>RJVU01070979.1:116754-154785 GCA_003731715.1 Anabarilius grahami
ATGGAGCCGATCTGATGAAGAAATAACATATAATGGACTTATATGGAACATTATAAAAGGACATTAGGACAGCATATGACAGACTACTTACCGAGATGTGGCACGTGTAACTGCTGTTTAATATCGCGATGCTTTCCAATCGAGAGCTGGGTCACGCTTATTCAACGCGAACAAGAAATCGTACTATACAGTACGATTTAACCACGTAATTAAGTCGTGCGAATTAGTACGAATTCGCCTTGACGAGGTTGTTTTAAATGCAATGAACAAATCGTACGAATTCGTACGACCCAGCTCGTACGATTTCGTACGATTTAGCCACTTGGTTAATTCGTACGAATTAGTACGAATTCGCCGTGAGATAGGGTTGGATGTACTGTTACTCCATCCTCGACAGTTAAAGACCTGGGTGTTATATTAGACAGCAACTTGTCTTTTGAAAATAAAATATTTCATATGTTATGAAAACAGCCTTCTTCCACCTCAGAAACATAGCTGAGTTACGGAACATGTTATCTGTTTCTGATGCAGAAAAGTTAGTTCATGCATTCATGATGTCTAGTCTGGATTACTGTAATGCATTACTAGCTGGTTGTCCTGCTTCCTCAAGGTAGTCCAAAATGCAGCTGCTAGAGTTTTTACCAGGTCAAGAAAATATGATCATATAACGCCAATTTTATCATCTCTACACTGGTTACCTATTAAGTTCTGTATCGATTATAAAGTAGCCTATTGCTAATGACCAATAAGGCTCTAAATGGTTTAGCTCCTGTGTACTTAACCGATCTTCTATCGCCTTACAATCCTTCACGCTCTTTAAGATCACAAAACTCCGGACTTCTGGTTGTACCTATAGGATATCTAAGTCCACTAAAGGAGGGAGAGAATTTACACATTTGACTCCTAAACTCTGGAATAGCCTTCCTGATAATTTTTGGGGCTCAGACTCAATCTCCCAATTTAAGTCTAGATTAAAGACGCATCTCTTTAGCCATGCATTCACATAATGCATTTTGCACATTACTATCTTTGCTTAAAGTTATGAACAGCAGCTACGCTAATTATTCTCCATTTGCTTTTCTATTTTATCTCGGGATACCTGTCCCGAGTACATCAGCTCCAGTTTGGATCCAGCCTCTTATGAAGACTTCAGATGACCAACACCTGTGCAGAGACGGCGCCAACTCCTTCGAGGACTTCAGATGATGGATCAACATGCACATTCCAAATATTGCTATATATCCTAACTATTGTTAACATGTATTCATTACTTCCATTCAGTGGCGGTTCTACATTGAAATACACCCTGGGCGAGACCCCTTTTGAGCGTCAATTCACCTTGATGACCGCATAATCGTTTTGTATTACCTAGCTTCATTTGCAGGAACTATAGGCCTGTATTATAACATTATGAATGAAATGTGCGTTATTTGGAAGAAAGTCGAGGTGTGTGACTGACTTTAGCCTATTATTAATTATATTACTAGTGTGGATCCCCCGTCCCCGTCCACCCCCCCGCCCTGTCCGTTCCATTTGAGAGAGACCCAGAGGTGAAATGTCGCCCACGCCTCTCGCCCCACCCCCTTTTACACTTCTCTCACAACACACAGCTTCTGTGCATGGTATATTTTCAGCAAGCAGGGGCGCCGGCACCTACAGGGAGCGCCAATTTGCCAATTCCACACACAGTGAAATGATATAAATGATGAAAAACCGCCTCGCGACGCAGAGGATTTTTTTTTTTTTTTTTTTAATCTGCTCGTGCTGCCGCCCCCAATGTGTCACGAAAAAATGACGCCCCGGGCGGCTGCCCAGTTCGCCCGTGCCTAAAACCGCTACTGCTTCCATTGTTTCTACCTTAAATTAATTTGCTAACGGTGACTGTAAATTAAATTGCCTAAATTATTACATTGTTAGCTAACTGTGTGATTATATGTAAATTTCTGAAATTACATAATTTAAACATTCAACTCTGAAAACAGATTACTCTAAATTCTAATGTTGACATGCACTCCCTGTAAAGCTGCTTTGAAACAATATGTATTGTGAAAAGCGCTGTACAAATAAATTTGTGTGTGTTACAATGGAAGTTGGGACTCAGAAGTAAATTTTTTTTTAGCCTGAAGATGGCGATATCTACATACACATGACACCACCTCATGTTTATTATTGTAAGTCTTGATTGAAAAGAAACATCTGCGGTTGAACATCATCACTATCTCAACATGACAAGCAGAAAACAAAGCTTCTATTAATGACATTTTACCATTTCCTTTCATAGATAAACAAAGATGTCTTACAGAATACCTGTTTTATTCATTTTGGCCTTTAATTTCTATGGTAAGTAATCAAACCTTTATTGCTGTAAATAACTGCATTATTAAAGTGGCATTGCTTGTATAATTATGTTATTATGCATTCACAGGATGCTTTGGGAAAGACACTGTTAATCAGTCAAATAAGACAAAAACTGCCATGGAAGGACATCAGGTTACCCTGAGCTGTGAATATGAAACACTTCAGTCTGCTCCATATCTTTTCTGGTACATTCAACGCTTTAATGGCCTTCCTGAATATATACTGATGAAATACAAGTTTGGATCAAGTAGCAGTTCTGAATTTGAAGAGAGATTTAATGCCAGTTTGGACTCGAATTCAGTTCCTCTGACAATCAAGAACCTTGTGTCTGACTCTGCTGTGTACTACTGTGCTCTGAAGCCCACTGTGACGCAAACACACTCAACACTCACACAAAAACTATTCTCTGACTTTGATAAAAATGCATCAAACTATATTGAATCAAATAATAATAAAATAATATAGTAGTTGAGAATAACAACATAACATATACAAACATTTAATGGTAAAAGTCTCTTATTTTTTAAATCTTCTTCTAATATCCCCAAGTGCAATAATGTCAAATGATCTTCTAACATTAGTTTAGTTCATCAAATAAAAAAGGGGGTCAGTGCTTGAATCAATGTATTTGAATAGATTGATAAAACAAACATCAGAACATTGAAAAATATTAAAAGTACATCCAGAATCCTTAAGGAAGAGGAGACGTTCAGTATTGAGGAACTGTGGTTCAGTCAGACTCCTCAGAGCCCCTCCCACTGCAGTCATTTATCTATTCAAAGCTGTTTATCATTTATCACATTTAGTTTAGTGCACATGTATACAACTTAAAGAAAGATACACAACTAACCTTAAACCATTATCAAAACCTGTTTAAACTGAGGAATCAACATGGACAGATATCTGCTAGTGATTGTCATTACAGTTTCAGGTGGATATAATTTACACTTTTAAAATCTCATAGTGTTTTTGGCAAGAGAAACTGGCTGATGATTTAATGTTCTATTGTGATTTCTCAAAATGTGTTGCAGGTGCATTTGCTGATAGCATTGGTCCAGTTGACAAGGATACTAATATGATCATTAGAGAAGGAGAGTCTGTGACACTGAGATGCTCATATGATACAAGCAGCAATAATGTTTATCTTTACTGGTACAGACAGAATCCAAACAGAGAACCAGAATATTTACTGTACAAAGGTGCTCGATCATACAGCAACTCTGATATGCCAGACCGTCGGTTTCAGTCGACTGCATCCCAATCATCCACTGAACTCATTATTAACAGTGTGACTCTCTCAGATTCAGCTCTCTATTATTGTGCTCTAAGAGTTGACGCCCAGTGATACAAAGTGCCTGAGAGGCTTTACAAAAACTCACACACACAATTCTTGCTTTGAAAGTCAGTAATCAAATGCGTATAATACCACATGTACCACTGAGACTGTAAATAACAGAATGTGGAGACACCTGCCAGAGCAGAGAGGGCTGATATGATAATGAACTAGAACAAGTTGCTGTACATGTGTTTTACAGTTAATACATTTGATATTTTATAAAACAAAAAGGCACTGACCACAAACCATATTATTCATAAACAGCAGAGCCCCTCTCACTGCAGTATAAATCCATGCATCATCTACATCATTGATTCATTTATCAAAAGTTTATAGCTGTGCATATGTATGAATCTGAATCTAAAAGGCAGCTAGTCAATGTATATCATACCACATTTATATTTTGTAAACCACTGGGACTGTAAATGACAGAATGTGGTAAAATCTGTTTGACATCAAACAAGAAGAACTTGTTGTATGGGATATTAATACACCTTATTTTGCAAAGCAGAAGCAAGTTATTTTCTGTGAATGTTTGTGAACTTTTGATTCATTAGCCACTATAAATAACTAGAAGAATAACAAAATGCAGTAATTGTTCACACTACAATCCAGTGTGTTTATGATTATGATTATAAATGAACATAATACGATAAATAACACAACAGTTTGCGATATCAAGCAGCATAACAAACTGAAAGTGAATGAGACCAGAAGACTGACACATTCAAGTAACAAATGGCTGTACGTTAAAAATAAAGTGAATACAGTTTGTTTAGGTCAGGTGTTAAAGTTATTCCTCAGCATAACTCCATAAGGTGATGTTGATAATCAAAACTGAATTATATTCTCTCATTATATCTCAACTGTATGTAAAAACATCAAAATAGGGCCATTCCATCTTAAACGGTCCATTCCTTATTCCTTAGTCCAAATATAGTGATATAATGATAAAGATCACTCACCGTCAATTTATGGGAAGGGTTTGAATTTTTGTCCTGAATTTTTTTAGGTAAGTAGTATAGAGCACAATGCAGATACAACACATTTCAGCTTTGTAACTTCTCTTAATTTTGTTGTAGAGGCCAGAAAGTGCTTTTTTATATCTTAAATATCCCTTATTTTAGACATTTTTAGACAGACACTTCTTTGGTTTTGTCGGATCAGTGTGTTAACTCAGTCTGAGTCTGTTGGACTCTAGTGAAGCTTGCTTTCGCCAATTGAACTTGTTGAATCAGAATTAGAATGTCTGAGAAGTGACGTGCTGATGTAATCTGGTGACTGTCGGTGTTTGTCTGCATCTGTCGGTGCAGTGTGAAATTGCCTTAATATGCTACTGTTTTGACATGAAAAATAGAATAACAGATGATTATTTGTGTTGGAAATTGAAAGACAAACAAAATAAATATCAATAAATATAAACAAATAAAAATAAAATACAAAATATTTCATATAATATAAAATAATGTTTTTAATTACATTCTGAATTATTTGAATTATGTGAAAAATTCAAGATTACCTGTTAATGAGCAAAACTCAAAACTCGTCATTTAAATAAAGCTTCTCTTGTCTTGAAGTATCAGAAGAGGAGGAACTCCAGATCTGACATGATCTAATCGAGTCTGAAAGAGACTGTGGATGAAACGATTCAGTCTGACTCTTCTCAGAGTGAACACTTGTTCAATGAATCTTCATTCAGTTATTCTGCTCTGTGTCTCAGCAGGTATGTTATTCGGTTAATTATTATAATATTTCTTTGAAAATCTCACTAAAAATGTACAAATGTCTCTTTTCTATTTCAGCTGCTGTATTTGGAAATGTCATCAAACCAAACAAAACAGATGTTTTTGCTGAAGAGGGTTCAAGTGTTACATTATCCTGTAGTTATTCTGCCTCTACAACCACAGATTATCTCCACTGGTACCGTCAGTATGGAAGATCAAAACCTGAATTTCTTGTTCTCACCTACAGTAGTAAAAAAGAAGCTCAGGTGTCTGATGTAGATCCAAGATTCTCTGTTAATATTACAAGAAGGGAACATGTGGATCTGGAGATCTCCTCTGCTGCAGTATCAGACTCTGCTCTGTATTACTGTGCTCTGGTGCCCACAGTCGCAGGAAACACAAGAACACTGAACAAAAACCTGTTACAATGAGAGAAACACAGATAGTGAAAATGAAGCTAAATATGTAAGGAATCTAATGCTGTCAAGTGTATTCTGTTTAGGTTCTGTTCTAGTTCCTGTTTCTTTTGTCCTCATTTCCCGCCTCTAGTTTGTTTCTGGTTGTTAATTAGTTCCCCACACCTGTTCTGTTTCTACCTTGATTACCCAGTCTGTATATAAGCCCTGAGTTCTCCTTAGTTCTTTGTCTTGTTTTGTTTATGGAAGAGTGGTTTTGTTCCTGTTATTTCTTCTGTGAACTCATACGTGTTTGTTTTCTTTTATAATAAAGTGTTTCTTTTGGGTCCTCCGTCATCATGCACTCATAAATGCAAAAATTATTAAAACATAAAAATTCTAAAGTGAGTCAAACAGCAAATTACAATGTGAATTTGTGTGGCAGTATGAACGATAAATTACATTAAATTCCTAAAATACGGTCCTTTGGTTCACCAGTCCCTTTAGAATATCCATTAATTCAGAAAGCTAGTATCTTTATTTACATTAAACTCTATGAGATGGCACTGTTTCAGTTGTGCAATACTTGCAGTTAACCATAAGAGGGCAGTAGTTACTCAATATTACCTTTGACAATACTGAAGCTTTATTGGGTATCCACAAGCTCCTCCTTGATCATCATTATTATAATACTAAAAGTAAAATTCTCCCACTGCTGATTTATCTGAACTTCAAGGTTTATTCAACAGTCATGTTACACAAGTTGAGGAATATATTTCTCTTCACACTCTTCATTCTTGGTATGAATTTTAATTTAGTACAGCTTCATATTCATGCAAGTTGGTCATATTTTGTATCGTACTGTACATGAAATATTCTTAAACCTTCACAGAGTGCAGATCAGAGGACACAGTTGATCAGCCAGACAAACATGTGACTGAAGCTGAAGGAAGATCAGTGACATTACAGTGTAAATATAAAACAGATTCAGTTCAAGAAAATTTATTCTGGTACATCCAGAGAGCAAATGACTTTCCCAAATACATCCTGAGGAGAAGCAAATATGGAGGAGAAAATGGCACTGAGTTCCAGGAGAGATTTCACTCTGAACTTTCATCAAATTCAGTTCCTCTGATGATCAAGGATCTGCGTGTGTCTGACTCTGCTGTGTATTACTGTGCTCTGAAGCCCACTGTGACAAAACTGAAGTCAAACCACATACAAAAACACACAGGCATGAACATGTGTGACTGTTTTTTTACAATAAGCATTCCTGATAGAGTGTAACACAGTGAAATGAACTACAATACTCATCATACAAACAATTTAAAACGATTCATCCAACAATCTCCAAACTGCTTATCCTCTGTATAGTCATGGCAATTTTATATTATATAGATTTTAATTGTATTTTAATTTAATTGCATGATTTTACTTATTTTAATTATGCAAGTGTGTTTTCTTGATTTAAAAACATTTTAATTAAAGCTGTCACACCTTGTTAAATAGTGAAAATAATAACAATATCTTAATGTTCTGTTATTCTCAGAAGGATAATCATATTCTAAAATAAGGCTCACAGATTAATTTTGGTTTATTTGTTTGGTATAATTGTAAGGAAAGGCAAGGCAATTTTATTTGAATAGCACATTTCATACACAATGGTAATTCAAAGTGCTTTACATAAAGAAGAACCAAATACATAATAATTGTAGAGTTGTAACAATCTTGATTATATCTTTCTTCTCCTCTCAATGTCTGAAATTCATTGTCAGATGTTCTCAGAGAGGAGGGACTCAGAGTTCACAGATCTGACATGATCTAATCGATCTAATTTACATTTGTATCAGTTTTCCCTTAGTTCGATTCAACTGATTTCATATTGCTCATACCATTACAACAATATAAATCACCATAAATCTAGTTATTGCCATTAAAATTTAGATTTTGTGAAGATGTATTATGTGCAGAAAGCTATGAATGACCAGAAGAGGGTGATACACTCAACATTGACATTTCATAATGTTCATTCTTCTTTAAAGAGTTAAATTATTATGAGTTTGATTTAAGTTTTAATTATTTCATCAAATAAAACTAAATTGCAGCTGTAATGAATGAGGACTCTAATGTACTGTGCAGGTGAAACCCAATCACAGGGCTTTATTACAATAACCAGCAGGAAGCCAAAAACATCCACCATAATGAAGAAAAGAATCTTAATGATTAGATGAGCTCTGACAGTCTTACAGCACAGCATTATAGTATGGTTATGGTATATTATGGTTTCATATGTTTTCAGTGTTCATGAACTGATGTAATTTTAATGCTGTTCTCATCCTCTGACACTGACAGATAGGAGGAGCCTGTGGAGATCTGATATAGAGCAAACTAAACTCTTTTTCTTCCTACAGTGCAAACATGACGATCCTTTGTGTTCTTCTTCTGCTGTTGTTGATGAAAAGTAAGAGAAATTTCCTGATTCTAGACCTTTAATCACTTGCTTTCTTGTTTTGTACAATGTTTGGAGTTTCATCTCTTTTTTTATATTGCTTGAAACTGATTTAACTGACTAATGCATCAGCACGATTCTTTCTTTGGGTAAGTTTGATCAAAAGTTTAATGGTTGTCTTGCAGGGGAGACATTTGCACAGACAATAACACCGCAGCAGGAAAACAAGGTGCTTAAATCTGCAGGAGATGAAGTCACTCTGTCCTGTAAATATGATGGATCTGTTCAAAACCTGCACTGGTATCGTCAGTATCCGGGATCCAAACCAGAGTTCCTCGCATACATTTTTCCACAAGGAACTAAAAGTGAGCCTCTTCCTCCTCGTCTTTTACCTAAAGTTGATAAAAACAACAATCTTGTGTATCTGGAGATCTCCTCAGCTGAAGTATCAGACTCTGCGCTGTACTACTGCGCACTGACGCCCACAGTGACAGGAAACACATCCTCACTGTACAAAAACATCCTCAACAATAAATCTCATAAACTAAAGTTTCAGAAAAGGGCCAGTGCATCACAAAACACTTAAAATATCATACAGCAGTTCAGACAGTGGTGATATGAAGAAAGAAAAGTAGCAGTAATGCATCTAAACATCTCATGCAAAAATGAAGTAATAAAGAAATGCATCAATAAAAGCATAAATTGATAAACAGATTTGAGAAAACGATAGCCATTGAAAGTGATGTGAAAAATATATTTTTAAATATATCTCTGATTGTGTTCATCTGAAAGAAGGTTGTCATATACACCTGGGATTGCTTAAGGAGTAAATCATGGAATAATTTTCATTTTTAAGTGAACTAATCCTTTAACTGACTAATTCAGTACTGATTATCTTCTAATTTATGTTTACACATTTAATATCCACTAAAGGGAATAATAAAAGTTACATGATAATAAATTATTATTCAATAATAAATTATTATTTTTTAATAATTTCAGCATATCTTCATATTTTTCTACCATTTATTTTCAGATCTTTCCCAGCACAGTAAAATATAACACACATGCTGCTATTTTCAGTTACCAGAGTACATCTAAACTTTTCATGTCTTTATGCCAATGGTCACAAGAGTGTTGAGTTAAATGAAGTTTTAATTAACTAAATTCAGGAGGCGCACATTCAGATAATTCAACCAATCAGAGCAAGAGGAAGCCGGTATATAAGCCGTCTCTCACCTCTATCCATGACAAGTTTCACAGCATCCCTCCACCACCCCATCACCTCACTCTTGGCTGGTTTCTATCCCAGTTAAGGAGGGGGAGTACTCTGGGTTCGGGCCAAATTCAGAGCTCGGAGCCCTCCCCCGGACAGCACACCAAATACACATTATTACTATACAAATTACTTTATTTTGATTTCATGTACATGTAAATTCGTGAATACAATTATTTACATTTTTGGTTGTATTTAACTCTGTAATGTTTATGTCTGTCTTAAGCAGATAAGCGTGTGGTGCTCATATGTTTCCACTGGAGGCTGATGGAGGGGTCTGGTTATGCACCATATTTGAGTGGACCTTCCATTTTTCCACACCAAACTGAGCTGCTCAGGGATAATGACACACTGACAGATGGATTTGAAAACCCTTGTTTTTCTACAATTGTTCATGATCAGTGTCATTAATGTACATGAGGAATTTTGTGTTGTTTTCCATTTATTCATCACAACAGATCCCATGTGTCTGACTCTGCTGTATCACTGTGCTTTGAACAGAGTCTCTAATATATGCTGTCATGGCCATTTTATTTAAAGAAATTTTTTCTTCACTGTTCTTTTTTTTAGTAAAAACACACATCCTCGTTACAATCAAAATTATTTTCCCTTATCAAGACATTCAGAGTCTGAGTTGTATTTCCACTGGTATAGAGGTGTGGCTCTAATGTGATCCTGTGGAACTCTTCAGAGTCTGTTACAGAGCTCAGTTCAGCTGCATTAGTGAACACACACAATGGTGCTCCTCTCTGTTATTCTGCTCTTTGTCTTTACATGTAAGTATTTCACTTTATTGTACTGCATCTAAATATTCTAAACAACCACATTGTGAGGAATTTTGATTAAGGCCTTTTAAATCACACCTTTCTTGATTCATTCAAAATGTAAAATTCATAAAGGATTTAAAGCTGATTTTCTTTTTGCAGGTGCTACGTGTGGAAATGAAATTAAACCAACCAAACCTGAAGAGTTTGCTGTTGAGGGTTTAAGTGTCACATTATCCTGCAGTTATTCATCTGCACAGACTTTATTCTGGTATCGTCAGTATCCAAGATCAGCTCCTGAATTCCTTGTATTTATCGTATATGGTGCAAAAGAAGACAGGGAGTCTGATGTAAATCCCAGATTCACTGCTAAACACAACAAAGAAAAGAAAAACCATGTGGATCTGGAGATCTCCTCTGCTGCAGTATCAGACTCTGCTCTGTATTACTGTGCTCTGAGGCCCACAGTCACAGGAAACACAAGAACACTGTACAAAAACCTGTGACACAGCTGAAGGTGTACAACTAATTTCCTTCCATAAATCTATCTGAATTAAAGGTAGTTTATGATTTTACTCTATAACTATATGAGAGTGAAAACTATCAGCAGTGGCATGATAGATTATGAATTTTGTTTTAAAAAGAACTTAATGCTATTAACGCAATACATACACACTGTGCTCTTATGATGTTCTGACTAATTGTTGTT
Organism: Anabarilius grahami; assembly: GCA_003731715.1. NCBI lineage: Eukaryota > Metazoa > Chordata > Actinopteri > Cypriniformes > Xenocyprididae > Anabarilius > Anabarilius grahami. The sequence continues at coordinate 127,766 of RJVU01070979.1, forward strand.
TTAAATACAATTTAACTTGCTTTTTTGTAACTGAGCTGTGGCGACTGTACAGGACCGTAAAGTGTCTAGTACCATAAACTGTATCCCTATTCGTGCTGTATTAATGTCTAAACAAAGCCCCTCTGTCGATAATTACAGGTTTATGAGATCTACAGTACTGTAACAACCAAAGTTTGAGGAATTAATCCAGATCACATTCTGTTTGAGTTCGGAACATTTTTCTTGTACAAGTTAGTAAGTAACCACAAGAGGGTGCTATGAGCTACAGCATATGAATAGTGATGACACTGTGGACTATGAAACAGATCTGATCTGCTCTTTCATTTAGATCTCTGGAAGAAGGAGGGTTTAAAGCTTTGACATCTGATGTGATCTTGATAAGTGTCTGTAAGAGAAGTCTGTTCAACAGAACATAAGGAACAAACACAATGATGCTCCATTCTTTTATTCTGCTTTCTGCATTTGCATGTAAGTATTAAAGTATTTTGAGTATTGCATGTATGTATTCTGAGCAGCCAGAATTGCTCATTTCTGCTCAAAATTAAGTATTGTACATTGTACACTATACTGTATTTTGTGTTTGTACATCTAAAATGACTGATTTAATTTACACATCAGTTCATTAAAGATTTGATCTACGTTTGCAGATGCAACATATTGTAACAAGTGCCCTCAACGTTAGCTGAAGCAATGGACCAGTTTCTAGGTAAGTGGAGAACAATACTGGTAATAAATAAATCACAGAGTCACGTGAGGAAAAAATAATCAAAAATATATTAATTCAACAGTCACTTGAATTGAATGGTATGAAACAAAATTGGAAACAACAATAAAAATAAAATAAAATTGTTAACAAAATGTAAGTTCCTTGTGTTGACTGGTTTTCTTCTCTTATTCGTTTATGATTTGGTTTCTCTCTTTTTTTTTTGTTTCCTTGAGTCAGTTTAATTCAAGTTATCTACACTACCTCTGTATGCAGATTTTATTTAGCTGTATTTTTATATTTAAATTTTGAGTTTAGGGTTCTATTATTCTATTTGCTTTTAAGTGTTATTTCTTTCTATTCAATTTTATACAAACCAAATAAACCCTTAAACACTAAACAATATAACCACAATTTAACCAAATTGCAACACACAAATGAAATGTTCAAATAAAAATAAAATGAAATTTACATCTGACTCACATTCAATAACATTCAATCACGATCTTGATATAACTTTTTTCTGAATTTGTTTTTTTTTTTTAAATATCGTCCAGAAAAGTCCAGCAAGATGTCCAGTAGGTGTGTGCAAAATGAGTTCAATCCTACCAGTTGAAGTAGTAAGGAAGTGGCTGAACAGAAAAAAAACGTTGTCCTGAGTGAAGAAAATTGAAGATTTGAAGAAATCCTTGTGATGCAGAATAAACTGTCCTTCTTTTTTCAGGTTCAGGAATCAGCATTCAAGTTTTTGGTGGCCCGCCATCTCAAATCCATGAGAGAGGTTTTCAACTCAAANCCAAAGCAACACTATAAACCAAGTGGAAACATATAAAATGATATTCATATCAGTGAGAAGAAGTGATAAGCATATCAGTAATAAACAATAAAGTGCTCTTTGTGGGGAACCATGATACAATATTTTCATTTAGTTATTTTTATTTCTTCAAATTTTTAGAGTAAAGTTCTATATGATCCAGAATGTGTTGGTGTATTGGGTTTTTAACCAGCACATATAGGTCCCCATCACACACTCTCTGATTTCTTTCTTTCAAGGCTCTTGTTCTTGTGCTCAAAACTGTCACTTCCAACCAATCACCTGCATCTGAACCAAAGATGAAGACACTGAAGACACGCCTCTTCTGTGAGCTCTGAACTAAAGCATTAGCATCGGAGCACAGAGAACATGAACAGATCTGTAGAAAACATGGAAAAACACCTGTTTCTGATTTTAATTCTGACTTCAGGTACAAAATGATTCCCTTTATTCATTCTAGTGAGGCAGAAAAACAGTGTAAGAAATGGTTGTGTGCAACTTGACCCAGTAATTTTCTTATTTCTTTGTTTTAGGTGTGATGACTGCAGACAATATTGGGCCAAATAAAGAAACTAACATTATAAATAAGGAAGACGAGACTGTGACCCTCAGCTGCTCATATAACACAGACAGCAGTTATGCTTATCTTTACTGGTACAGACAGTATCTTAATGGAGAGCCTCAGTATTTAATATATAAGGCACGATCAAGTAGTGCAAGTGGGAGCCCTTCTGATCGCCGCTTTCAGTTGACTACATCTCAAACATCCACTGAACTCAAGATTAATGGTGTGACTCTGTCAGATTCAGCTCTCTATTATTGTGCTCTAAGAGTTGGAGCCCAGTGATACAAAGTCTATGTGAAGCTGTACAAAAACTCAAATTAATTTTTCACTTTGATCTCAAGCCACATCAAACCCACAATCTATAATTCACATAATATTATTACAGCAGTGGAAACACCTGTGTGTGGTTACAAATGACATTTAGTTCAAGTTATAAAGGGAAATTGAAAGAAAAAGTGAAAAGATCAAAATAACATTTTGTGGATTGCTATTAATATGCAAAGCATGCAATAGATGTGGACATACTGTATATCAAACAATAAAACATATTTTAAAATTAAAAAATAAAAATTACATTTTAAAAACCTGTTAGATGCTGGCAGCATGATTATATGTAACGTATATGTAATATTGAGAATAACAAAGTTAATTGAGAATTAAGTGTATTAGAAGTATTAGAAGTTTCTTCTAATAATATACCCAAGTACAATAACGATGTCAAGCGCTCTGTCTAGAATTAGTTTAGTTCATTGAATTGAAATAAACAGTAAGTGTTTGAACCAACACCGCTTGACTAAAATAGTCTGAAAATAAACACTTATTATAGGTGTACCATGGTGATTCAGGATACTGACTCCAGTACTCACCGATATGGTTTCGGAATCGGAACAAATTTTAGAATAACAACATTTCTTCCTCCAAGTTTTAGAGGTGCTGAGCTCCTTTTTAGGGGTGCTGAAGCACCCCTAAAAAGGGGCTAGCCTCGCCCATGACTCGTGCCATGTGAACTGTTCTTGGTGAAAATTTGCAAGGTAAGCAAATTTTTTTTTGACATATTACACTGTAAGAGCCCTAACTTTACAAAATTATGTTACTTGGTGCCATGAAAAAACTTTAGTTTGTTTTTAATAATTTTTCAAAAACATGCTCAACCAAACGGTTGATTTGTCACTTAGGTAAATGCAGAAAAGCTAAGGTAATCTTTTCAGATCATCCATTTCTGCAGTCAGAATGGGCTATTTGCTGAGAAATATAAACTTCTGATAATTATTAGCTATGAATATGACAGCTATTGTTATTTCTTCATGAATATGCTGAGATAATTTCTTAAATTTGTATTTTTTTTGCCACTTTTGCATATTTTTGAAGTAAATATAATGAATTCATAGAATTAATGTGTGGAAATCATAATTATCAGAGGCAATTACTTCTTAAATGACAAATGCTGGTGTACTAACATTACTAAAATAGTAAGGGATTGTGATTTATTTGATTTTTGTTGTTTTTTTTTACAATTACTAGATGGATGTCAACAGTTTCTATGGTACAAGAACGTGCATTCTTCAGGCCCTTGTCCCAGAAAACCCCCAAGATTCTGATGCTGATCTCAGTGATGTTGAAGACCCAGTAGAGTATCTGGATTATTACCCTGTCTGAGAAGAGACATGTTTATATATCTAAAAAAAGAAAGAAAAAGAGAAATCCTGTTGCACTACCACACTTGATGGCGTGTTTCTTGAATCATAAAAGCCTAAAATGCCATTATAATACTATATTTTGCTATTTTGTTTTTAGTTTTTGAATGCAGAAAGAATGTAATGTCTTTATTTTTGTTACTTTTAGTTATTTGTGTTTTTTATTTTAGTTTATTGTTAAAAAAACAAGAAAACGTAATTTCCTGTGTTAAAATTAAAATCTGAAATATTTTATGGAATACTTCAATACATAAACAAGATTCAATATATAAAACTATTTTATTTTGATTATGTTTTAAATTAGTATTATAGTTAATATTTTCTGATTTTCATACTATGTATGCATTTCATTATTTTACCTTTAAGAGCCATATCAACCATTTGGTAGAGGCCGATATTTTAAAAATTATAGGATGTTGAAAAAAAATACAGTGAGTGTGGTGACTAGTGACATAATGAGATAAAAAATGCAAACAAAAAATTTTGAAAATGACTTTTTCTTGGTGGGGCAGTTAAAGGGTTAAGGAGGAGGAGACGTTCAGTATTGAGGAACTGTGGTTCAGTCAGACTCCTCCTGCAGGTCTCTGATATGTGACAGTGTTTGTACAACTTTATCAAAGAGAGGCTGAAACAAGAGTCTACTGTAGATTTCAACAAGTTCATTTTATCTAAAGTATTATTTAACAATTTCTGTGATGGCAAACTGGCAAAGAATTGTAGTCTTCTTTATCACATATTTCTGGGGTAAGTCAGATTCTGTAAGTATTCATGCTGTAATATTCTTCTAATATGAATATGAGATCCTCATCAGTGATGTTATACATTACAGGATGTGATTCTCTGGACAGCATTGAACAAAATCAGAGAATTCAAACTGCTGTTGAAGGTGCAGCTGTAACAATCAACTGTCAATATGAAACCACTGATGTTTCACCATATCTGTTCTGGTACCAGCAAAAAGTGAGTGGATTTCCAGAGTATATGCTGAACAGATTCGGTACGAAAGACAAGCAGTTCGAGGATAGATTTAGCAGCGATCTCGACACAACTACAAAATCATTTCCACTGATAATCCAGGATCTGCGTGTGTCAGACTCTGCTCTGTATTACTGTGCTCTGAGGCCCACAGTCACAGGAAACACAAGAACACTGTACAAAAACCTGACACAGCTGAAGGTGAACAAATAATTTCCTTCCATAAATCTATCTGAATTAAAGGTAGCTTATGATTTTACTCTATAACTATATGAGGGTGAAAACTATCAGCAGTGGCATGATAGATTATGAATTTTGTTTTAAAATGAACTTAATGCTATTAACGCAATACATACACACTGTGCTCTTATGATGTTCCGACTAACTGTTGTTTTAAATACAATTTAACTTGCTTTTTGTGTCTAAGCTGTGGCGACTGTACAAGACCATAAATTAATACCTAGTACTATAAACTGTATCCCTATTCATGCTGTATTCACATCTAAACAAAGCAGGTTTAGTTTTTACAATTTACTAAGTAACCACAAGAGGGTGCTATGAGCTACAGCATATGAATGGTGACGACACTGTGGACTATGAAACAGATCTGATCTGCTCCTTCATTTAGATCTCTGGAGGAGGGAGGGTTTAAAGCTTTGACATCTGATGTGATCTTGATAAGTGTCTGTAAGAGAAGTCTGTTCAACAGAACATAAGGAACAAACACAATGATGCTCCATTCTTTTATTCTGCTTTCTGCATTTGCATGTAAGTATTAAACTATTTTGAGTATTGCATCTGTGTATTCTGAGCAACCAGAATACACAGATGTACATTAAGTATTGTACGTTGTACACTATACTGTATTTTGTGTTTGTACATCTAAAACGACTGATTTAATTTAAACATCAGTTCATTAAAGATTTGATCTACGTTTGCAGATGCAACATATGGAAATGAAATTAAACCAACTAAAACAGAGGAGTTCACTGTCGAGGGTTCAAATGTTACATTATCCTGCAGTTATTCATCTGCATATTATCTTCACTGGTACCGTCAGTATCCCGGATCAGCTCCTGAATTCCTTGTGCTCATCTCAGACGGTGCAAAAGAAGGTCGGGCATCTGATGTAGATTCCAGATTCACTACTGAGATCAGAAAAGAAAAGGGAAACTCTGTGGATCTGATCATCTCCTCTGCTGCAGTATCAGACTCTGCTCTGTATTACTGTGCTCTGGAGCCCACAGTCACAGGAAACACAAGAACACTGTACAAAAACCTGCTTCTGCTCAGAGTGAGGAATCAATGGTCTTCTACAGTTCGGGAGAAACGAGACTCTTGAATCTTAAATTATACCCAGATCCCCTCCAGTATGCCAAGTAGGATCTTGTCGATTCAAATAATCCACATGCCACAATTTTGAGCATTTTTGAAATACATTATAATAAGTTAAAAGTGTTTGTCTAAAACATATGGCACAAATCACCTATTTGCATGTACAAAAGTCATAAATACAATCAAGTCACACCTTCAGAAATAATTACCCACCTTTTCGTGTGGCGCGCAACATCAGTTACTGTAGCCTATTACAGTTTTTCTCAATTGATTAGACATTTCTTCAAACTCACTGTTCTCCAAACAGATAACACAGTAATCTGAACACTTTGTAATTGTCCTTAACAGGTTGATTATGATTATGATTCTTGTAAAACTAATAATAAGAGCTGCAATTGTTTTCACCTGATATATTAAAGCTTTGGTTTATAATAAATATCTGCTGAGTTAATAATACACACAACACAATTAAATATCACACAACACAGGAAACACTTAATTGTTTAATTGTTTAATTGTTTTCGATTACAAAAACTATAAAATATTTTACAAAAACTATAAAAAGGGAAAAGAAAAACAATATAAAAAGAAGAAGAATATGAAAAGGAAGAGGTGTAAGAGTAAGAGTAAGAGTGAGAGGTTTTGGAGAGGATAGAGAATATTGAGAATATTGAGAGAATATTGAGAGGGAGAGGAACACTGGAAGAGGAAGAGATGAGGGGAAAGGAATAGATGGGAAGAGGAGATGGAGCAAGAAGAGTTGAGGATGTAAGAAGAGGGAGATAGAGTGGAAGGCAATGGTATTAGTGGAAAGAGTTAGAAAGGCCTGGGCAGAGGGAAAGGGGAAAGAAAGATATAAGAGGAGGGAGGAGAGGTAGAAGGATAGGGTACAGATGAGTTCAAATGAAATCAGAGCCAACCTAATTTACCATGTCATAAATGATGGTCTTTCCTTGAGAGAAGCTTAAGTGAGAGTTCAGCCCAATGTAAGCTTTGTACCGCAGTCAGTGTCCCTGGACAACAAGTGCTCCATCCACTGGTGTTGAGGCACACAACGCTGTCTTGGGCCCCACGACACAGAAAGGCTTGTAAATTGTTTAAACTCCCTCAGTGATATCCACTTTCTGGGAGATCAGGAGCAAACTGAGCGAAATTGTGCAGCTGTGTGGGAAACTGTCAACATTCACCATTCAGCTCTGGTCCAAGAGTGGTTTGAGCATCACACACATTTCAGGATGATGTTCCTTCCAGCATATTCTTCTCTTGGAGATGGAAGGAATATGATCACAGCCCTTATAACCAAGTAAGTCTTGTTCAGATGATGGAAGAGGCTTGTGGAGAAGCTGAGGCACAAGGACGGAATCAATGACATTATGGGCCGTAAAGTAAAGTGGAGCTTGTTACACTCTTATTTCATGTAGTTACAAGGGTAAGTATGACATTACGGGCCGTAAATTAAAGTGGAGCTTGTTACCCTCTTATTTCATGTAGTTACAGGGTAAGTATGACATAACGGGCCGTAAATTAAAGTGGAGCTTGTTGCCCTCTCATTTCATGTAGTTACAGGGTTATTATGACATTACGGGCCGTAAATTAAAGTGGAGCTTGTTACCCTTTTATTTCATGTAGTTACAGGGTAAGTATGACATAACGGGCCGTAAAGTAAAGTGGAGCTTGTTACCCTTTTATTTCATGTAGTTACAGGGTAAGTATGACATAACGGGCCGTAAATTAAAGTGGAGCTTGTTACCCTTTTATTTCATGTAGTTACAGGGTAAGTATGACATAACGGGCCGTAAATTAAAGTGGAGCTTGTTACACTCTTATTTCATGCAGTTACAGGGTAAGTATGACATTACGGGCCGTAAATTAAAGTGGAGCTTGTTACACTCTTATTTCATGCAGTTACAGGGTAATTAAAAAATTAGATAAAAATAAAAAAAAAAACACAAACAATCTGATATGACTTGGAAACCTTTATTTGAAAAACAACTTATTTCAAAACAGATTTAAAGTTACAACACTTACAAACAGTTACAAGTTTCTCTTGCTTGGCTTCCTCCTCCTCTTGTTCCTCTTCTTCTTTTTCTTTCTTTCCACTGATGAATTTTAAGAGGGAATCCCCTTTGCTATTCTGTATTAAAAGAAAATACAGTACACCCGGAAATGTGCTCACTGTTTACTCATCTCTTACCCTCATGCCATTTGAGATGTATACGACTTTACTTGAAGAACACAAAAAGGTTTTTAAGAAAAATAAATCATCTGGGAAAGCTCACGTGTTCCTAAAACCATCAAACAGCACATACAGCAATAACTACAGTAATCCATACGACCCCAATGGATCATTGTCTTCTGAAGTGAAACGATACGTATTTGTCAGAAAAATATCAAATATTTTAACATTTTAAACTTTCGACCAACTGTCTCCTGCGCATGCGTGCATGCGAGGGTTGAGAGTTCATGCGTAACTTGAAGCGTGACGTAAGAGTGTCGAGAAACTCACGCGAGAAGTCACGAGGATGTCGGATGCCGTCAGTATTTTTTTAATTATTTTTTTTTATTAATGCTCACAACAAAATACACGGAATAACAGATAATGATAATAAGAAACAAACAAGACAGAATAACAGAGACAGCCGTTCTCGCGCGAGTTTCACACGAATCTACCGCGAGAACGTTGCTTATTACAATATGAAGTGAAGTGAAGTGAAGTGAAGTGACATGTGGCCAAGTATGGTGACCCATACTCGGAATTTGTGCTCTGCATTTAACCCATCCAAGTGCACACACACAGCAGTGAACACACACACCGTGAACACACACCCGGAGCAGTGGGCAGCCATTGCTGCGGCGCCCGGGGAGCAGTTGAGCAAGGTACGGTGCCTTGCTCAAGGGTCTCACCTCAGTCATGGTATTGAGGGTGGGGAGAGCGCTGGACATTCACTCCCCTCACCGACAATCCCTGCCGGACCCGAGACTCGAACCCATGACCTTTGGGTTATAAGTCCGACTCTCTATCCATTAGGCCACAACTGCCCCACAACAATATGCTTCGTCGAACGCAAAGTCGACTCTCATGCAGGCGCTGGTGACTGTTGGTCGGAAGCGAAAAGATGAATAGCCTAAACCATGAGAACATTTCGGGGTGTAGCTACTGTATTTTCTTATAGTACAGAATAAGATTCATCAGTTGAGAAACAAGAGCAGGAGGAAGCCAAGCGAGAAACAACAACAACCAAAAAACTGACAAAACTTGTTACTTACTGTCAGGACTTTAGAATTTGAAATGAAAAGTTGATTTAAAAAAATGAATAATAGGTGTTGTAGACCTATTTGTAATAAAGTTGTTTTTCAGATAAAGGTTTCTGAGTCAGTGATATCAGATTGTTTGCGTTTTTTTAATTACTTACCCTGTAACTACATGAAATAAGAGGGCAACAAGCTCCACTCTAATTTACGGCCCGTAATGTCATAATTGCCCTGTAACTACATGAAATAAGAGGGCAACAAGCTCCACTTTAATTTACGGCCCGTAATGTCATAATTGCCCTGTAACTACATGACAAAAGAGGGCAACAAGCTCCACTTTAATTTACGGCGCGTAATGTCATAATTGCCCTGTAACTACATGAAATAAGAGGGCAACAAGCTCCACTTTAATTTACGGCCCGTAATGTCATATTTACCCTGTAACTACATGAAATAAGTGGGCAACAAGCCCCACTTTAAATTACGGCCCGTAATGTCATACTTACCCTGTAACTACATTAAATAAGAGGGCAACAAGCCCCACTTTAAATTACGGCCCGTAATGTCATATTTACCCTGTAACTACATGAAATAAAAGCATATTTCCCCATGTATTAAAAAAGATTGCAATAGTTATTTCTACTTGCCTTGGAACAACTTAATCAGTGCACTTTCTTGACAAAATTGCTCCCAAATGTAAGATTGTTGTCTATCATAATAGTATAAGTACCACTTAGTTCTAAAATACTTACAGTATAATTAAGTTGTTATTTTCCTGATTGTTACTCCTTTATTCCCAAGACTTTACATATTGTTCCCCTATACTTACACATACTTACTGTATAGGTACACTATAATTATCGAAAGTTACACTGTAAATTCGTTGTAATTATGCAGTACTTTCCGGGCTGTAATCTAAAGCGTTACCGAGGTTTTAGAGAGGATAGAGAATATTGAGAGGGAGAGGAACACTGGAAGAGGCAGAAGAGATGAGGGGAAAGGAATAGATGGTATAGGATAAGGAGATGGAGCAAGAAAAGTTGAGGATGTAAGAAGAGGGAGATAGAGTGGAAGGCAATGGTATTAGTGGAAAGAGCAAGAAAGACATGGACAGAGGGAAAGGGGAAAGAAAGGTATAAGAGGAGGGAGGAGAGGTAGAAGGATAGGGTACAGATGAGTTTCAAATGAAATCTGAGCCAACCTAATTTACCATGTCATAAATGATGGTCTTTCCTTGAGAGAAGCTGAAGAGAGAGTTCAGCCCAATATAAGCATCGTACCGCAGTCAGTGTCCCTGGACAACAAGTGCTCCATCCACTGGTGTTGAGGCACACAACGCTGTCTTGGGCCCCACGACACAGAAAGGCTTCGAAATTGTTTAAATTGTGATATCCACTTTCTGGGAGATCAGGAGCAAACTGAGTAAAATTGTGTAGTTGTGTGGGAAACTGTCAACTTTCACCATTCAGCTCTGGTCCAAGAGTGGTTTGAGCATCACACACATTTCAGGATGATGTTCCTTCCAGCATATTCTTCTCTTAGAGATTTAAGGCATATGATCACAGCCCTTACAACCAAGTAAGTCTTGTTCAGATGATGGAAGAGGCTTGTGGAGAAGCTGAGGCACAAGGCACATTTACAGCTTTTTTCCCATGATCCATGACTCCTGAAAATATGTTGAGATGTTGATTAAATTCTTTGGCCAGATGTAAATGAGAGGCAAGATTTATAAAGTTCATTGATTCAATGATTGCAGTGCATTTATTTATTTATTTACTCACTTTTTTTTAGGCGAAACCCGTCATTATACAACTAAACTTGTCATTAAAAAACTTTTAAAGACGATTCCAGAACCATTAAGATAACCGATTAAAGACCATAAAAAACATGTATTTTCATTAATTATTTGTGTTTCTACAGCTGAATTTGTAATTAAATGAATCAACAGAGAACACACTTGTAGTTTTGTTGTTAGTATTTATTTTTGATAAATGCTTTAATATCTGGAGTGCTTCATTATGCAGTGAATACTGAACTGTTTTGCCAACATAAGAGTGTGTTTAGTTTGCTGTGTTAATTGTTTTGAGAGAAACTATATTCATTTGGAGAAATGTGAAAAAAATAACCTAAAACGAGTCAAAATTTAAATTTATTTTTTTATCACAAAGGGTCAGCATTGCACTCTTCATGTATGATTATATCATGTGACAGGATTCAAACATTTAAAGTAGAGCTCTGTGAGAGAAGCACAGAGTTTTTGAGAGCTCAGCTCTTTCTGCTCTTTTACCGCACAGAACAACGATGTTTAGCTGGGCTTTGATTTCTCTGTGTCTCACAGCAGCACATTATGACGGTAAGCTCTTTTTTCTGTTTCAGTACATTTAACAGAACAAGGTTTACTTACATTTAGGTCATTAATTTAAGTTTACGTTCCTGATACTTCATGTTAATGATTTACCCTTTTCTATCCACTTAGTGTCTTTGGGACAGGACAAAGTTGAACAGTCTTCAAGAGAAATGACTGCAAGTGAAGGAGATCAAGTTATTTTAAGGTGTAATTATACTACAAGTGATACAAATCTGTATCTCTTCTGGTACAAACAGCTACCAAACAAATCACCAACATTCATTCTGAATAAATATACATTTGGTGAAGGAACTACTGATCCTTTTTTTAAGAAGAGATTTTCTGCAACATTGAACTCCTCATCAAGATCAGTTCCTCTGATGATCCAGGATGTGTGTGTGTCTGACTCTGCTGTGTACTACTGTGCTCTGAGGCCCACTGTGACTCAAACACACTCAACACTCACACAAAAACATGCAAAATAAATAAAAACTCTCCAACTTTGCCAAAGCAACACTATAAACCAAGTGAAAACATATAAAATGACATTCACATATCAGTGAGAAGAAGTGAGACGCATATCAGTAATAAACAAAGTGCTCTTTCTGGGGAACAATGAAGAATCACATCATTTAAATTTCAAGATGAACCTGCAAGATGTGAAACTGCAAAGTTCTACTCAAGCAGAGCATAGATTTTCATTTAGTTATTTTTATTTATTCAACTTTTTAGAGTACAGTTCTATATGATCCAGAATGTGTTGTGTATTTGGTTTTTAACCAGCACTTAACAAGTTTGTTTGCCCATATAATCTTTAGGGTATTAGGTTAGCTAATTTGGCTTGCTGTCCACTGAGGAGGGGCTCGATGAAGCAGCTTCAACTCGAGCTCTAATATACCCCCCACAGTGAATAAATATAGGATATGATTACTTAGGGCAAGGTACCTGAGATGAAGGTGGAGTTTGGGGAGGTGGAGGGATGCTGGAACAGCCGAGACTGAAGAGAGGTAAGCAGCTGCTTATATACTCTGGCTGTTGATTGGAAGATTAGATGGGCTCGCTCCTCCCTAAATTACGTTTAGGAACTTCACATATAGGTCCCCATCACACACTCTCTGATTTCTTTCTTTCAAGGCTCTTGTTCTTGTGTTCAAAACTGTCTCTTCCAACCAATCACCTGCATCTGAACCAAAGATGAAGACACTGAAGACACGCCTCTTCTGTGAGCTCTGAACTAAAGCATTAGCATCGGAGCACAGAGAACATGAACAGATCTGTAGAAAACATGGAAAAACACCTGTTTCTGATTTTATTTCTGATTTCAGGTACAAAATGATTTACTTTATTCATTCTAGTGATGCAGGAAAACAGTGTAAGAAATGGTTGTGTGCAACTTGACTCAGTAATTTTCTTATTTCTTTGTTTTAGGTGTGATGACTGCAGACAAGATTGGGCCAAATAAAGAAACTAGCTTTATAAAGAAGGAAGATGAGACTGTGACCCTCAGCTGCTCATATGAAACAGACGGCAGTGTTGTTTATCTTTACTGGTACAGACAGTATCCTAATGGAGAGCCTCAGTATTTAATATATAAGAAACGATCAAGTAGTGGAAGTGGAAGCCCCTCTGATCCTCGCTTTCAGTCGACTACATCACAAACATCCACTGAACTCATTATTAACAGTGTGACTCTGTCAGATTCAGCTCTCTATTATTGTGCTCTTGAAGTAGCCCAGTGATACAAAGTCTATGTGAAGCTGTACAAAAACTCAAATTCATTTTCCACTTTGATCTCAAGCCACATCAAACCCACAATCTATAATTCACATGCTATTATTACACTTGTGGAAACACCTGTGTGTGGTTACAAATGACATTTAGTTCAAGTTATAAAGGCAATTGAAAGAAAAAGTGAAAAAATCAAAATAAAATTTTGTGGATTGCTATTAATATATTTTAAAATAAAAAAATAAAAATGACATTTAAAAAACATGTTAGATGCTGGCAGCATGATGTAACGTATATGTAATATATATGTATTAGAAGTATTAGGAGTTTCTTCTAATAATATACCCAAGTACAATAACAATGTCAAGTTCTCTGTCTAAAGTTAGTTTAGTTCATCGAATTGAAATAAGTGGTCAGTGCTTGAACCAACATATGATAAAACATCAGAGCACTACAATTTTGTTAAAGTACATCCAGAATCCTTGAGGAGGAGGAGACGTTCAGTGTTGAGGAACTGTGGTTCAGTCAGACTCCTCCTGCAGGTCTCTGATATGTGACAGTGTTTATCAAAGAGAGGCTGAAACAAGAGTCTACTGTAGATTTCAACAAGTTCATTTTATCTAAAGTAGTATTTAACAATTTCTGTAATGGCAAACTGGCAAAGAATTGCAGTCTTCTTTATGACATATTTCTGGGGTAAGTCAGATTCTGTAAGTATTCATGCTGTAATATTCTTCTAATATGAATATGAGATCCTCATCAGTGATGTTATACATTACAGGATGTGATTCTCTGGACAGAGTTGAACAAAATCCAGGAGTTCAAACTGCTGTTGAGGGTGCAGCTGTAACAATCAACTGTCAATATGAAACTGATGTATTGCAAAATCTTTTCTGGTACCAGCAAAATGTGAATGGATTTCCAGAATATATGCTGGACCGATTTGGTAATAATGACATGCAGTTCAAGGATAGATTTAGCAGCGATCTCGACACAACTACAAAATCATTTCCACTGACAATCCAGGATCTGCGTGTGTCAGACTCTGCTCTGTATTACTGTGCTCTGAGGCCCACAGTCACAGGAAACACAAGAACACTGTACAAAAACCTGTGACATAGCTGAAGGTGAACAAATAAGTTCCTTCCATAAAAATAAATTTGAATTAAAGTTATATAAATTATAAATATATTAAGGTGAAAACTATAGTTGCAGCAGTGGTATGATAAAGTATGCTCATCTTTCTGGATACTAATAATTATATTTATTCACACTGTACTCTAGGATATAAATTACTGACTAAATGTTAATTTATATATAGTTCAACTTGCTTTTTTGGTCTAAACTGTGTGAACTGTACAGAACCAGATGAATAGCTGTTTTAGTAGCACTAAACATGAACTGCATCCCTAAATTCATGCATCTAAACAGAGAATATCTGATGATAATCTGGTTTATGTTTCTAAAATACTATAACAACCAAAGTATGAGCAATTAATCCAGATCATAATTTATATGTTGGGATCTGAGGATTTAAATCATATGACAGACAGAGATAGTAAGTAACCACAAGAGGGCGCTATGAACCATAGCAATAGAGATGACACTGTGGAGTATGAACATGAAACTGATCTGTTCTCTGGAAGAGGGAGGGTTTAAAACAGTGATATCTGGTGAGATATTCTTAAGCTTCAGACAGACCATAAGGAACAAACACAATGATGCTCCAATCTGTCTTTCTGCTTTCTGCCTTTGCATGTAAGTATTGAAGTGTTTTGTGTTTTGCATTTACAGTAACTATTCTGAGCAGTCAGAATATGTAAAAAGTGTATTTTGTATATTGCATTTTATGCTGATACATCTAAAATAAATTAAATTTAAACACAAGTTATTAAAAGATTTGATACTTTTGCAGATGCAATATATGGAAATGAAATTAAACCAACCAATACAGAGGAGTTCGCTGATGATGGTTCAACTGTTACATTATCCTGCAGTTATTCATCTGCAAATAATCTTCAATGGTACCGTCAGTATCCAGGATCAGCTCCTCAATTTCTTGTGCTCATCTCAGACGGTGCTAAAGAAGCTCAGTCTTATGTAGATTCCAGATTCACTGCCAAAGTCACTAAAGTCAAAGAAAACCATGTGTATCTGATCATCTCCTCTGCTGCAGTATCAGACTCTGCTCTGTATTACTGTGCTCTGAGGCCCACAGTCACAGGAAACACAAGAACACTGTACAAAAACCTGACAGCTGAAAATATAATTATTCCGTCTACTAAACAGATTGAAGCACATAACAACAGAAATAATCGCATTCCCTAACTGCCAAAAACCCAACATTAAAGGTATTATATGTGCTGTAATGAAAGGTGCATTTCACAGTGTAACTGCTAGACACATTGATAAAGAATAAAACAAATTAAAAGAAAAGAAACAGAATGCAGAGAAACTACTAAACTACTAAAATTAATCTTGATTCTCAGTTTATAATGCTTTTTGGTAACCATAAGATGGCGATATTCACCACATATTCATATGATCAAGCCTCATTACAGGATCATTAGCTCCTCCTTTCTATTTATAAAATAACAGATATCTCATTTACAGCTCTTGTTTTTTCGCTCGTTCGTTCATTTATTTGTCTATACATTAAAAATTAGTCTGGTTTTATCAGTATTTGTGAATATTTTTAAAGAGTTTTTACTCTTCAAATATTTTTGAACATTTTGTTTCTATATTACATTGATGTTTTTGCTCAATTGTAAACTTTCGAACAGCTTCATCTCAACAGAGAGCAGGAAGTTCCTCGGTGACTTTATGACTCAGTTCCTCCTGAGTAACTGCAGAAACTCAGAGCATCAACACAACTGATCTGACTTAGAGAACATGGACAGACACTTGGTTCTGATTTTAATCATGACTTCAGGTAAAATATCATTTGATGCCAGAGCTATGGAAAATAGATAATCAAGTGTAATGTGACTGAAACCAACATGAGTTTTAAAATGTATGTTTTTATGTTTATGTTTATGTTTGCAGGTATAATGGCTGCAGACCAGATTGGGCCAAATAAGGGCGCAGATTTCATCCATACAGAAGGAGAGTCTGTGACACTGAACTGCTCATATGAGACAAGCAGCCAATATGTTACACTTTACTGGTACAGACAGTATCCTAATAATGAACCTCAGTATTTAATATGGAAATATGCTCGTTCATATAGTGGTACTGGGAACCCCTCTGATCCTCGCTTTCAGTCGACTACATCTCAATCATCCACTGAACTCATTATTAACAGTGTGACTCTGTCAGATTCAGCTCTCTATTATTGTGCTCTGAGAGTTGGAGCCCAGTGATACAAAGTCTATGTGAAGCCGTACAAAAACTCTAATTCATTTTACTCTTTGAAACTAAACCACATCAAAACCACAATCTATTATACACAGAAAAAAAAAAAAAATGGAAACACCTGCATGTGAGTGTAATAAGAAATTTTATACAGATAAACAGTATATGTTAAAAAATAAGTAGCAATAGAAGTGAAACAATTCACAAAAACAATTTTGACAGTCACAGACTACATAATGAATTTAGGTCATTTCAGTTAATAGCATCATATTTATCATTGTTTTTTTTTNAACACCTGAGCAGTGCCACAGACTGATCGACTCCATGCCACGCCACATTGCTGCAGTAATTCAGGCAAAAGGAGCCCCAACTAAGTATTGAGTGCTGAACATGCTCATACTTTTCATGTTCATACTTTTCAGTTAGCCAGGATTTCTAAAAATCCTTTCTTTGTATTGGTCTTAAGTAATATTCAAATTTTCTGAGATACTGAATTTGGGATTTTCCTTAGTTGTCAGTTATAATCATCAAAATTAAAAGAAATAAACATTTGAAATATATCAGTCTGTGTGTAATGAATGAATATAATATACAAGTTTCACTTTTTGAATGGAATTAGTGAAATAAATCAACTTTTTGATGATATTCTAATTATATGACCAGCACCTGTACATCCAAAACACACGCACATAAAAATAAGTGTCACTGCTCTAGATTTAGCAACTTGATAGATCAGGCAAAAACGAGTTTTTAAATTGGTTCAATTTGCATTGTGGGATCCACCTTCTCCCAGAAGATAATAGTTCATAGCTGGAGTAAAGTACAGGGGACGGATCACTTAAGATCCTTTTAGCCTCTTTCAATGTACAAAGTTCAAAAAGAGACTGGATGCTGGGATAGTCTTTTTGCCCGATCAATTTCATAGCAGTTTGTATGATACCTTATCTTTGTTTTAAATTTTACATTGAGGTTTCCGTACCAAGTAGACAAGTAAATCAGTAAATGTGATCTCTTTCTGCAGAGATCAACTTTGCAACACTAAACTAAACCACAATGTCAAAATAGATTTAACTGTCAAAATGGCTGATAATAGCTCTATTTTTCACTGCATATTTGGTAAGAGCATCACGTTGGTATGTTTGAGTGAAATGTATTTTCCAGACTGCTGGGGACAGAGTCTCTTCTGGTACAAAAAGTTGCTAAACAAATGACCAAAGTGATCTGCCACACTGTACTCCACATCAGGAACAGTTCCTCTGATGATTCAGGATCTGCAGTATTTCTGCGCTCTGAAGCCCACTGTGATCACATGTGCCTTGCTTTCATTCAAAAACAGGCAGCTCTACTGCAGACCAGTTCCTGTCATGAGTTATGATGGACATCACAATAAATATATTGTCAGAGAAGATCTCACTGCTGATGTGCAGAACAAAATGATCCTAAATGAAAAGAAGTTACACATAATGAATATGTTTCACATAATGAATATGTCTCTCAATCAGTAGCCTAAAGACTCACATAAGGACAAAAAAATAATAATTACATTTACATTTTTAGGTGGACACAATTACAATGTTTTAGGGAATATGATCAAAGTAATAACCTAGTAATATTATGTAGAAACAATTGAATAAATAATAGTAGAATTGTCCATTTTGGTTAAATAGTTTCTTGAATCAGAAGAGTCTTTTAAAAACAATTCATTCACTTAAAGCATTGTTAACTTTTTTGGGCTGTATAAATCTGATGAAACACATCATCAGAGTAGATAAAGACACAAATGCAGCGCAGCATTTCACAGGAAGATCTTAAGTGCCAAAGACTGAATATCAGAGAGACACTGTAAGAAACTACAGAACAGAGCGCTGAGAGCACTGACAAACTCACATCAGCTTTTAAACATGGAAAAACATGTAAGTTTGATTTTATTTATGTCCCATGGTAAGCAAACACACTTTTTTTCCACTACAGTATAGTTCAAATGTAATGTCTTTCAATGTATATTCTCACATGTTTGTAACACATTTCTTTCTGTTCATGTTTGCAGGTGAGATAGCTGAGGACCTGATTTGACCAAATATGGGTTCAAATCTCATCATTAGAGAAGGAGAGTCTGTGACACTGAGCTGCTCATATGATACAAGCAGCAGTTATGTCAGACTTTACTGGTACAGACAGTTTCCAAAAAGAGAACTTCAGTATTTAATGTTTCAGGTGTCTACATCCCAATCAACCAATAACCTCATTAATGATGATGTGACTCTGTCAGATTCAGTTCTCTATTATTGTGCTGTAAGAGTAGTTCATTTTTTTATTTTCACCACTTTGAACACCTGCTACCCACAATATTTTATGCAACAACTGTGCATGGTAATGTATGAGATTATGACTCTGATAATAAAGAAAATAATAGTTGGTTTCAGGGTTGATGAAGACCTGTGGCTTGTTCTGTTTTTAACTGTGACACGTGCCATTTTATTTCATTTTACTGTTTTTCCTCAACTCATTGCAACCAGCATGACTCTTTAGAAAGGTTTCTGGATGGTAAATCAATTATTTACTAAACAGGGCAAATTAGCATGCGACTGCAATCCCATAAGAGTGTAGATGGGAGTGAAAAGTTTTGCGGGTGATTTATTGACAATGCACAAACTAAAGAACACAGACGCAGCCAATTCAAGCACAAAATGGGTTAATACATGCTTTTTCAGCATTAAATAATAGTACAAATGCCAGTAAATTGACAACTGCAAACTTTAGTAAATCATGTTTAATGGTTTATTTAAATACTCTCCCCACCTAAATTTTGCATCTGAAAAGAAAAACTCCTACAAATACATATGCAATGTGGTCAGCCGCAAAAATAACTGTTCATGCCTTTTCATCATTAATTTTTCACTGCCTTTAGTAAATCCTGACAGTTTTCTTTTGTTGTTGTTTTTTCACGTCAAAAGAGGGTTTGCACTGGTGCAAGCTGTTAGTAAATCTGGTCCTGAGGCTTTATATCAAAAAGTTTTGAGAATTACATAAATATTGGAAATTGGAAAAGTTGCTGCTTAAGTTTTTAGCAATTTCCATATACTCCAGAATGTTATGAAGAGTGATCAGATGAATTGCATAGTCCTTCTTTGCCATGAAAATGAACTTAATCCCAAAAAAACCACTGCATTTCATTGCTGTCATTAAAGGACCTGCTGAGATCATTTCAGTAATCATCTTGTTATCTCAGGTGAGAATGTTGATGAGCACAAGGCTGGAGATCATTATGTCAGGCTGATTGGGTTAGAATGGCAGACTTGACATGTTAAAAGGAGGGTGATGCTTTAAATCATTGTTCTTCCAATGTTAACCATGGTGACCTGCAAAGAAATGCGTGCAGCCATCATTGCGTTGCATAAAAATGGCTTCACAGGCAAGGATATTGTGGCTACTAAGATTGCACCTAAATCAACAATTTATAGGATTCATCAAGAACTTCAAGGAAAGAGGTTCAATTCTTGTAAAGAAGGCTTCAGGGCGTCCAAGAAAGTCCAGCAAGCGCCAGGATCGTCTCCTAAAGAGGATTCAGCTGCGGGATCGGAGTGCCACCAGTGCAGAGCTTGCTCAGGAATGGCAGCAGGCAGGTGTGAGCGCATCTGCACGCACAGTGAGGCGAAGACTTTTGGAAGATGGCCTGGTGTCAAGAAGGGCAGCAAAGAAGCCACTTCTCTCCAAAAAAAACATCAGGGACAGATTGATCTTCTGCAGAATGTATAGTGAATGGACTTCTGAGGACTGGGGCAAAGTCATATTCTCCGATGAAGCCCCTTTCCGATTGTTTGGGGCATCTGGAAAAAGGCTTGTCCGGAGAAGAAAAGGTGAGCGCTACCATCAGTCCTGTGTCATGCCAACAGTAAAGCATCCTGACACCATTCATGTGTGGGGTTGCTTCTCATCCAAGGGAGTGGGCTCACTCACAATTCTGCCCAAAAACACAGCCATGAATAAAGAATGGTACCAAAACACCCTCCAACAGCAACTTCTTCCAACAATCCAACAACAGTTTGGTGAAGAACAATGCATTTCAGATGGAGCACCGTGCCATAAGGCAAAAGTGATAACTAAGTGGCTCGGGGACCAGAATGTTGAAATTTTGGGTCCATGGCCTGGAAACTCCCCAGATCTTAATCCCATTGAGAACTTGTGGTCAATCCTCAAGAGGCGGGTGGACAAACAAAAACCCACTAATTCTGACAAACTCCAAGAAGTTATTATGAAAGAATGGGTTGCTATCAGTCAGGATTTGGCCCAGAAGTTGATTGAGAGCATGCCCAGTCGAATTGCAGAGGTCCTGAAAAAGAAGGGCCAACACTGCAAATACTGACTCTTTGCATAAATGTCATGTAATTGTCGATAAAAGCCTTTGAAACATATGAAGTGCTTGTAATTATATTTCAGTACATCACAGAAACAACTGAAACAAAGATCTAAAAGCAGTTTAGCAGCAAACTTTTTGAAAACTAATATTTATGTAATTCTCAAAACTTTTGGCCACGACTGTATGTCCACTGCTTCAAAATGTAAACATAAGGTGGTCAAGTGTTAGAAATATATAATTTCACCACTGGGAGGCAGCATCACTTAAAGTGTCATCAGCAGTGTACCATGTGAGGACCTAGAGCTACTTGAAGACTTGAAATATCAGAAGAAGAGCAGCAGAGAGGAAACAGAGAGCTTCAGTAAAGATACAGAAACACATTCAATGAATATATGTTAAAATAATCTCTTTATCGCAGCAATGCAAAAACTGATTATTATTACACTTTTCCTCACAACACGGGACTTTGGTAAGAAAGACAATGTATTACACATTAGTATCTGTTTTAGTTACAGTACTCAATATATGTAAATTATAAATAGTTAAATATTTTTCAGTGTGCTGGGGACAAGACAGAGTTGAACAGCCTTACAGAGAAATGACTGCAAGTGAACAAGATCAAGTTACTCTCCTGTGCAATTATTCTACCATTTATACAACTGCATATCTCTACTGGTACAAACAACTACCAAACAGATCACCAGCATTTATTCTGAATGAATTTACAAGTGGTAAAGGAAATACTGAGGATGAATTTAAAGACAGATTTTCTGCAACATTGGACTCCACATCAAGATCAGTTCCTCTGATGATCCAGGATGTGTGTGTGTCTGACTCTGCTGTGTACTACTGTGCTCTGAGGCCCAATGTGACTCAAACACACTCAACACTCACACAAAAACTATAACTGTATATATATATACAGGTCCTTCTCAAAAAATTAGCATATTGTGATAAAGTTCATTATTTTCCATAATGTAATGATAAAAATTTTAGATTCATTGCACACCAACTGAAATATTTCAGGTCTTTTATTGTTTTAATACTGATGATTTTGGCATACAGCTCATGAAAAAACAAAATTCCTATCTCAAACAATTAGCTTATCATGAAAAGGTTCTCTAAACGAGCTATTAACCTAATCATCTGAATCAACTAATTAACTCTAAACACCTGCAAAAGATTCCTGAGGCTTTTAAAAACTCCCAGCCTGGTTCATTTCTCAAAACCAGCAACCTGACTGCTGTCCAGAAGGCCATCATTGACACCCTCAAGCGAGAGGGTAAGACACAGAAAGAAATTTCTGAACGAATAGGCTGTTCCCAGAGTGCTGTATCAAGGCACCTCAGTGGGAAGTCTGTGGGAAGGAAAAAGTGTGGCAAAAAACGCTGCACAACGAGAAGAGGTGACCGGACCCTGAGGAAGATTGTGGAGAAGGACCGATTCCAGACCTTGGGGGACCTGCGGAAGCAGTGGACTGAGTCTGGAGTAGAAACATCCAGAGCCACCGTGCACAGGCGTGTGCAGGAAATGGGCTACAGGTGCCGCATTCCCCAGGTCAAGCCACTTTTGAACCAGAAACAGCGGCAGAAGCGCCTGACCTGGGCTACAGAGAAGCAGCACTGGACTGTTGCTCAGTGGTCCAAAGTCATTCGGAAATCAAGGTGCCAGAGTCTGGAGGAAGACTGGGGAGAAGGAAATGCCAAAATGCCTGAAGTCCAGTGTCAAGTTCCCACAGTCAGTGATGGTCTGGGGTGCCATGTCAGCTGCTGGTGTTGGTCCACTGTGTTTTATCAAGGGCAGGGTCAATGCAGCTAGCTATCAGGAGATTTTGGAGCACTTCATGCTTCCATCTGCTGAAAAGCTTTATGGAGATGAAGATTTCGTTTTTCAGCACGACCTGGCACCTGCTCACAGTGCCAAAACCACTGGTAAATGGTTTACTGACCATGGTATTACTGTGCTCAATTGGCCTGCCAACTCTCCTGACCTGAACCCCATAGAGAATCTGTGGGATATTGTGAAGAGAAAGTTGAGAGACGCAAGACCCAACACTCTGGATGAGCTTAAGGCCGCTATCGAAGCATCCTGGGCCTCCATAACACCTCAGCAGTGCCACAGGCTGATTGCCTCCATGCCACGCCGCATTGAAGCAGTCATTTCTGCAAAAGGATTCCCGACCAAGTATTGAGTGCATAACTGAACATAATTATTTGAAGGTTGACTTTTTTTGTATTAAAAACACTTTTCTTTTATTGGTCGGATGAAATATGCTAATTTTTTGAGATAGGAATTTTGGGTTTTCATGAGCTGTATGCCAAAATCATCAGTATTAAAACAATAAAAGGCCTGAAATATTTCAGTTGGTGTGCAATAAATCTAAAATATATGAAAGATTAATTTGTATCATTACATTATGGAAAATAATGAACTTTTATCACAATATGCAAATTTTTTGAGAAGGACCTGTATATATATATATAGTGCTGAGTTAGACTTGTTCATTGGTCAATATATTTGGTTGATCCTGGAAAATCATTCCTGTCTGAAAATGTAACCCTATCCCTAACCCTACCTATAAGTCATGAAGATGAATAACACTGATGTAGAAGCAACTAACCCTACTTCTAAGCCTAAACTTGACAAAAACTGTAAACCCTCAAATCTGATCAGTTGATTGGAATGTTGTTCCAGGATCCACAAAGATGCTGATCCAGGAACATGTTACACTTGGTGAAATCACGTTCTGCATGATAGGTGTATTGTGTTACTGCTTTGGTTTATTGTTTCTGATTTTATTTCATATTTGTCACTTTGGTTGTTAATAAAAAGTTAGTAATACCCAAATTCACCACAGGGAGGCAGCCTTCCTCAAAGAGACACGAGTCATGTGAGGACTTGAAAACTTGAAATATCTAGAGAAGAGCAGCACAGATGAAACAGAGCTTCAGTCAGATCTAAGACAGAGAGACAGAATACATGTTAAAATATTAATATCTTTATCTCAACAATGGAAAAATGGGTGATTAGTACTCTTTTCCTCACAGCACAGAATTTTGGTAAGAAAGAACATAATTTACACTTTATTATTTTAGTTTATATGTGAGTTAATTAATATATGTAAATGAGTAATAGTGCAATCTATTTTTCAGTGTGCTGGGGGCAAGACAGAGTTGAACAGCCTTCAAGAGAAATGACTGTAAATGAAGAGGATCAAATAACTTTAACATGTAATTACACTACCAAAGCTGCAGATACTAATATTTATCTCTTCTGGTACAAACAGCTACCCAACAAATCACCAACATTGATTCTGAGAGAATTATCCTTTGGGAAAGGAACTACTGAGGATGAATTTAAAGAGAGATTTTCTGCAACATTGAACTCCACATCAAGATCAGTTCCTCTGATGATCCAGGATGTGTGTGTGTCTGACTCTGCTGTGTACTACTGTGCTCTGAGGCCCACTGTGACTCAAACACACTCAACACTCACACAAAAACATGCAAAATAAATAAAAACTCTCCAACTTTGCCAAAGCAACATTAAACCATTAGAAACATTTTATAAAATCATATTTCATGAAGTGAGAATCCTATGAGTAATAAACAATAAATAATGTGCTCTTTGTGAAGTTCTACTCAAGCAGAGCAGATCTACAGTATTTTAATTGTTTTCATTATTTCTTCAGTTTTAGAGTGCAGTTATATGATCAAGAATGTGTTGGTGTATTTGGTTTTTAACCCATCACACGCTCTTTGATTTCTTTCTTTCAAGGCTCTTGTTCTTGTGCTCAAAACTGTCACTTCCAACCAATCACCTGCATCTGAACCAAAGATGAAGACACTGAAGACACACCTCTTCTGTGAGCTCTGAACTAAAGCATTAGCATCGGAGCACAGAGAACATGAACAGATCTGTAGAAACATGGAAAAACACCTGTTTCTGATTTTATTTCTGACTTCAGGTACAAAATTTTAAAATGATTCACTTTATTCATTCTAGTGATGCAGAAAAACAGTGTAAGAATGATTGTGTGCATCTTGACTCAATAATTTTCTTATTTCTTTGTTTTAGGTGTGATGACTGCAGACAAGATTGGGCCAAATGAAGAAACTAGCATTATAAAGAAGGAAGACGAGACTGTGACCCTCAGCTGCTCATATGAAACAGACAGCAATTATGCTTATCTTTACTGGTACAGACAGTATCTTAATGGAGAGCCTCAGTATTTAGTGTGGAAAGAGGCTCGTTCATGGAGTGATACTGGGAACCCCTCTGATCCTCGCTTTCAGTTGATTACATCTCAATCATCCACTGAACTCATTATTAACAGTGTGACTCTGTCAGATTCAGCTCTCTATTATTGTGCTCTGAGAGTTGGAGCCCAGTGATACAAAGTCTATGTGAAGCTGTACAAAAACTCAAATGTATTTTTCACTTTGATCTCAAGCCACATCAAACCCACAATCTATAATTCACACAATATAATTACATCAGTGGAAACACCTGTGTGTTTTTACAAAAGACATTTCGTTCAAGTTATAAAGCCAAATGAAAGAAAAATGGAAGGGATCAAAATAACAGAGAAATAAGATCATCCCACATGACTTTAGTACATCACAGCTTGATAAATGTGATTAAACATTACATTCTCATCTGATATCTCCTCTGCTTGAGTCTGCCTGAAAGAGTCTGATCAATCCAATAAATGTCATTTTACTTCTGATTTAATCTGATTAATTTATTCTGACTTTAGTTACACTGTTGGTGAATTATATCACATTATAAAGTTGCATTTTGTGGATTGTTATTAATATGCAAAATCATTAATCATTATAGATGTGGACATACATCACAAACAATACAACATACATATTTTAAAAATTAAATAACAAATATATATTAATAAACATGATGTAGATGCTGGCAGCGTGAAAATATGTCATGTTAATGCTCAGAAAATCTATTAAGAAGAATGTATCATTCCTCAAATCTTATATAAGGCTGAACCCTATATGTGATATTATTGTACACAACCAGACATAGGACATTGCACTCCATGGTTTATATAATTAAATAATCAAAAATTAAAAATGAATTTAAAAAACGAGGTGGTTAATACACTAAATTCACCAGCAGATTCAGTTAGATAGCCCAGGTTAAACCCATTTGGGCCCCACATGGCTCTGCTGGCTGGGATGTGTCAGTGTTAAAATGGAAGTAAGGACACTGAAGTTATTTTTTTATTAGCCTGAAGATGGCGATATCTACATACACATGACACCACCTCATGTTTATTATTGTAAGTCTTGATTGAAAAGAAACATCTGCAGTTGAACATCATCACTATATCAACATGACAAGCAGAAAACAAAGCTTCTATGAATGACATTTTCCCATTTCCTTTCATAGATAAACAAAGATGTCTTACAGAATACCTGTTTTATTCATTTTGGCCTTTAATTTCTATGGTAAGTAATCAAACCTTTATTGCTGTAAATAACTGCATTATTAAAATGACATTGCTTGTATAATTATGTTATTATGCATTCACAGGATGCTTTGGGAAAGACACTGTTAATCAGTCAAATGAGACAAAAACTGCCACTGAAGGACATCAGGTTACCCTGAGCTGTGAATATGAAACACTTCAGTCTGCTCCATATCTTTTCTGGTACATTCAACGCTTTAATGGCCTTCCTGAATATATACTGATGAAATACAAATTTGGATCAAGTAGCAGTTCTGAATTTGAAGAGAGATTTAATGCCAGTTTGGACTCGAATTCAGTTCCTCTGACAATCAAGAACCTGCGTGTGTCTGACTCTGCTGTGTACTACTGTGCTCTGAAGCCCACTGTGACGCAAACACACTCAACACTCACACAAAAACT
>RJVU01071064.1:41975-60407 GCA_003731715.1 Anabarilius grahami
AGGGTGCGTTCACACTTGTAGTTCGGTTCGTTTGGTTCATTTGGTCCGGACCAAAGAAGAAAAACAAACATTTAGTCCTGGTCCGATTAGCGTTCAGATTGGCAATTTTATCACCGAACCAAAAGATACCGAACCTTAAGGCATTGGGATACATTCACAATTTGATTGGTCGGATTTTATGACGTATTGCCTATTTTGAGACGAAACTTACAGAACATGCAAAACAATGCTGTGTGCTGAGGTAAAAGCCTGCATGTGATGGTATTTTGGCCAGCTGGGAACTCGTGAAGAGCTTATAGAATGTGTAAAGTAGTCAAAACAGCGGCGGGAATCCATCCGTCACACACACAAACGATCTGCTGCGTGGAGACGCGCGTCTGATGCCTGTGATGGGCAAACTCGCGAGAATGCGTGAGGATTCTGTCCTTTTTAGGGTCTCATCTTCCTGTTTTTGGTTCATTTACATGTCTTTGGTCCGTGTTGCGTTCATATATCATTCGAACCGCACCAGGGTTCGGATGGCAGCGTTCACACATGCTCAATGAACCGCACTAACAGAGCAATCGCACCAGGGTTCGTTTTAATCGAACCAAACATGACAAGTGTGAACGCAATTAAAGTCATGAACAAAACTGACCTGACTGAAATACTGCAGATCTTCGCCACAGGGTTTTGCCCAGAGCAGCAGTTGAGCTATATAAGCTGATTCACGTGCTTATGTTCACTGCTGTTAATGTATAACGTGTCAGTAGTGAGTTTATGTTTATGTAACTTAACATTATTAGACATACACTGATGTATATTTTTATTCAGTTTATTTCAGAAAGATCACATTCAGTAATCTTGTGCATATATTAGAAAACTGAATGAGCCCAAGCATTTGA
Organism: Anabarilius grahami; assembly: GCA_003731715.1. Classification (NCBI taxonomy): domain Eukaryota; kingdom Metazoa; phylum Chordata; class Actinopteri; order Cypriniformes; family Xenocyprididae; genus Anabarilius; species Anabarilius grahami. The sequence continues at coordinate 42,860 of RJVU01071064.1, forward strand.
ACAATATAAAGAGTTGAACAGAGCCCCTAGTGGACGAGCATTCACACAGCTATATTCAGCACAGTCCATAACACATCAGTGTAGTATTGATCACTCCTGCTCTGTCTCTGTGTGTGTTTGTCCAGCCCTCTGAGGAGCTTTATATAAGACAGAAATCTGTCAGACAACCATCTCTCAGACTCGATCCAGGTGAAGCTGCTCTTCTGACTCCGTCTACAGTCATCCAGGTGAGTGTGTTCCTAATAAAGAGCACTTTTGGGCTCATAGTTCATTTGAACACCTGTACTCTCTAGTCAAGATTATTCTGTATTACACGCATATTAAATATGCTAACTAGCAATTAACCAAATACATAGAAATTGAATATTAGAAATGGAATATTTGGGTCACAAGAACATATTAAATATAAATAGGGTACAATGGGGCTAAAGGCACACCTTNACTCCTGCTCTGTCTCTGTGTGTGTGTGTTTGTCCAGCCCTCTGAGGAGCTTTATATAAGACAGAAATCTGTCAGACAACCATCTCTCAGACTCGATCGAGGTGAAGCAGCTCTTCTGACTCCATCTACAGTCATCCAGGTGAGTATGTTCCTAATAAAGAGCACTTTTGGGCTCATAGTTCATTTGAACACCTGTACTCTCTAGTCAAGATTATTCTGTATTACACGCATATTAAATATGCTAACTAGCAATTAACCAAATACATAGAAATTGAATATTAGAAATGGAATATTTGGGTCACAAGAACATATTAAATATAAATAGGGTACAATGGGGCTAAAGGCACACCTTAAGACAAATTGTGCTTTTGACTACTCTCAAAGTGTATGATTACAGGAAAAATATATATGTTCGTATTGAACATTGATTGAGCAACAGATTTTGTGTGAAAATAAATCATAAAAGTGGTTAATTTTGTTTAAAAATCTTATAAATGTATGCGGTGGTGAGGGGGGTCACACATGGGGTACACAAATACTTTAGCTGATAAAATAATGTTTTAATAATGTCTAGGTTAATACTTGTTCAAAAGAATCACTTTAGCAAAGTTTGCACTATTTACTCGGTTTATTTTGATAAATAAAATAATTCATGTTTGATGATATCTATAATATACTGTTATTAAAATAAGCCTATGTTAATATAAAAATATATTTTAAAAAATATAGAAACAAAATTACTTTAAAAAGTAATGATTCTGAAAGCATTGAAGGAGATCTCATAATATTTATTATAGATTTATAGTAGTAACAATAAATTATATTTTATTATGATATGATTAATATAATATTTTAAATATGATTGTTTCATTGTAAATATGGGTATTATCTCTAAGATGGATACCCAATTTGATATGATATTTGCCATCTGAATCCAACCATGTCACGTCAACAAATGGAAAAGTCAGCAAACTATTCATTATCATGTTAATTATTGTGCCTTTTGCCCCAACATCAGCGGCGCTTTTTACCCCAAATACCAAACTTTTACATATTCTTCTGTTATTGAAAAACTATTGCTTGAATTACCATGAACAAAACTGAAAATCATTAAGAAGTCCTTTGTCTGAAAATACAAACATTAATTTAATCGATTCTCATTTGCTACTTAAATCAACAACATTTTAAAAAACATCAAATATTAGATCAAACTGCCTCAGAATCAGCTTTGTGTTGCTGCCCGCAATCGCGTTGAGGATCAGACAAATTTGCACATGCATTTTGAAAAGCGGATATTTAGGAAAGTGCTGTGGCAAGATTTTGTGCCATCTAGTGGTTTAGAGGAAAATAAAATCAAAGGCGCCTTTAGCCCCATTTTACCCTACAGGGGTAAGGAGATGGTAACCTTGACTAATTGCTGTTAAAATATTGGATAAAAACCTTGCTTGTATGTTTGTAAAACATGTCAGAAAGTTTCTATAATGTTCCTTCGAAGAATATAAGATATGATCGTGTTTGGGGTTTGCTTTACAACCAGTCATTAAGCTTCAGTTAACTATTTAGCCAAAACTAAAGTCTGATTGTAATGCCAGCTGAAGTGAAGATATCCTCGAGTTGAAGAATGTTCAACTTTGTGTAAAATGCTGCTCATCACTGTCACTTTTTAGCCAGCCATTTTACAATTGCTAAACTTTCTGCTCATGGAAACCCTAATCAAGGCAGTTAATAAAAGAAAACAATAAATAATGTTACCAAAAGAACCGACTGTGTACATAAATATTATTAGTCTTACTCTTGACATAAACAGTTCACATTTAAAGTTATCACAGCATTTTCCTGAGAAATCTCTGGCGTGAAGGAAAGATGGACCTAAAGATACACTGATGAAGACTGAAGTTAACTGATGTCAATGTGAAAGAGTGTATAGATAACTACCCACACATTAACACAGGTGTTCATTTCATACTCTCTGGGAGTTTCTATAATGTATAAATTAAGATATATGTCCCACAAAAAACTGTAAAGAAATGCTACATACTTTGTACTGGTGTTATTGTGGCGTATTAATCTGTTTTGTCTATTGGCTGTATGAATTGAGTTCAAATTAAATCGATTCCTGTGGAATTGTTCTCAGACAGCATACGCAGTTCAACTAATAAAGATCTTCATCGCTGGCGAACGGTAGGACGCATTTACAGATTTGCTGTTAAGTGACCGTAGGTCCACTTCATCCAACACTGAGAAATGCTTCAGACGATTCAGTGCGGGCAGGAACTGAACAAATCATTCTCAAACCAATTTAGACAGTTTAGCTAACTTGTTTGATCGAGACTTTGAACACAATCGACTCAAAAGAGTGATTCATTTGTGAATGTGGCATCGTTCATGAGAAAAGATACAGCGCGCTTGGAATAAACTATGCATTTCTTAACATGTACAGTGTTGCATTAAAATACAGTAACGAGAGGAACATCACCCAGCGTAGCGAAGTAAAAGTACAGATTTTTCATTAGAAATGTACTCGAGTTAAGTAAAAGTACCCACATTTAAATCTACTCTTAAAAGTACAAATTTTCCCCAAAAATACTCCAGTAAATGTACTTCGTTGCCCACCTCTGCTGAGGAGAATTTGTATTATTTCTGTATTATTTCTGACATCCTGTATAGGTTGATATATGTAAAATTTCATGTGAATCTGTCAACTCAACCTGTCTGACAGACTCAGCAAACAGAGAATGTTCTTCTAATGTTAGTGTATGGTTGTCCTTTGGTTATTTCATTTTCTGCTTTAAATGCCAAAGCGGTAATCAGTGAACTAAATCTATAGAGGGACTAAACTACAAACTTTCCAAACTACAGCGTTCATTTGTTGTGAAGATTGAGTGTTTGGTTTATTCTGTGTTGCAGGTTCAGACACGATGAGTGGCATTATTCCCAAGAGCAAAGCAAAAGGCACTGACATCTGTATAGTGGGCGAAAACATTTATATAATCCGCTCTGATCTCGGCTGCTGTATGGAGACAAGTGATTTAAATAAAGGTTCAGACATCTCTATTTCCAGTCTGCACCCTGCCTGCCAAGATGGAGACCATTACCTTGGAAATTGGGGTGGCTACTTTTACATCATCAAGGGAAATAATTACCGCAGAGTCAAGAACCTGACGACAGAGAGTGAAGCTGAAGTTCACAGCCTTCATCCCAACTGCCAGGGTGGAGACCACTACTTCTCAACCAATGACTATTTTTACATCATCTTCCAGGAAAAGGGCACTTTTCGAAGAACAACAGACATGAATTCAGACTTGAATGCTGAAGAACATGACCTGCATCCTGACTGCAGAAACGGCCTCTATTACTGGAGCATGGGATTCTTCTGGTTCTTCTTCCTCAAGCCAGCCTCAGAGTGGGGAGTTGAGTTCTGCGGCACTATCGACCTCAGCAATAATGAAAGCCCCAAAGTCTATTCTGTTCATCCCGATGTTCTTAACTTCCTCCCTGGTGGTCTGTCAGTAACTAAAGGCCCATCCTTTGGCATTTGGGAGAATATTAAAACTATAACTAATGACAGCAATACACCAGTGACATGGAAAAAGAAAATCATTAAAAAGGTGGGATGGAATAAGGAGAAGATGATCCAGATCACACACAACTGGAAGATAGACGCGTCAGCCTCGATTGAATCTGGAGCCCTGGCAAAGTTAATTGCAAAGGTTCAGTTCTCCCTTTCTGCAGAATATGGAGGTTCACATGTCGGCACTGAAAAAGAAAGCTGGAACGAAATGACTGAAGAAGAAGAACAACTCATATTTCACCTGAAGCCAAACGAGTCTGTATATCTGTGGCAGTACAAACTGGGTCTTGGTGAAGAATCAGTGTTGTTCTGTCGGGATTTAAAGATTGACGATGAGCCAAACCCTCCGACTGGAGTCCCGCTGCCACCCGCACAATCATGAAAACATATCAGGATGCTTTAACTCCAAAGATAATCAAGTGCTTCAGTTAAATGCCTTAATTATAATTCTCAAGTAATTATTTATAAATCTGCATGCATTGCTTAAAATGAGGCTGTATGTAATGATTTGGCATTAGTGGAATACAGCAGAAGGAGTGAGAATCCAAACACAGTTCAATGACAAGTATTACAGTTTCTAAAATCATTCAATGAGGAATTGTACTTCAGATATATTAATATATTATTTAGTGAATCGGCTATGCACATAATTAATGCACTATGAACTAACATGAATGATCAAGGTATAATTATTGTTAAAATATACAACTGTAAATGTAAAAATGCATTACTAAATGCTGAAATGATCAATGAACAATACTTTTATTAACCTTAATGTTACAGATGGACTCTAATTGTAAAGTGTTACCATTCATATAAATCCAAACAGTCATGCTTAAATGTCAATACTATGTGTAGATATTAGACACATATGTATATTACTCTCACACTTTATTTGCTTCCATTTTAGAACACTTGATGATTGTTTAAATAACTAAATATGTATTACAGTGACAATAAAAGAACTGAAATCCGATGCGTTTCTGGTTTGTTTATATGTTTCTGTCTGCTTCATGATGATACAGTTGCATAACTTTGCTGCATAACGAATGCATAAGTGACCAGCTGGATATCAACTAATGCAAACAGATGGTAACAATCATGACATTAAACATATTTTTTACGGTGCAAAAGCAAATCAACTTTGCCTGCACTTCCAAAAGACGAGAACTTGCGCTGGAATTGATGCGGTAAAACTGACACCATTATTACTGTTTGTATCACTGTGTATGAAGTGCTGAGGAAGCCTCCGGAAATACAGATATGGTCATTTATTCGGTTTCTGACATATGCTGTAAGTGGTAGACCAGTCACAACAGACTGGGCCATCTGACCAATCAGAGCAGAGGAGACTCTCAGAAAGGAGGGGTTTAGAGAGTCTGATCCCTAATGATTGGCCTGTATGGAACTCCGCTCATGTAGCTCCTCCTGTTGAATTCCTAATGGGCTTGTTCGACTTGATCAAAGAATATACACTAACAAGAAGCGACACTCAATAGAAGGTTCCGTTGCAACACCGGCGCCCAGCAGCAGCCCTGCGTTTCCACCGTTTTGTGGTGAAAGCGGCTCGTCAGTCCACTAGTTTCTATGGCAATATCAGCTGCTTTGTTAAAACAAAACGTTCATTAAAGCTGAAATCCAACAACACAGAATAAAACACGATCACTAGTGATCATCAAATCCTTTTAACAGTTTATTTTACACAGTTTGTGTTTAAGTCTTCCACTTTTAAGTCAAAACCTTTGCTCTCTGGAAACCCAGTCAGTTTGGGTTAAAATTCTTTAAAAGGCTTATAAACACTGAATTATTACCAACATATGAAATTAAATTAAGGGCATGCAACAGAAAATTTGGGAATGTTGGACAATAAATATATGTGTTATAGTTGTCTAATGTCCGCTAAAGTGTCCAAAAGTGGGAATTATGGGATAACAGACACAGCAATGCATCATGTATTATAAAGATCATTATGTTTGTAGCGTGATCCATTAAAACGTACAATATATATTTAAATTCAGACCTAGATATTATTACTATTACTCCACTAGGTCTGAAATATATTGTTCACTGCAAACATGATGATCTTAAATGAATTAATTATTTACTCAGTGGTGGAAAGAGTACTGAAAGTTTGTACTCAAGTACAAGTACTGTTGCATTGCTGAAATAATACTCAATTACAAGTAAAAGTCCTGGTGTCAAAGAAGTACTCGAGTAAAAGTACAAACTACTCTTCTCAAAAACTACTCAGAGTACTAAAATTACTAATTACTTTTTAGCCAGCGATATTTAATAAATTATCAAAAAATATTCAATCAAATCATAGATCTAAGTAGAAAATAGCTACTTTAAACAAAGCACTTTCACCTTATTGACAAAGTGCATGAACTATTTTTAACAATTATTTTGCATTTTAGACTCATCAATAGAAGGTTCCGTTGCAACACCGGCGCCCAGCAGCAGCGCTGCGTTTCCACCATTTTGTGGTGAAAGCGGCTCGTCAGTCCACTAGTTTCTATGGCAATATCAGCTGCTTTGTTAAAACAAAACGTTCATTAAAGCTGAAATCCAACAACACAGAATAAAACACGATCACTAGTGATCATCAAATCCTTTTAACAGTTTATTTTACACAGTTTGAGTTTAAGTCTTCCACTTTTAAGTCAAAACCTTTGCTCTCTGGAAACCCAGTCAGTTTGTTAACAAATTTGCAATAAAACTGTGAAATTTGGTTACCTTGAAAATTATCAATATTCAGTATCATTATAAATAACATGGGGAAAACCACCACATACTGTATAGATATTTTAATATACTTTTTTGTCCATCCATTTTGTCAAGGCAATCATTATTTTCAAGCTTCAAAAAGCACAAGACTCATAACAGTAATCAATTTAAATGGAGCGGTTTAATTTCAAGTCTTCTGAAGAGACACGTCCTTCGTTCATCTTCAGAACACAAATTAAGATATTTTTGATGAAATCCGAGAGCTTTCTTACCCTCCATAGACAACATTATTACCACATTCAAGGTCCAGAAAGGTAGTAAATACATTAAGATAGTCCATGTGACTGCAGTGGTTCGTATCATATTTCCTTACGTGTCGTGGTAGATCGACTCTTGTCACACATTTTGATTACGTATGTCTGTGCACATTATCTCCGAAATGTCACAAGAGTCCCATGAAACATGACGGGAGCCACCATGCCATATGTTCTTTCGTTTGGGTTCATTATCACGTCAGATCGGCTAGATGCACAGAATGTGGGAAAACAATTAAAGACACCGGAATGACATCATCAAATTTAAAGGTAAAGGATAGTCACATAAACTCACACAACTAGCTATTATACTGTGGCGAAGCTGCATGGCTCTTTTGAATTGCCAGCCTTTTAAAATATAAACAAAAAAAATCTAGACTTAAAACCTAGCACGTTTTATCAATCTTTTCCTATTAAATGCAGCTGATCTATTTCTTAATGTGTGTCCATAAGAGAGAGAGATAGAAAGAAATGTTAAAGGCTTAAAGAGCGTTATGAATCTTTTGTGTCGAATCATGATTCGGATCGCGTGTCAAACCACCAAACTGCTAAAATCACGCGACTTTGGCGCTCTGAACAGCTCATTCGACACAAAAGAGTCATAACGCTCCGAATCTTCCTGAAGCAGTGTTTTGAAATCGGCCATCACTAAATAAGTCGTTATTTAGTTTTTTTGGCTTTATAATATTAATATTGAACCACTGTACTCACATGAACTGATTTAAATATGTTTTTAGTACATTAATGGATCTTGAGAGAGGAATTGTCATTGCTGGCTATGCAGGCCTCACATCGGATTTCATCAAAAATATCTTATTAGTGTTCTGAAGATGAACGAAGGTCTTACGGGTGTGGAACGACATGAGAGTGAGTAATTAATGACAGAGTTTTCATTTTTGGGTGAACTAACACTTTAACTATATCACATGGTGAAGGTACACTCAAATATGGATAAATAAAAAAAAAATAATAATAATAATAATTGCAACTCACTTAGTGCTTAAAATGAGTCTAAAATGCAAAATAATTGTTAAAAATAGTTAAAAACTTAAAAAGTTGTAATTTCTGTACAGTAGGCAAATGAAAATGGAAAATATTATATTGAATAATAAATGTTAAAAATATTTGTTAAATGCTGTTTTATTTATCTTATATTTTATTTTGTAATGTGATTTTTCAAAGTAGTATAATAGTTTAATAGTTTTTTGTAGGCATACTGGTTAGTTTTTTATTGAATTGTATTAAAACCAGACCAAAAATCTTTTTTTTTCTTTTTCTTTTTTTTAAAGATATTTTTATTGAACATTAAACGTGTAAAATGACAAGAAAATAACCCAAGAAAATACATTTTAAAATATTTTAACCACCTTCCCACAACCCCCCTTAGCACATATTTCAGGAGTCACTGGAAATGGCTTTGAGATTATTGAGGAAATTACTGTTGTCACTTTTTCCCAGAACGTCTTAATCACCTCACATTCCCAGATACAATGAAAAAATGTTCCCTTATGTTTTTGGCATTTAAAACTGGAATGTTTGGGTTAAACTTATCAGGGCTTACATAAGTACGCATTACCCAGTTAAATTGGATCAAATTCTGGGCTCTGATACATATCTGGCTCTGTTCTAAATCTGAGAGGTCATACTGCAGATCTGTACCCCAAGCAACTCTCTCGGATTCAGAGGATGCTTTAGATTTGTTAACAAATTTGCAATAAAACTGTGAAATTTGGTTTGTACTAAGATCCTCAAAAAACATAGCTTTTTCTAGTTCTGTTAGTAAAGGACTAGATAGTGAATAATTTTGCTTAACTGCGAATTTATAAATATTTAAAAAAGTATTTCATTGGGATTCCAAATTTTTCATCAAGATCTCATAAATGTGTCTCCTTCAAATAAATCCCCAACCTTACAGATACCCTTTAATGCCCACTGTTTGAAGCCAGAGTCATTATTCCCTGGTCTGAAGTCCCTGTTTCCCCAAATAGGAGAGAAGTAAGAGAGAGTTGGAACTTCTCCTAGTGTGTGCTGAACATCATTCCATACTATTAAAGTATTTTTAACAAATGGATTATTTTGGTAGCCTTTTTTAGATTCTTATACAGGTCAGAGTATAAATACAGGTCCATACTCATTTCATTTATAACTGTCGATTGTATCTCTACCCAGGGTAACTGTGGCTTTGAGGAAAACCAATAGGTGGCATTAGCCAACTGGGCAGACCAGTAGTACCACTGCAAATTGGGTAAATGTAAACTTTCTCTGTCATAAGGAAGATATAGCAATGTTAGGTGAAGCCTTGCACGTCTGTTATTCCAAATGAATTTGGTTAATTTTTTTTTCATACTAGAGAAAAAACCGAACAGAGGGAAAAGTGGAATAGAGCAAAATAAATACAGAAATTTAGGTAGAATATATTTATCTTGATTTTGTTTATACAGCCAATCAGTGAGACTGGTAGGGAGGACCATCGGTCAACAGATTCATTGACTTTGGCTATGACTGCCCTTGTGAAAAATAGTATACTTAAAGCACAATTTATTTGTATGTACTTTAGTATAATTAAATGTACTTGTGGCATGCTATAAATTGGTATACTTAAAGTCTGCTAAATTGGAACAACTAATTTTGTACTAAATGCATTTTAGTTGTCCAAAAGAAGTGCTAAAGTTGTATTAAATATATTAATACTTGTTTGTGCTAAAGTGGAACTATTCCAAGTATACTTAAGTACACTTTAAATACTCTTGTGTTTAAGTTTTGAAATGCAGAATTCACTCAGCATAAACTTTAAATGTATTTTGGTGACATTAGATTTGCAATTCAATTACATTAGAAGAGTGTTGAACATACATTAATGAATGAACACACACACCGTGAACACACACCCGGAGCAGTGGGCAGCCATTGCTGCGGCGCCCGGGGAGCAGTTGGGGGTACGGTGCCTTGCTCAAGGGTCTCACCTCAGTCGTGGTATTGAGGGTGGGGAGAGCGCTGGACATTCACTCCCCTCACCGACAATCCCTGCCGGACCTGAGACTCGAACCCATGACCTTTGGGTTACAAGTCCGACTCTCTATCCATTAGGCCACGACTGCCCCTTGTTTTGGGGCAGTCTTGCGGCACCACACAGACATAAACTAAATGTGAAACTAAATAACAGTTCCTAAACAAAATGGAACCCAAAGCACACTGAATACAGATGACATAGGGAGGGGACAGGATGGGAAGGGAGTTAAAACATATGAAATAAGGGAAGCCCCTGACACTTGTATCCTATCACTCAATGCAGAAAAAGCGTTCGATAGGGTAGAGTGGCTTTATATCCACAATCTGATTTCTGACTTGTAATGCAGCTTGAATCATACTCACACTGTTCAATCTTTGGCTAGAGGAGAACTGATTTTTGGAGAATTGGACTCCCCTTACAAAAAAATAAGTTTGTTCAAGTGTGCTATTAGTATTCTTCTTTCAAACTAAAAGGAAGTACACTTTCAGTCTACTTTTTATATGCTTTATGTACCTCTCAGAAATATACTTATAATTGCACTTAAGTATACTTGACTTATACCGACCGAAAAATCTCAGAATATTTGGCCTATACTTAAGTATAATTAAGTATTCCAAGTATACTTGGCTTGTGGTTGTGTTTAATCTTTTGATTGAGTAGCCTATTAAATCCTTTTTAATAGGCCTGCGACGTTTCAAAGGACTTATGCAGAAGGTTTTATCTGAAGTACCAAAGTATGATGCGTATATAGATGATGTGGCGTTGTATTCAGACAGTTGGACAGAGCATATGAACAATCTTGAGTTATTATTTACTCGATTGTCAGATGCTTCTCTAACTATAAATCTTGCAAAATGTAGAGGATTCCGATATCTTTTCTCCTGGTTATGGTTTAGTTAAAGGGATAGTTCACCCAAAAATGAAAATGACCCCATGATTTACTCACCCTCAAACCATCCTAGGTTTATATGACAAACTTCTTTCAGGCGAACACAATCCAAGATATATTTAAAAATATCCTTAGTCCTCCAAAGTATATAATGGTTGTAAATGGTAACCCACATTCCGAAGGAAAATATCCATAAATAAAACGTTCTAAATTCAAATATACGAGCTTCCGGCAGACGACCGTACGCATATTGTGCACGTCAATTTAGGCGGAAGAGAAACATTTGACCCGAATGCAATGACTAACGTGGAGGTGAAGAGGAGAGAGCAAAACAAAACACTGGTCACAAATTATAAGTCTAAAATGAGAAATTTAAAGAGAAATGTCGGAGGATTTCGATATAAGAGAAGAGGAGCTTGAGTTTGTTGCCCAGCCATATTTGTTTGAACCGTGAGAGGCATCTAAGCTTACGATGCTCCTACATCCGGCATCACACATCGCGTCAGAGGATTATTCATTTGGCGCAAGTCAACTTGCGCATTTCTGCGTGCGGTCGTTTTCAGAATGTGAGTTACCATTCACAACCATTATAAACCTTGGAGGACTAAGGATATTTTTTAAATATATCAGCGACCTTAGGCAAATTGATTTCTGTGTCCTTGCTTCATGATCTTTTCTTCAGATTATAAAGTTTGTTTTATTGCATGGTGTCTGTTTTATGTGAGAGCTCTTGTGTCTTATCAGGAATTTTGGACTTACAGTTCTTTGCCACTCGCTTCTGGCTTGCCTAGTTGGGGACAGTTAATATTCAACTGTATTACTGATTTGACTGCACTGATACTATTGGATGAGAACTGAACTGAGCTGAAGTCACTGTTTTCTGCAGAACTGCTTTATAGATTAAATGAACTGAATGAATAATTGATGATCTTTACAATGGAACTGAATCAATACTGGACCGACTTCCCAAGTCTATAAGTTTATCACTGTAAATCTGCACCCTGACTATCGGCTTGTACACAGACAATACTACTCTTTTTCTGACAAAGCTTGAGAGATCTGTTCTAGCATTGCTCAAATTGATTGATAGTTTTTTTTTAAATGTTCTCTGGCTATAAACTTATAATAAAGGGATCAAACAAATTCACTTTATAAATGCAATCAATGGCTTCAAAGATGTGGGCATATGTATTACTCCAACAATCAACAGGTTCATTCTTGCCAATTACAATCTAATTACAAATTAATCTGTAGGCAGATGATCCTCCCTAACAATCTCATTGATTGGCTGTATAAACATTATAAAGAATTACATTCTTCCCAAATTTGAGTATTTATTTTGCTCTTTTCCACTTTACCATCCACTAGGCTTTTTCTCTAAAATGAAAACACATATATTATATGTTATATAAAAACATTTTACATGCTTGCTTATTTAACATAAAAGATATCAGCACTGTATAACATAGTGAATAGTGATTTTTTGTCTACTTAAATATTTTACAGTCTATTTCATAAGCAAGACAAGTCCCAGACTAAAAAGCATGTTTGAGCTGTTTAACTGAAAGTAACTTGCACTGACAGATCTTAAAATATGTCTCATGATACACACCAGTAATGTTTTTTTCTTCTTCTTTTTTTCTAGGGTATGTTTATTAAAGCAACTTATTTGAACTAAGGCCTAATCTGTGAAACCGGGCCAATGGCTTGAAAATGTAATACACTGTATAGTGTTACAAATAAGAATAGCTGACAAAATTTGATACAATTATCTCTGAATATAATGAATCCCAGGTGAAAAAGACATACCATAAATGTATTAAAAATGCAGTATATTATATTTGTATTGTACTAAAAACATACCCAAGTACATTTTTAATACATTACATTTTTTTTTCCACCTGGGATATTGTGAGCAAAATACACTGTTTTGCTGTTTTTCCACATTTAATTAATGCAATAGTATATGCACTTGTATTATTTTATTCCCCCATGCTCTGCTTACTAGAGAAAACTGCGTAAACAGAGAAAACAAAACCGGAACTGGGGAAAATAACATTTGACATTAATGTAGAAGCCAACTGTCTGCCCTGAGGCTTGTGGGTGTGTTTGTCCAGCCCTCTGAGGAGCTTTATATAGACAGACATCTCTCAGACTCGATCGAGGTGAAGCTGCTCTTCTGACTCCGTCTACAGTCATCCAGGTGAGTATGTTCCTAATGAAGAGCACTTTTGGGCTCATAGTTCATTTGAACACCTGTACTCTGTAGTCAAGATTATTCTGTATTACACACATATTAAATATGCTAACTAGCAATTAACCAAATACATAGAAATTGAATATTAGAAATGGAATATTTGGGTCACAAGAACATATTAAATATAAATACAGGGGTAAGGAGATGGTAACCTTGACTAATTGCTGTTAAAATATTGGATAAAAACCTTGCTTGTATGTTTGTAAAACATGTCAGAAAGTTTCTATAATGTTCCTTCGAAGGAAGTGAGTGAAGTGAAGTGACATGTGGCCAAGTATGGTGACCCATACTCGGAATTTGTGCTCTGCATTTAACCCATCCAAGTGCACACACACAGCAGTGAACACACACACCGTGAACACACACCCGGAGCAGTGGGCAGCCATTGCTGCGGCGCCCGGGGAGCAGTTGGGGGTACGGTGCCTTGCTCAAGGGTCTCACCTCAGTCGTGGTATTGAGGGTGGGGAGAACGCTGGACATTCACTCCCCTCACCGACAATCCCTGCCGGACCTGAGACTCGAACCCATGACCTTTGGGTTACAAGTCCGACTCTCTATCCATTAGGCCACGACTGCCCCAGAAAGAATATAAGATATGATCGTGTTTGGGGTTTGCTTTACAACCAGTCATTAAGCTTTGGTTAACTATTTAGCCAAAACTTGAAGTCTGATTGTAATGCCAGCTGAAGTGAAGATATCCTGCACATCCTCTTCAGTCACATGCCTCGGCCCCGCCCACTCGCTGTGCTCCGCCCCCTTCACTTTCACTGTGGAATCCTCGACTCACACTCAGTCAGACTATTATTCGTAATACGATGTTGTAGCTGAGGAGCAGAGGTGGGTAGAGTATCCAATCGATACCTGTGAAATTGTTCACAGACAGCATACGCAGCTAATAAAGATCTTCATCGCTGGCGAACGGTAGGACGCATTTACAGATTTGCTGTTAAGTGACCGTAGGTCCACTTCATCCAACACTGAGAAATGCTTCAGACGATTCAGTGCGGGCAGGAACTGAACAAATCATTCTCAAACCAATTTAGACAGTCTAGCTAACTTGTTTGATCAAAACTTTGAACACAATCGACTCAAAAGAGTGATTCATTTGAATAAATTACGCATGTCTTAACATGTACAGTGTTGCATTAAAATACAGTAACGAGAGGAACATCACCCAGCGTAGCGAAGTAAAAGTACAGATTTTTCATTAGAAATGTACTCGAGTCAAGTAAAAGTACCCACATTTAAATCTAATCTTAAAAGTACAAATTTTCCCCAAAAATACTCCAGTAAATGTACTTCGTTGCCCACCTCTGCTGAGGAGAATTTGTATTATTTCTGACATCCTGTATAGGTTGATATATGTAAAATGTCATGTGAATCTGTCAACTCAACCTGTCTGACAGACTCAGCAAACAGAGAATGTTCTCCTAATGTTAGTGTATGGTTGTCCTTTGGTTATTTCATTTTCTGCTTTAAATGCCAAAGCGGTAATCAGTGAACTAAATCTATAGAGGGACTAAACTACAAACTTTCCAAACTACAGCATTCATTTGTTGTGGAGATTGAGTGTTTGGTTTATTCTGTGTTGCAGGTTCAGACACGATGAGCGGCATTATTCCCAAGAGCAAAGCAAAAGGCACTGACTTCTGTGGACAGGGCGAAAACATTTATATAATCCGCTCTGATCTCGGCTGCTATATGGAGACAAGTGATTTAAATAATGGTTCAAACATCTCTATTTCCAGTCTACACCCTGCCTGCCAAGATGGAGACCATTACCTTGGAAATTGGGATGGCTGCTTTTACATCATCAAGGGAAATAATTACCGCAGAGTCAAGAACCTGACGACAGACAGTGAAGCTGAAGTTCACAGCCTTCATCCCAACTGCCAGGGTGGAGACCACTACCTCACAGCCTTTGGCATGTTTTACATCATCTTCCAAGAAAAGGGCATTTATCGAAGAACAACAAACATGAATACAGACTCGGATGCTGAAGAACGCGACCTGCATCCCGACTGCAGAAACGGCCTCTATTACTGGAGCATGGGATTCATCTGCTTCTCCTTCCTCAAGCCAGCCTCAGAGTGGGGAGTTGAGTTCTGCTGCACTATCGACCTCAGCAATAATGATCACACTAATGTCTTTTCTGTTCATCCCGATGTTCTTAACTTCCTCCCTGGTGGTCTGTCAGTAACTAAAGGACCATCCTTTGGCATTTGGGAGAATATTAAAACTATATCTAATGACAGCAATACACCAGTGACATGGACAAAGAAAATCATTAAAAAGGTGGGATGGAATAAGGAGAAGATGACCCAGATCACACACAACTGGAACATAGCTGCGTCAGTCTCGATCGGAACTGGAGAGCTTGCAAAGTTAATTGCGAATTTACAGTTCTCCTTTTCTGCAGAATATGAAGGTTCACATGTCAGCACTGAAAATGAAAGCTGGAACGAAATGACTGAAGAAGAAGAACAACTCACATTTGAGCTGAAGCCAAATGAGTCTTTGTATCTGTGGCAGTACAGAATGGGTCTTGGTAAAGAACCGGTGTTGTTCTGCCGTGATTTAAAGATTGACGATGAGCCAAACCCTCCAACTGAAGTCCCGCTGCCACTCGCACAATCATGAAAACATATCAGGATGCTTTAACTCCAAAGATAATCAAGTGCTTCAGTTAAATGCCTTAATTATAATTTAAAGTAATTATTTCGAAATCTGCATGCATTGCTTAAAATGAGGCTGTATGTAATGATTTGGCATTAGTGGAATACAGCAGAAGGAGTGAGAATCCAAACGCAGTTTAATGACAAGTATTACAGTTTCTAAAAACGTTCAATGAGGTATTGTACTTCAGATATATTCAAGTATAATCAATATCAATATATTCGAGTCGGCAGTCCACTAGTTTCTATGGCAATATCAGCTGCTTTGTTTTAAAAAAAAAAGTACATTAAAGCTGAAATCAAACCTGAATGATGACAACACAGAATAAAATACTATCACTGGTGATCATCAAATCCTTTTTACAGTTTATTTTACACACTTTGTGTTTAAATCATCCACTTTTTCACAAAAACTTTTGTGAAGTGATTACGAGAAAACACTTTTTTTAATGACTCAAGACTCGACTTGGACTCGTGAGATAAGACTCCAAACTTGACTCAGACTCCAGTTTAAAGGGTTAGTTCACCCAAAAATGAAAATTCTGTCATTAATTACTCACCCTCATGCCGTTCCACACCCGTAAGACCTTCGTTCATCTTCAGAACACAAATTAAGATATTTTTGATGAAATCCGATGGCTCCGGGAGGCCTGCATAGCCAGCAATGACATTTCCTCTCTCAAGATCCATTAATGTACTAAAAACATATTTAAATCAGTTCATGTGAGTACAGTGGTTCAATATTAATATTATAAAGCCACGAGAATATTTTTGAAGTGCCAAAAAAACAAATGAACGACTTATATAGTGATGGCCGATTTCAAAACACTGCTTCAGAAAGCTTCGGAGCGTTATGAATCTCGTGTCGAATCATGATTCGGATCGCATGTCAAACCGCCAAACTGCTGAAATCACGTGACTTTGGCGCTCCGAACCACTGATTCGACACCGATTAATTTGTGCTCTGAAGCTTCCTGAAGCAGTGTTTTGAAATCGGCCATCACTATATAATCGTTATTTAGTTTTTTTGCCGCACCACAAATATTCTCGTGGCTTTATAATATTAATATTGAACCACTGTACTCACATGAACTGATTTAAATATGTTTTTAGTACATTAATGGATCTTGAGAGAGGAATTGTCATTGCTGGCTATGCAGGCCTCACATCGGATTTCATCAAAAATATCTTATTAGAGTTCTGAAGATGAACGAAGGTCTTACGGGTGTGGAACGACATGAGAGTGAGTAATAAATGACAGAGTTTTCGTTTTTCGGTGAACTAACCCTTTAACTATATCACATGGTGAAGGTACACTCAAATATGGATAAATAAAAATAAAAAAATAATAATAATAATTGCAACTCACTTAGTGCTTAAAATGAGTCTAAAATGCAAAATAATTGTTAAAAATAGTTAAAAACTTAAAAAGTTGTAATTTCTGTACAGTAGGCAAATGAAAATGGAAAATATTATATTGAATAATAAATGTTAAAAATATTTGTTAAATGCTGTTTTATTTATCTTATATTTTATTTTGTAATGTGATTTTTCAAAGTAGTATAATAGTTTAATAGTTTTTTGTAGGCATACTGGTTAGTTTTTTATTGAATTGTATTAAAACCAGACCAAAAATCTTTTTTTTTCTTTTTCTTTTTTTTAAA
>RJVU01071064.1:89401-171215 GCA_003731715.1 Anabarilius grahami
CTGTCCCAAGCGTCCTTCACACTGGCCCCGGGCCATCCTTATTGTCCAGCCCTGATATATCAGATCATGTTCAGTTTTCTGGTGTTCACGGATTCTCCTCTCCTCTCGTTCGACCGCAGAGCTCCTGTACTTCAAGACGTTTCTTCAGACCATGAAGAGGGAGTGGAACGGCATCGACCGGCTCCGAATGGACAAGTTCTACCAGGTCAGGCTCAATGTGCTGAATGTGCTGCAGTTCTGCTGTATTTGTGTCATTCTTTCTGTTTATTTCATGTAAATCACAACATCTGTTTTCTCTCTTCATGTTAGCTTGTCCGCTTCGTTTTCCGAGAAGCGTTTGAGATGCTGAAGAGGCGGAGCTGGGAGTCCAGGTAACTGATTTTCCTGTGCAGGTGTTCAACATGACGTCACGGGCTGGAGCGGAATGCAGATGTGATTTTTCTCCATAGCACTTTGAAATGCCAATATTTAGCATAATTTATGGTTGCTCTAATCGATCAAACTGAGAAACCACAAGGAGCTTTTATTGTGTAGCCTTCCAAAAGTTGTTGTTCATCAGGAGGAAAAATGCAAGAAATTGTCTGAGAAGCGTCTGCGGTCGGGAGGAGCCGAGTCGGATAATGCCTGTGTGTGCAGTGCCCACTTACACTTAATTACGTCACGACTAACTAAAGAGCTGTATGCCTCCATGGTCTTGTATGCTTTTGTTTTCTGGAGTAAAAGGAAGTCCGTTCTCGATTGCATAAAGCAGCTTAAAAGTAATTTACTTTAGCATAACATGTGTTTAGTAACTTCACCATTAGTGTTAGACGGAGCGAGCAGTTCAATCCATGCCTACTAATGAGACGTGATTTACTTCCGTATAAGATAAACATTTTATTTTAAGCGTTTATTCACATAAACACTGATCAGATTACATACGTGGCATACCCTATCTGTGTTAATAAATATGTCCATGGCAACAATATAATCTTATAACAGCAAAACCTGAGGCGCTTCAGAGACTTCATATGCCACAGCCTTCAGTCATTCCCATAAGGCTCACTGGCCCAACAACATCAAAATTAATAAAGAAAAGATAATGGGACTCTAAAACATTAGTTATTAGTTAATATTTTCATTGTTTTTTAACATATTAAAGGATTAGTTCAGTTTCTAATTCAAATTTCCTGATAATTTACTCACCCCCATGTCATCCAAGATGTTTGTCTTTCTTTTTTCAGTCGAAAAGAAATAAAGGTTTTCCATGAAAACATTCCAGGATTATTCTCCATATAGTTAACCAATATGTAATATTTGCTAACTATATTAAATGACTTAAATATGAAAGATATTCAGGGTCATTTTTGCCTCTTTTCTTGAATTCTGGGTCATTTCAAAGGCATTTTAATAGAGTAAATCACGCGCAGTGAATGCGTACACTCTAAATATGCACACGCACTAGTCTAACCTACACTTTTTGTTTGTTTTTTGTAAAGTGAGGGACATACTCGATAATATCAGATGGTTAAATGAGCAATTACTACAGCACTGGCCCGATCAGACAAGTGACCGATCCGTCTACTGTCCCGAGCGTCATTCACACTGGCCCCGGGCCATCGGCAGTCCTTATTGTCGAGCCCTGATTGTGTAAAAAGTTAATGAATTAAGTTGTTAGTTTTATGATTTAAACTGATTTGACCTGCTTTTTGATTATTATTATTCTGATATTGTGAGTTTACATCGGTCTACTTTCTCAACCCCATAATGAAAAGCTGAAGAACTTGACCTGGAATATATTTTCACTCCTCGTGTGTCTCTTCCTTCAGTGTGGTGAGTGAGTTCCTGCAGCTCTTCTCGGCTCAGCTCCTGCAGAGCTCCGGCGCCGCTCCGGCCGGACTCGTCCTCCATGTGCTCGAGCTCTACACCACTGAACTGGCCCGCGTCAGCGCCGCACAGGTAACACTGGGGGATTTTGTCATCTTCTCAATTTGTCCTGATGTGTCGCATGTGATTTGAATTAGTTTTCACATCTTTAATTAATGTTTATATCCATTTGTAGTTGTGATGCATGTAACCCTCTTCATCTGAACAGTCAGAAGTACCTTATCATTTAGTCTCCCTTATGATGTTTTAAACCCACAAATAAACACAATTTTTCAAGCTTTAAAGTTCATAAAGGGATGGTAAAACTAATCCATATGAAGAGCTTTAATCAAAGTCTTCACCGGTCAGAGCCGATTCATTTCAGGAAGTTGTTCTGTATCTTCATCATTCCTTCTGATGTTCATTCAAGTTTATTTGCTGCTGTAACTAGTAGTAAAGAGGAAGAGATGATCGCTTCAACTACAGCGATCTGTCACCGCCACACATTAAAGAGACACAAAAACAGATTAAACACTTTTTATTAGTCTCATGTTTGTGTATAAATGTGTCTGATCTCACATCTTCTCTTCCAGCTGACTGCAGAGCAGAACCTGACCTTCATTGAGCCTTTCTGCAAGGCCATGGCCAAGACCAAAGAGTACGACCTTCAGTCCCTCATCAGTTGATCTATACACCGCTGTGATATGATGCTTGATGATCTTTTTCTTTTTCATGCCTGCTCTTCAGTCGGGTCCTGCTGAAGGCCATCGGCAGCAGTGTCTTCAACACCATTGTCGATCAGGTTCCCTTCGCCATCGAGGATCTGCTCAGAGAGATTCGTCAGGGTGACGGGGAAGAACTGGACGCTAGTGACGGATCTGAAGACCAACAGGACAACGAAGAGCTGAAGACTAAATCCAGCTCTAAAAAGAAAACTGAAGGTGCACAGGATAATGGTGGGTACAGGCTGTCTCGTCTTGAAGACCTCAAACAATCTGTAAAGAAATCTCTTAAAAGATTCAAAAGACTGTACATTGTATAGCAGGTTTATGGGAAGCCTATAGAAGGAGAACAAGAGAGGACCTAAGACAGAATCTTGAGGCACTCCATACATTTCAGTTCTTCATTTACAATTGACAAGTAGTGACAGTCAAACAAGTAGGATCTAAACGAGGCCAATGCTCGACAGATCTCCTCATTTTTCAGTTTCTTAAAGTTTCGTCATTTAGCTTGAGTTTTAACCCTTTACACTTAGACATGCATGAAAACAGTCGTTACAGTGTCAACTTGATGGCCTCGGGGTGCATTCTGGGAAAAATAATAATAAAAAAAATATTCAAATTGATTGAGTCATGTGATTTGATTGAAATGTTTTGTTTTTGTTGATGGTGTCAGAATGTGAGGAGCACTGTGATGAAGATATCACTTCACTTCCAGATGACGTGGATAGTAAAGATGATGCAGATGATGCATGTGGACCAGTTCTTCAGGTGTGTTTCCTGGTCTTTTCTCGAGGAAGGAATGTATTTAATTGTATATCATGGTGAAACCCAATTAAAGGACAAGAGTGTGTAATTGTCTTGTACATTCATCGTAGATGAGCTAGTTGTCTGCTGTGGTTTTTGAACACTGATGCAGTAATGAATGGACGATCAGTGACTTGTGTCCAGTGTGTGTTTGTCTGTGCTGTCTTTAGAGATGAACACTCTTGAATTGCTTTCAGAGGTTTTCTGGTTGTTAATGTAAATAATTGTTTGTTCTTGTACAGTTTGACTATGGTGCAATAGCTGACAGACTTTTTGAGCAGGCCAGTCACTCAAATATACCCAGCTTTAACCGATCCAAGATTTACAGGTTTGTCAAAACGTAAGTAGTGATTTATTTATTTATTATTATTATTATTGTGTTAAACATTGGAAAAGACAGTCACGTAGACATAAAAAAGCAATGGACATAAGTAAAAGTGGTCAGTTTTGTTTTAAAATCTTTCTTTTATTCTCTTTCCCCATGGGATGAAGTTTCCGAGACTTGAGTGAAGGTAAACTCTTTTAATATCAAAAACTTTTAGTGAAATGATTATTAGTCTTTCTGCCACTTTCATCATTGTTTTCTGTGGCGTCTTTGTTTAGGAGCGTTCCCTCAGGATGAAGTGGAGGACGTGTCCACTGATGAAGATGACTTTGACGACAGCAGACGGAAAAAAAAGAGAAGGAAAAAAAACAAAGGCCAGAAAGAACAGTCACTGAAGAAATCCAAAGGTTTGTCGTCTGTTTAGTGGTCATTTTATAATGGATTTGTATTTATTTTTATGATCCAATGTCGATATCTACTGAGCAGTGTGGCTAATTATAGAATAATGGTAATATTTCTATATAAGAAGTGTTGTGTATAGGAAGTAATAATATAGGAAGTATTGTGTTGACAAAATTGTCAGATTAAATAACCATTGGTGTGAGTTGGGAGTTGAGAATTATAGTTACATATACTTAATAGTGTAAAAACAGTAAGTTTGTATACTAATTACTAGCAACTAATCCTAAACCCATAGCAAGTACATGTTAATTAAAATTACTGCAGTATTTATTAGTTTCTGAAGTGTCAATTTCCAACAGGTCAGTCGGAGACACCAGCTGATGCTGACAAATCCGAGGACACAAAACAAAAAAACAAGAAAGGTAAGAAGAAAAAGAACAGAAGTTTGAAGAGTGTCGAGGGAGAGACGGATCAGCAGACAGATGCACAAACACCGGTCGAGCCCTCGAACCCTTCAGAGGTCAGAGGAGAGACGCAGGACTCGGAGAAAGCCGAGTCTGAAAACAAGCCTGACGAACAACAGAATGGTCTTGGCCTTAAACTGCTAAAGAAGAGACGGAGGAAGAAGACTCGTGAAGACGCAGCAGCAGCTGAGGACTCAGAGATGGGAATCGGCTCTGCATCAGCTGAGGTCGTTACTTCTGCTCCCCTGAAGAAAAAGAAAAAACTGCTGAAAAGGGCGAAAGACGTTGGTGACGGAGAAAAGGAGCATGACGGACAAGCGGAAGTGAACTCCGTTTCTGCGCTAACATGCTCTATCTCAGCCAGCGTGGAGGAGCCGTCAGCGGTCACTCCGTCAGAGAAGAGGAGCACGGGAAAAAACGCAGAAGTCAAAGAACAGCAGGATTCACAGGAGACAGGCCCCTCTAAAGCCTCGAGAAAAACACTGATGATGAAGAAGAAGAAACAGAAGGACACAGTTGTAGATGTTCCAGAGCCAAACGCCAATGGAGAAGGTCATCAGGAGGTTGAGAGCGTTCACACTGAAGAGTCACAGCAGCCAGAACCGACAACTGAGAACATGAGAGCGAAGAAGAAGAGGAAGCAGAAATCAGAAGCGTCCGCTGACCAGATCAAACCGAAGAAGGTGAAGGTGAATGGACACGCCGGCAAGACGAGTGTCAAGAGACCGAAAGTTATCAGTGTAAGTCTGTCAGGCTCTCAGACACGTTTGCCCTGTTAAACCATCAGTCACTGAACGCTTACCTTCCCTCTCATTAGGCTAAAGAAGCGTCGCTTCCTGTCAGAGCTGAAAAGGAGATCAAACAGAAGCAGTTTGTGCTCCGTCAGAAGAAAGCTCCCGCACCCATCTTCTGTAAAGCTGCAGGCCGCAACACACGCAAGCTCCATACGAAGGTACAGACCGTCACTTCCTGCTCACATGCACACTGCTGACAGATATCCTCCGACTGAGAGAGCTGGAGTCAGGAAACAAACATTCCCCACAGGTCCATAAAACGTAGAAAAATATCTTAAATGCTATAGGAAAGTCGAAATATCAAGATCTTAAATTTGGGGACGGAAAACCAGAAATTACAGTATGACTTAATGCGATTATTAAACTTCAAAAGGTGATGATTGAATGGAAAAGAAAAAAAAAAGAGAGAGAGATGCATGTTTCAAAGTAAAAACACAGCGCTGTTGCTCGTTCTAAAAGAAACAGAACCTTAAAGAAAATTCTAGGTCTAATTCTATTTTGGGAAATAATAATTTTGAACTATATACAAATACTATTTGCATAAATTTTCATTGAAATAGGCACACATGTACTTTTATTTACATGCGTAATATGTCAAACGTTTCGTCTCGTCACACAGTTAGGAATTACATGGATAACGTAAATGCATATTTTCAATTCAAAACGGCCTTTTTTGAGAAAGTTGTGTAGTTTGCATCACTGGATGTTGTTGGTTGTTTAACATTTTTATGCAAAACCGTTATATGATGCTATTTACATCTTGCCTCCCTCTCTTTCCGTGTTAAACTGACGCTTTGCACTGGAATTCATGCTCTGCCTCTGCTTCAGTAAACCCCGCCTACTTTGATTTGATTGGCCATCTCAATCATTTTGACATTGACGAGCGCTGTTAGGCAGACTAGGCTAAAAAATTTAACTTTTAAACCTTTTTGTCATCCTAACTACATACAGAGTGCTGTGAAATGGAGTACAGCAGTGCAGTGCAATAATTTCAAATATTGGGGGACAATTTGGCCTATTCCAAATTTTTAGCGGGGAGTTGTTTTCCTCAATATCTATGGTGGTAACCGCCCTGCTTTATGCTGTTTGTATTATACGTGCAACTTCGAAAAAAGGTTAGATGGCATGTTCTTTTCATATTACATCCATATAATGTCTAATAAAGTAGTGTTAAGCGCAGAGCTGCTTAATTTACAAATGGAACCGGGGTAACCGCTGTATTTCTGTTGGCTCATAAATGTCATCTACTGTCAGAGTTCATTCAGTGCGTCTGCTGTTTTTGTTCAGAATACAGAATTGATTTTATCTGTGCAGGTCTTTAAAAGCAGTACATTTAATTTGAAACCCTGGAGATCCCCTGCATTTATCTTGTCTTGATCTTTCTAAAGTTGTCTCTTAATCTTTATTTATTTTATTTTTTTATTGTTTTTTCCTCCAGATTTTGCTGCCTTCAAAACCTGAAACGAAGAAGGTCACATTTGGTCTCAAGAATAATAAAACCATGGGTATGTATGTGTTCTACAGTGAAAATGAGCTGCTAATTAGTTAATTAAATGAAGTAAGCAGCATTAGAGTTTGTGCTGCAGGGATTCTCAGGCTGAGAGGCACTTTTGACAAATAAATCTGTAAAATCAGTGTCATTTTTGAAGAAATGCTAAGAGGTTGAATGTCAGTGTAACTCCAGAAGTGTAATCCAGAGTATCCTCTGTTTTCCTGTCAGAGATTTCCTGTAACTCGCGGGTCAGTCCGGCCAGTCAGTCCCGTGTGGCCTTTGACCCCAAGAGGACGCCGAAGTCTGGCGTGTTGAAGTCGCCCACATCATCGCCCGCCGTCACGAAAAGAGCCATGGCTGCAGATTTCTTTTAAAATAAAGCTTCCTGTTTTCTTCTTTGAAGTTTAATCTATTGAAATCTCTTTTGAAAAAGAAAATGAGGAAACAAATGCCTAAAGATATATTTTATATTCACTTTTTAAGTGTTCTCGTTTTACCTTTCTTCCTACAGTACGTGTAAATTGAGAGTTTCAGTATTTTAACAGTGGCCTGTTTTAGACCGATTGGATCATTCCAGAATTTCATAAAGGTCATCATAATAAGTGAACAAAGCAGTTTTATTTTTTACAGCAGTCTTACTGTAGTTATCTAGTTCTGGGATAATCGGCTCCGGTCCTGACGGATGACCGTCCCTCAGAGTTCAGCTTTTCTAGTAATCCTGAAGTCTGTGGTTGGATTTTTCAGGTGTGTTTTATAAACTGGCCCTCTTATTCTTGTTCATCCCTGCTTTAGTGAGTAAATCCCAATCTGTCAAGAGACTACTAATGACCTGATGATGATGATGATTGAGTTCAGTCGCATGCATGAAATCTGACAGCTGCTTTTACATGGATGATGTGATGAAAGTGTTGTCATGTATATCACAACCCTTCCAGTGTAAGTGAATAAACTGATCCTCGGTTTTATAATTCAATTAATAATGTCCCTTTCTCACATTTACTCTTGATTCTGCAAAACTTGCTGTGCTGTTGTATAAATCAGGCACAAGAAGCATTATACTTAGACTGCACAATTTATTCATTTTTTTAAACTAAATGAACCAAAACACAGGACTTGCAGTGAGAAAGAACACATGAATTACAGTGCAAACAAACATAGGATCTAGTTCAATGCAAGATAACTTTTGGCAGAATTCACTGTTCTGACACAAAAAAAATTGGCCGACCACGTGATCCGTGCCGATCTGAGGAGTTTATCTCTGAATGTGCACGACTTCTGATTCATTAGCTGCTATAGGAAATAACTAGTAAACGGTAGAAGAATTTGCACTACAAACCAGTGTCTTTATGACTGTGATTATAAAAGACAACAAATGCTAGTTTTGTCATTTCAAGCTGTAAAACAGACAGTTTTTGTACTGTTAAAATGGAGATGACTCTCTTCCATCTATATGAAGCTTCTCAACATCAAAAACAATCCTCCACAAGTTTGTATGTGGCCTGATAAAATCTCATGTAAAATGAGTTCGTCATGCGCTTGATAGTCTTATTAATTATTCCAGATTAAAGTTGATTACAGATTTTTTTTTAAATTTTATAATAGCTTGGACACATTACTCAATAAATTTTTTTCAAAATTCAAACTTTCAGCTTTACAGCAGTTAACTTCACATTCAAAATGCACTAAAACTACAAAAACACTTCATGTCTCAAATCAACTCATTCTTCATGACACTAGCAAAGGTTTCATCTAACAAACATTTTGTCAACCATAAAACACAGACTTTAAAAAAAACATGTAATAGGCAGCATTATACAGTGATTTATTTTGTAAAAATTCGTTACAAAAGAGTGACACTCTCCAGACACCGCAGTTTGTTACGTCATCCATGTTTACATTACACTAAATAAATTATTCCTAGGTTTTTCCCCTTTTGTATAGATGATGATCACACTGAAAGACACTTGTGTAGGTGTTCAGATACATGTAATTGTTTTGATAGTATTTCAGTTTTTAGATTCAGAATATATTTCAGTATGGTATTCCTGTAGAAATGTAGCAGATTGCTGTATTCAGTTTTGTACTGTTAGATTTTGAACTCACGTTTTACAGTTTTGAAGAGTATGTAAACATGCAAACTGGCCTTTTAGTACACAGTTTTGGTGCTGATTGTGTCTAAGTGAGAAATGAATTTAATTTGAAAGATGTCATTGAACGTATTTTGTGCCAAAGCAATGATCCTCAGACTGATGTTGTGATCACTGTGTGTGAGGAGTTTAGAAAAAGAGACCCAAGTATTGAGAAATGTGTCTCAACGATTGTGAAAAGAAAAGAAACACTTATCGAAACAGATGAAAACTGCTTCCTCTGTCATGTGGTCGTCATCATTAGTTGTGCTGGTGCAGGCTGTTCATGCACTCATTGCTAGAATTACCAAAGGACTGACTGACAACATGAAGTCTTTCCTCAAACAGAGTATAAATAAATATTAATGACCTTGACGGAGAAAAGACTTGACAAAGCCAAAGAATGGATCTTGGATTATGGCCAAACGGAAAGTTGCCTAAAGTCTGGTCAGTACATAATTCGGAAAGCAAGACAGTCACAGCAGCTTGTGTTCAATGTCTAAATTCATATCTTGAGGCGGAGAAGAGGTTAAACAGGCTTGGCATTAGCTGTGTGATGATTTCCCAACAACTTCGAGTGTTTCTTACCTGGGGAAAATCCTGATGCTGTGTATAAATTCCTTGATGAAATGCCAAGCCAAGTTGAACTGATCTACACAATGAGTAACTTTTATGGGCACTTTAATCACTTATGGGTTAATGATGGACTGTATCTGCAAGGTGTGGGGATTGAGGAGAGATCTCTCCTGCTTAATCAACATTAGTGAGCGCTGAGGCGAGGAAAGGCTGTCGCATATAATGCCAAAGCTAGTTTCTGAAGGTGTGATTATTTCATTTGACCCCAAGAGTTCTTGCCGTTACAGATTTTGTTTGTTTTGGGGGGGTTACCTGCTATAACAGCAACATGCCAGATTTCTGTTATATGTTTTTAGGACTGAACATACAGGACTTTCTTCCATTACACTCTGAATTGTGATGTGAAAGAAGTAAACAATGCAAACTGAATCAAATTGGGGGAAAAAGTACAGATCACGTTTCTACAGGAGATGCGATTGACTGTATCGGGTGCATTATTGTTCCTATTCATCTCATCTAATAGTAAAATAGCCATATTAATACACCGTGTATCATTTACATTAATGTGCAAACAGCAAAAGCCTGGGACCAGATGGGTTTTTTGGTTGAATGGTATAAAGCAAATCCTTTAGCAAAAATGGTGTCAAGCTAAAGTATTCAAACGGTGAGCTTCTCAGACTGCCAGATCATTCATTTATTCTGAAGAACAAGGAGCTCCAATTCAACAACTCTAACCTTAACAGACACCAAGTTTCTGTGTAGAAATGATTCTCCTTACTCTAATAAAACCAGATCAAACAATGAGAACAAGTTACATTATGCCGAAAGAAGGAACTTCACAGGCATGAGAGTAGCTTCATTTGGGATCTGTGTTATACTTTTCAACAGTTCATTCTGGGAGACCCATTTGTGAACTGGATGAAGTTGTTCTAAGAAAGCCTCGATCCTCATGATTTTGCCTCTTATTTTCATTGTGAAAGAGGAACTCGCCACTGTTGTTCGCTCTAGCTGATGTGTTCACTTGTTCAATTGGAAGACCAATAATCGGACATCCACATGATTATTGGTCTTCCAATTGAGCTCACATCTTTATATTGTATACTAGCTCTTAAAGCGAACTGGTGAAGGCTTTATTACGTGCAGCTAGACTATAGTCAGATGTTTTACGGACTGATTCAGTGATCTGTTTGTATATAGTTTTATTCAGGGTTGAAGCAGTAATGTCATTTGTACCTCTTTTTTTTGGTGTACCGTATGTGTGAAAAGGGCTGAGAGGTGTGTTGCTCTTTTGGTTTGTTGTTAAACTGCACACAGAAAAGGACTCGTGCTTATATCCAGAGAACTATAAGCCTTGGCCGAAACCCTGTCGACCACTGTTAACCAACTTAAAATCTCTAACAATGAAAAACACTTACAGAATGATAACTGGTCCCATTAGTTCGTGTAACAGAAAGCCAAACTCAGAGACAGGATCATCGTCAAACCCAGTCAGGTTTTGAGATGGAATGAAGCAGGTGAGTAGTAGTGAAGTCAGAGTTATTGATGTCTGATGAATAGTGAATAAAGTCTTTTCTTATTACCAGGTAACTGGGGATTAGAAGATGACCGGTGAGTGGAGGAGACTGAAAGCACTCACTTCTCGGCAGGATGAAACAGGTGAGGAGACACAGACAGGTAACTGGAGAGTCTTACTAGGAGAACGCTGGAGGAATCCGAGGGGATCTCAGGAGTATAACTGAGAATCCACAGGAGACAACTTCAGGTAAGTAGATCAGGTAAGGAGTCGGTAATCCACAATTCAGACCAGAGCCTGGTGACAGTATGTCAGCTCGGGTCTGTTAAATCACAGTTTCAACTTTTGGTTTTAATAATGAATTAGTAAATGTTAAAATTAACTAAGAAGAATAAAGGCTGTAGAAGTATTTTTCATTGATGTTACAAATGTAACCTTATTGTAAAGTGTTACTAATAACATGGATAACTGTGTGTTTCCAACGAAACCACAGACCTCATTGAGTAATTCTGCAGCTCTGTGGTTTCGATATAATGTGTTGTGGAAAACTTTTTCCATATCAGAGAAAGGCGTCCACTCTTGACCGGTGAGGTAATGTATGGACGAGTTTAGCAGAAATGTGACCTGTTGAGGTCAGTATTAGAGTAATGGTTCTCTCTGAATGAGTAACCAAACTCTCAGAATCATTAAGTGCTGAACTTTGTCACACATAGCAACCCTTATAACTGCGTTATAACCTAAACTTCACATCCACCTACACAGACTGAAAGACCCCACACTCAAATGATTTCTAACAGCACTTCTTATAGCAGTGTTCCTGTTGTACTTGATCTCACACTGAGTGACACGGTGACGGTCCTGATAAGTGGGATAGTTCTTTCTACTAACACACGCCGTGGCTTATTCTGGTGTTATCACTGCTTTATAAGAGGAGACGCTCTTGACCAAAATCAACATGAATCAGATTTGTGTTCTTGCACAAGTTTGGAAATGTTATAGAACAATGGAAGTGTTATTGATAGATTAATTAAATATCTTTGCCCTTACATAAAGAAAATATATTTCCTTATATATGAATGCTCGAAATATTAAATGATTTTATGTATATTGAAAATATACAAAATAATATATTGTGTTAATGTTAATGTTAAAGAATTGATGCTTTTCATATATTGAATAATGTGACAATATATATTTGATATATGTATTTGACTTTATATTCAATAACACTTCATAATATGCATGTGATAAAATATGGTACTGTGTATGTATAAATTTAACTGAACATTTACTGTGTCTGTATGTTGCATTTAAATGTATATTTGTAAAATCTTTGGTAGCGGTGTAGATGATCCAACAAAGATGATGCGTGACGCAGAATTACAGAAGAAACAATATTTAATAATCACAAAGAGCAATAGCACACTACACAACTAACATAACGTTAATGCAAGAAAATGAACCAGAGTGGAGACGGGATGAAGGCCCACGGCGGAACAGATGGAGGGAGGAGCCAGGCTAGAGTCAGGAGTCCGAGCGAGGGAGGTGGAGACGTGACCAGAGAGGACCCAGGCGGAGCAGGAGCGACATTGAGCCAGGGTCACACTGAAGGCCTGGAGATGTGGGATCAGGGTGGAGACGGAGGGAGGAACCAGAAGGAAGAGCACAGCAGAGCCAGAGGGGTGGAGGGTCGAGGCACAGCTGATGACTCAGAAGTCCAAGGCGAAGCCAGAGCGATGGTGAACCAAGGTGGAGCCAGAAGGACGAGGGAACAAAAGGAGATGTTCAGGAAAATGCCCTGATTGTTTATCCTAGGCTCAGAGGCTTGAGGTGTAGCTGATGGGGCCATCCATGACAAAGGATTCTTGGAGTTGGGCAGAGCCAAAGGCGACTTGGTGCTGGATGACGGAGACTTGGTGCTGGATGGAACCAGCGGCGATGAAGACTTGGAACTGGGTTGAACCAGCAGAGACTGAGACAACTGGATGAGACCTGCAGAGACAGCAGACCAGGAACCATCATATCATCCCATCAAAAAATGGTTAAGTGGGGACCCAGCTACTTGCACAAACCTCAGGGAGTGTAGGCGGAGCTCCAATTCATCCCCTAAACTCCACCAGTATTCCCTCTATGACGTACACTAGTGGCAGCTCATGCACCTGTTCAGACTCAGTTAATGGCTCAGGCTCCGGGACGAAACTGGCCCGTCAAAAGCTCTGGCTCTTGCTTTGTTGGCAGGCTCGGGCTCCGAGTCTGTGGTGGGCTCTGGGTTTTGATCCATAGCAGGCATGACTGAAGGCTCTGGGTCTGGAGGGGGCTGGTGTTGTCCTCATCGGCAAGGCAGATGGTGCATGTTGAGCCACAGTAGTGTATGCACCCACTCCACATGCCAGATCGAGAAAATCCCTCGAATGATCCTCGAGGGAGCAATCTCCCTGATCCAGCAGGAGCAGACGGACAGCAGGTATATCCATGTTTTTCTCTTCTGCTGCTTAATTCAATCTGGGTCTTGCATTCTGCCACAGTGCTTTGTAGTATACAATGAATAAAGATACTTTAATGAACACCAAGAGATAAACATACACAACACAACTATCATAAAGTTAACACAAGACACTGAACTGAGGAAAACTGAGGGCTTAAATACAAAAGGAATGATAATAAATGGAACAGGATTGAACTAATCAGAAACCATGACAACTAATAATGAACTAGAATTCAGGCAAAAAAACAGGGAAATTGAAACATTTTCTTGTTGCAATGACTTTAACAAGCCATCCAGTTGTCCAAAAGTACTACAATTTAAATTTTTTCAGTGAACACTTTTTTCTTGTATACCATCACACATATTTTCATATATGAAGTGTGTAACTATGCAAGCAATAAAGTAAGAGAAATGTTTATGAATATGTGCTCAGCTTTATGTAAACATGTGTTTGCTGTCTGGTTGACTCATTTTTCTCTCTTTCTTTCTTGCATATTTTTACAGTGATGCCTTATAGAGACTTATAAAGACTTACAGAGTTTTTCTTTCTTAATTTGGTAAAAAATAACAAAATTGATGTTTAACTTAAAATACATTTAATACATTTAAGTCTAACACAGTTAAACTAAAGCAGATGTTTCTCCCTTGTCTTCTCTTGAAGCTGTGATGTTCATTTTCTAGGGTTTGAGGATGAACTCAAGTCTTTGCAGAGAGCAGGGTTAAATATTCCTAAAAAGTGCCTGCTCTTTTGTGCATTGCCATCTTTTCTCTTTTACCTGATGCATTCATAGTCTGGCACACCCTCCAGTCTCAAATGGGAATATATTACCCAGCTGATCTAGTGCAATTGCTAGACGTGCACAACACCAGAGGAGTGACGGCTGGAGAACTTCAGAGGGACCATGAGTAGCATGGCAAGAGAGATCCTGGCGTTTATACTCACCACGTCGGGCTGGGTGCTGGTGTCCTCCACTTTACCCACAGACTACTGGAAGGTGTCTTCAATCGACGGCACGGTTATCACCACAGCCACCTTCTGGTCCAACCTGTGGAAAACTTGTGTGACTGATTCTACTGGAGTGTCCAACTGCAAAGACTTCCCTTCAATGCTGGCGCTGGACGGTCAGACGCTTTTGTCAAGTTTGTGTGAAAATATATATACTGTAGTGGCCAAAAGTGTTGTCCGGCCTGTCTTCACCCTTTATTAAAATATGATTAACAATTTGTAAAAGATTTTGTAAGCATACTGTGTAACTTGGGGTTGACTGTTTTATTTGTGATAATGCAATGAAACATGAAAAATTGTGCCAACATAATTTTTAGCCAGGCTATAATACAAAGAAATTATGAACACATGAAAAACAAGAGAGAAGCAAACAAATATTAGTAACTGATTATGTTGTAGTCAATATAAGCTTTTTCCTGTCAGCTTCTCTGTGCATTTATTTTTTTAACTTGGGGCTGTAGTTTGCCTTTTTTGCCAAATAATTCTGTCAGATAAATAACTAAAAGTTTAGTGTTTTGTTCTTCCATCATATTTCAAATATTTAAGAATGTATCAAATATTTTCCTCATTTTGATGGTTTAATCAAACTTGTAGTCATTAAAAACAAATATCCCCTCTGGACATCACTTTTGGCCACTGCTGTATGTATGTACTGTATATTAGAAATATTTCAGATTGACTAGTCAAATGTAAGTAAAACTCTTTGTCTGCTGCTCTTCAGCACTGAAGCTGCTCTTGGATCATCTCAGATCATCATGTTTAGTTCATGTAGCTCCAGTGCAGCGGAAAGACACGGCAGATTCATTCTCACATTTGTGTTTGTTTAAATTCAACCTTTATTCAGACTGTTATGGTAATAATTTTGTTTGCAAAATAGAAGCATTTTCACTAGTCATTTCAGGCTTCATGAGCACATTGAAGGGTATCACTGAAGGGTTTTGAGAACCCAATGCTTCTTCTTCTTCAATGTCGAATGTAAGAAGAATATATATTTGTTTCTCATTCTTCAGCATCAGTATATCTCGCCAGCAAGGTGATTTTTCTCTTGGAATAACGCTCTCAACAGAGCAAACCATTTGTGCAAGGCAAACACACAACAGTCTGAAATGACTCTTTTCCTTCTAATATGTCAATGTTTAGCACTTTTAAGAAAGCTGAGGGCAATAATTTAGATGTATTCGTCTCCAGGCTGTTTTCCATTCATTCATTTGTTTCGTAGGGTTAACTAGTAAGCTAATATTTCCCCAGAGAACAGCAAGAAGAGTGTGTGTGTTTGTGTGTGTGTTCTATTACTCAAAGGCAGACATCAGAGAAAGAGTTTGTGCTCAACAACATTCTCATCTCTCAGAGTTTGATTAATTAATCACCATAACACCATTTGAATTGTATGATTTAACCAGTGTTTTGTTGAGCAAGCAGAGATTTTCCCTTTCGAGTTTTTATGGGGATCGTGTAAAATCACACCATGTTACTAATGAAGCCGTTGACCATGTTAAGGATGCTGCTGGTAATAGAAGACTACATACATTTTTTGCCAACATAGTGGCCACAAGAGGGAGTTGTGAAGCATTCAGTGTCTGAATACATGCATTGCAACTGTAAATTGACATACCTTGTCTTTGAAGGCAAAAATAAGCATGCACCTGTGAAGAGGTGCTTTCTGAATATGCAGTGTACAGTGAAACAGAAGACTCTCTAGTGTCTCTAACACACACAGTCGCAACAAGTGGACCTTTTTGAGTCACTACTTGTTGAGCTGAAGTGCTTTGTACTCTATACATGAGAGACCTCCATGGTTAGGCTTTTATTACATCATGTAAGCAAGTGACTGGAATATGTTGTGCTTATTCAAGGCAGAATGCCACTCTGAGGCAGAGCCTGCTTGTATTTGAGGTACAATCGGAGGGGGCATGTGGGACCTGTACCACAGCATATGAACTCCTTGCTGTAATCTCTACTCTCAGCTTGCAGCTCCACCTCCCCAATGGGGGGAACATGAGAAGCAAGGTTTGGTTCTTGAAGAGTTAAGGGGACTTCGGAGTGGGTGTGGCCCAGTACAGTGATCCGAGAGGCATCCATTAAAAATCAGTAAAAGAAAAATTGGCATCCTCAGCGGAACTCTGGTGGGAAGCGGCAATCCAGGCACTGTCCACTGAGTGTATCTCTATGGTGAGCTGTAAATGGCTTCTTGAAGAAAGTTCAGATGTTTGAAAGAGAAGGATTCTGAGGCAATGACTGCTCAACGCCTCCTTATATAGTGGGAAGGCCCGTCTCCAATTTGCATGCTTGAACGTCAATCTTGAAACACCAATCTTACATTTTCAGTATTTCTCCAAGAAAGGAGTTTCCCCATCACATCAGCTACTGATGAGTAAACCGAACTCGAGCGGGAACTGATTGATTGATTTGATTGACTGTTCATATTTTTATATGTTTTCTATTGTTGCTCAGGTTATATCCAGGTGTGTCGAGGTCTGATGATCGCTGCTGTCTGTCTTGGCTTCTTTGGATCTGTCTTTGCTCTGATCGGCATGAAGTGCACTAAGATCGGTGGTCTTGACCAAACCAAAGCCAGAATCGTCTCCTTCGCTGGGGTCAACTTTGTTTGTCTTGGTGGGTTCTGTTGACGTTACGCATCTCTTTCTCTGAGCTCTAGTATCCACAGCTGGAGAGCTGTACTCAGATATTATGATGTTCCTCACCAGGTCTGTGCTCTCTGACCGCCTGCTCCCTCTACGCTCACAGGATCACCTCAGAGTTTTTCGATCCTATGTTTGTTGCTCAAAAGTATGTATCATGTATTTTTTTTCTAACATCTTTCAATGCCTGCAGTGATGTTGGTGATGAAAGGTTGTGCTTCCTCTCAGGTATGAACTGGGCGCTGCGTTGTTCATCGGCTGGGCGGGATCGACGCTGTGTATCCTCGGAGGAGCGCTGTTCTGCCTCTCGCTGTCTGAAGGCATGAGCAGCAGGTAAAGCCCAAAGGTTTCTTACACATAAGAATCTGATTTGCTTTTTACCCAGATGTTATGTCAATTCTGGTCACCCTTTGCAGCAGTTCGCCGTATCCGTCGGACAGAAGAGGTTTCGTCAACAGCGGGATCTCTGTAATGTCCCGTGCGGCGCCACGGAGTCAGTCGTCACACGCGAGGAGACCTCCGCCAGAATACACCAGCCCTTCACAACACTTCGACAAGAACGCCTACGTATAACACACAGGGCTGGAGTATGGTGTAATATCTTGTTGGGTTTTGTCGCTCTTTTAGTGCCTTGGGATGGCCAGCACATGTTGTGTATCAGATTTGGTCAGGATTATTATTTGATTTCAGCAGCATGTTCATGTTTACGCAGCACTGTCATCTGTTGATAGTTGTGCTGTGCTCCACCATTTCGGGTGATTATTCATTTCTGGCAGTATGTGGTGTTGATCAGTACATCTGTCCCGGTCCAAAGCAGGCCAGACAGAATCACGCTTCAGGAGACTGTCGAATGAAATTACATTTCAACGCAGATTTGAGTTTCAATAATGTTTGGATTTCTACACTCTAAAAAATGCTGGGTTAAAAACAACCCAAGTTGGGTTGAAAATGGACAAACCCAGCGATTGGGTTGTTTTAACCCAGCAGCTGGGTTAAATGTTTGCCCAACCTGCTGGGTAGTTTTATTTAACCCAAATATTGTTTAAAAATTACTGTATTTCTTGCTTAAAATGAACCCAAAATATGTTGGAAATTAACATTTATTAATATGTTTAATAAACAAACATTTATTAATACTTTTTTTGAATAATATTTAAACAATAAACATTTATTAAATTGCTTATTAATAAATGCTCATCTTTTTGATTATTATTGTTGCCTCTAGTAATTATGAGTCTGATTTTTAATTTCCAACCTATTTTGGGTTCATTTTAAGCCAGACATATAGTAATTTGTAAACAATTGTTGGGTTAAATAAAACTACCCAGCAGGTTGGGCAAACATTTAACCCAACTGCTGGGTCAAAACAACCCAATCGCTGGGTTTGTCCATTTTCAACCCAACTTGGGTTGTTTTTAACCCAGCATTTTTTAGAGTGTAACTTCAAAGATTGTATTGCCTGTTTTGCCAAGCCTCAAAAATGAATGTGATTAAGAATGTTCTTGTTGTTGTTGTTGATGTTTAATAAATATTCAATATAATAGTTGCAATATATTATTGGGGTGATACAAGAATTAAATGTGCATAATATCTGTTGAATTCTATTTGTGCCACCAGATAGATGATGTTTCTGGAAGAAATGAATACATATCAATTATTTATCCTTACAAAATGTACCATTGTCTCACAGATTAGGTCTTATTTCTCTGCCAGACACACTCTTCATAATATTTATAGTAAACCAGCGTCCCGATGTGTGTACAAACACAACATCCGTCCCTTCAGGACTGTTTCTTAAAGGTCAGACCGCAAGCTGCTCTCCTCCCTGAAGAATCGACCATGTGTGAGTGAGAATGAGCGTAGGCTCAGA
This sequence comes from Anabarilius grahami, assembly GCA_003731715.1. Taxonomy (NCBI): domain Eukaryota; kingdom Metazoa; phylum Chordata; class Actinopteri; order Cypriniformes; family Xenocyprididae; genus Anabarilius; species Anabarilius grahami. The sequence continues at coordinate 108,465 of RJVU01071064.1, forward strand.
TGACAGAACGATGAGGAAAAGTCTGATACAGGTGTTCGGATTCTTGTTTTCCACCCTCGGCTGGCTCTTCGTCAGCTGCACACTAGCCATGAACTACTGGAGAGTCATCTTTGTAGGCGGCAAAGGCGGCAGCTGGATGATCAAGTCGTCCTGGTATTGGTCAAACCTGTGGAGGGACTGTGTGACGGACACGTCTTCCGTCACGAACTGCAGAGACTATGATGCGCTGTGGGCCGTCACACGTAAGTCCCCTTTAATGAGGCTTGATTCATGGGAGAGATCGAGTTATCTGACTCTTGTGCCTCTTGAATAGCGTACGTTCAGGGCGTCCGAGGGCTGCTGATGGTCGGCATGAGTCTGGGGTTCGTCGCTGCTGTGCTCTGCTTCATCGGCATGGACTGCACATACATCGGTGGAAGTGGGAAAACGAAGGATAAAATATTATTCTCCGGAGCAGCTTTTCATTTTGTCGGTGGTGAGCAAAACCATTTATCGAATATTTATGCATTTAAACTATATGTAATGTGTTTGGGCTTCTGATCTGTGTTTATGCAGTAAAGTGGGGCACTAAAGCTTTAAATTCTTCCATTGCATGGATGATCAAAAATCTAAATGGTTCCTCCTAAAACTAACGCACTCATTGGGAACATATTTTAAAGACAAAGAATAGGAAAGTGTTGTGTTTTACCAGTGTTCACCCATACATATATTAAGAAATCTCTTGTTTATCGTCCTCACAGGTGTGTCAGCGCTTGCGGCGTATTGTTTATACACAAACAGGGTCGCCAGCACTGCCTTTTCACCTGTTGTTGACAGAAGTATTATAAGGTACATGATTCTCCAAGAAAAGGCAATGCCATACTTTAAGATTAATTATTCAAACAGGAATGTTTTTAATCGAGCAGTACCACACGCTGCGGCTTGAGTTGGTCGCAGAAGGAGAGTTGAGGCAGGATCTAGTAGCAGCAAATTTATTCAAAAGGCAAACAAACATACTAAAAGACCTAAGGATGGACAATTAACTGAACAGAAAGTATATACACACAGACTAAATAAATGAATTAACACGGGGCAGGTGGATGCAGCACAGACGTTTGTAGCACAGATAGTTTTACAGTTTACTACACTTTGATATTCTTCTAGTTATTTCCCAGCTAATAAATCAGAAGTCTCACACTTACAAAGCTTACAAAGAGGTGGATAATATTAATGAAACAAAAGGCCACTTAAGTGCACTTAAAGAGAGACACTTTCATGAGTTTACACTTTTAAAAAGTGAACTTCCAAATAAGGTCAAATTAAAAGTTTAACTTTAAAGTACATTTTAGATCATTGTTTTAATAATCTTTTATCGTGCTTTAAAGTACACTTATTATTCTGTGTTGACTATGAGCAGCAGAGAAGACATTTACACTCGCTTTTGCAGTAATCCCACACTCCAGCTTCACTCCGGGTTCCACATTTTCACACTGGTAATCATGGAACAAGTGAAAACAGATGCTCTGACTTTCAGAAACAGGCCTGGAAATGAACCGGCACAATCCAAACTAAAGGCCCGTTCACACCACAGATGATGACTATAATGATAAAACACCAAAATATGGTCTTAAAAATCGATCTAATGTAAAAGAATAGTAAAAGAATGTGTCCACACCACAACTCTAACAATGATGACAGAAGAACTAGAATGATAGAATCACTTTCACAATTACCGTTTTCTATCTAAAATAAATAGGATCAAAATCCCTTAATCGTCCTCCATTAGTATTGACACTCTTGGTAAATATGAGCAAAATACGCTGTGAAAATAGTTTTTGCCATTTAAGTAAAAGTGCACATTAAACCTTAAAAAAAATGTATTGTTAGTTACATAGTTTAGGGTCTAATTCTCACTATTAACTATTAACTCTGACTTTTGCCTCAAACTCATAATTACTGCTTATTAACAGTTAGTAAGGTAGTTGTTAAATTTAGGTGTAGGATTAAGGGATTTAGAATATGGTCATGCAGAATAAGGCAGTACTAATAAACAGCCAATATCCTAGTAATATGTGTGCTAATAAGCATCTAGTTAACAGTGAGAACGGGACTCTAAACTAAAGTGTTACCCAATGTACTTATTNACCCTATAGTAAGTACATGTAGTTAATTATTGTTACACTGTACTTAAATGTATAATTACTCTGTAACATGGACACCTTAAAATAAAGTGTAACCGAATATGGTCATGCAGAATAACGCAGTACTAATAAACAGCCAATATCCTAGTAATATGTGTGCTAATAAGCATCTAGTTAACAGTGAGAACGGGACTCTAAACTAAAGTGTTACCCAATGTACTTATTGGGTTCATGTTGTATTGCAAAACACTGTAATTACAGAAATTAATTACATGCAGGTATTTTTTAAGTATAAGTACAATGTAAAAACATGCATGCACACAATAAGCGCATAGTATCGATTTGTGTTTCACTGCTGACACACAGAGCCGAGAGCAGAGTAATGAAGGTCATGTGGTTAAATGAGGAAAGACACCAGTAGGAGGTGATGAAGAAGCTGTTGCACACCGCTGTCAGCAAAACGTCTTCATACAGACAGAGTTGAGCTGCTCAAATCAAGAAAGGGCTTGATGGTTTTTACTTTGTCATTATGATGTGGTGTAGATTGATGTGAAACAACACTTTAGCATACTCTCTGGATCCGCTGTATTTCAGAGAAATATCTGGTTTATGTTTACACTAGTATAATGAGGATAAAAAATCTATTCAGTGCTGCTGATTATCAGATGTCAGAGATGTACAAAAGAGGCTGATGTTCTGTTTATCTGCATCATTACTCATCTGCATTGTAGGTATGGGATTGGAACTCCGATATTCCTCGGTCTGGCTGGAAGTTTCTTTATAATTCTTGGATCTATTTTATATGCTGTGACAGTCATCCCAACAAGGTAAATAGTTGCTTCAGCAAAACTATAATTAAGAACATTTGGTTACACTTTACAGTAAAGTTAAAATAAAGGGTGCTTATCAGATCAGGGGGGTGAACACTTATGCAGTTAGTTGTTATAAGTTTTATTTCTATTTTTTTTTTCCTCTGAAATCTGCCAGTGGCATTGCATAAGGTGTAATTTTTACATTAAAGGTGCAAAAGTTCTGATTTATCTTTGTTTCACAATTTTAATTATGTATTTTTTATTTTTATGTAAAGAACAATTACCATTGTGTATGAAATGTGCTTTATAAATAAAATTGCCATTCCTTGCCATTTGTACATCACAAAAAAAAGCTAGAGGTGTGTAGACTTTTAATATCAACTGTAACAAGAACTAACAATGAGCAATATATCCATACAACATTTATTAATCTTTGTTAATGTTATTTAATAAAATGTTCATGTGAGTTCACAGTAAAAAAAATCAGTAAAAAGTATTGTTTATTCTTAGTTCATATTAACTAATGTTAACAAATGAAACCTTATTGTTGCAGAATATTTTTATAGCGAATATGAAGATTGATCTCCAGTTCTCTTTTGTAGAATATTGAGTGCGTTTGCAGCGTCTGCAGCAGAAGCTCCTCCGTCGTACGGCCAGCGGGCGGCCAGTAAATCTCTCTACACTACTCCATACTACGCTCTGTCACAACGCTCCGGCGGCTCTCGCGTCTCCAGCATCTCACACGTCACAGCGGAGAAAATATCTGCCAGAGACACCTTTGTGTGAAACCCTAAAAGACCTCTGTAACATGACAACCAGCAATAAAATCTACAAAAAAACTGCTACATGCTGGATTCATTTTGTGAAAACTCTTTCAGTTGGTTCCAGTCACTGATCCAACTAATATTTTATGTTATTTGTTTAGTCTGCGCTCTTAAAAATAAAGGTTCTTTATTGCCATCACTGATTCTATGAAGAACCTTTAACATCCATGGAATCACAAAAGGTTCTTCAGAGTGGAAAAAGGTTTTTTAGATTGTTAAAATGTTCTTCACGCGAAAAGAAAAACAATGGCCATTTTAATAACTGATCTCTGAAAAGTTCTTTGGGGAACCAGAAATGGTTCTTCTATGGCATTGCTGCTGTCTTTTGTTGTTGCCTCCCAGTTACAGGCCTGTTTAACAGCACATAACCTCGTCTGGCTTTCGTCCATTACACAGTAATGAAACAGCCCTGGTAAAGGATCTTAACGATCTCCTCATAGCTTCTGATTCTGGTGCTCTCAGCACTCTCCTTCTGTTAGACCTCAGCTCAGCTGTTGACACTGTTAGTCATGTAACAGGGTTAGGGTTAGAATGGAATGAATGACTGGCACAACCTTTGACTGGTTTTCCTCCTATTTGACAGGGAAGCAATAAATTGTTATATACCAGAAGCACAAATCATCCACCAAATCCATCAGTTCTGGTGTACCTCAAGGTTCTGTTTTGGGCCCTCTTCTTTTCACTATTTATATGTTACCAGTTGGACAAATAATCAAAAGCTATGGGTTTAACTTCCACTGTTATCCCGATGACATTCAGATTTATTTAGTACACCTCCCACCTCAGTGTTTACTCCTCCTACATTAAAGGTGCTACAGAGGATCTTTTCGTCATCTGAGAAACCAAAGACTGTTAGTGAGTTTTTGAAATGAGCTCATGCATAAGAACAACCCCCCTCCTTCACAGCTCCTTTCGAGGGAACGCCTCCTAAAACTCGTGCAGGAGTATTGGAACACGAGTGTTTGTTTACCACCGGCATTCGCTGTGTCGTGTTAGTGGATTCATTATGTCGGACTCACCGCAGGTAACTCATAATCTGCAGTTGTTACTCCTGACAAAAACATTGCATGCGCCGCCTGTGGAAAGTTACTGGAGCGCGCACATCTCTCACAAGGAACGTAATGGCAGTGATTGACAAGCCAGAGGGCCAATCGTTTACGCGATGATCGCGTAAACGATTGGCTGATGTTTTTAAGGCCCTACCTCGTGCACAGATGATGTATATTAATATTATTCATTTCAGTGCACCTAATAAATAGTCTTTTATCAGTTAGTAAAGACAGTTTCAAGTAATATTGCAAAAATGTATAAAACAAAACATCCTCTTTAGCACCTTTAACAACTTGCATCAAGGAACCTTAAATTTAACTCAGATAAAATGGAGGTAATACTGATCGGCTCTAAATCTGTTGTATCTAACCTATCCGATCAACTGATGGATCTGGATGGTGACTTGATAATGCCCTCTACAACAGTTCGAAATCTTGGTGTTCTCATTGATTCCGCTCTTTCATTTAATGATCACATTGGTAAAGTGGTAAAGACAGCTTTTTTCAACCTACGTAATATCTCTTGTATTCGATCATCATTAGTCAGCAAACTGTTACACATGCCTTTGTCACATCTCAGATAGATTACTGTAACTCACTTCTTTACGGCCTTTCAGCTAACAATATAAAACGATTACAATATCTTCAAAACTCTGTTGATCACTCAAGAAACAATGAGCACATTACTCCAATCCTCTATCACCTTCATTGGCTTCCGGTTTCCTTGCATATAAACTCCAAGGTACAAATTCTCAAATACAAAGCAGGTCTTGACTTACTTCAGCCTTATGCTCCTGTTCGCTCCTTACATTCTTCTAGCGCGGGATTGTTAGTCACCCCCAAGTTTAGTCAGGTGACTGGGAGCCAGGTCTTTCAGTGTTGTGGGAATGCTCTTCCTCAAGACATCCGTCAACCATCCTCCCTTCTCTCCTCTTTGTTCTCTGAATATTACACTTTAGCTCTCGATCTGTAAATTGTGGATTTGTTATTTGTTTGAATCCCTCCTTGGTTGTATCTCTAACCTAACTTTGTAAGCAACATCTGTATTTTACCTCTTTACATCAGTATGTGTATTGTGTTTTCATGTTGATGTTTATTTGGTTCTATTCCTTAAACTTGTCTTTGTAAAGCGACCTTGGGTGTTGGAAAGGCACTATATAAATAAAAATTATTATTACTATTATTTTGTAAACTTTATTTTACAAAACCATGTGATATGGGTGTCTGTATATAATAAACACAGTGTTTGAGAGTGGCATTGATGACACCACAAACAAGCAGCGTCCTCCACCCTCAGACCAGTGAAAGCACTAGATCCCTCCAACACCTGACGGAAGGTGCGTCTGTCTTCTCGCCGAGTTAAGATCTTGAAAAGATCTTCTATATTTTCATCCCAGCATGCATTACAGAACGGTGCTGATGTACACTGAAATAGGCTGCTTTGTAGCGTGCGTCTGCGGCTGGATCTTGGTCTGCTCGACTATGCCGACGGAATACTGGACTTACTCTGAAGTGGACAGTTTAGTCCTCACATCTTCTCACTATTTCTCCAACCTCTGGAAAGACTGTCTCTCCGACTCCACCGGCGTCTCCGACTGCAAAGAGTTTCCCACGCTGCTGGCTCTGCAGAGTAAGTGTTATCAGGACGTTACTTCATTCCAGGTGATAATGTTTTAGGCTGGCCGTGTCTGTACACACACTAACCTAAAGATCCTGAACATTTGCACTGTTAGTGTGTAGGGGTGAAAGACATCGAACTATCACTGACGGTTATTCTGATTCAAGATTACGTGGAACATGAATTTAACACAATTATAGGCAAAGATAAATCATAATAAACTGCAATATTAAGATAAGAATTGTCAAATTGTCAAGACTTGTGGATATGCGAAATATTCATCTCATAATAAGCTTTCCTGTAGCTCAGTGGTTAGAGCATGGCAGTAGCAATGCCAAGGTCATGGGTTCGATCCCAGGGATTGCACATACTCCGATACAAATGTATAGTATAATGCAATGTAAGTCGCTTTGGATAAAAGCGTCTGCCAAATGCATAAATGTAAATAATACAATATTAGTGCACTGGGGAAAACACTGTACAAATAAATGTGACTATTGCTGTGTCCATCTTTCAACAGCATACATTCATCTGTGCCGATCTCTCGTCATCACATCCATACTTCTGGGATTTGTCGGATCCGTTCTGGCTTTGGTGGGGATGAAGTGCACAAAACTCGGAGGCTCAGAAATCGTGAATACAAGAATAACCTTTGCTGCAGGGATCACCTACGTTCTATCAGGTAAAATGTCTGCACCTGTCCGGTCTGTCCAGCATATTCCCACTCCTCTGAACTCGTCTTCGTCTCTGTTTTAGGTTTCTGCGGGATGTTTGCTTACAGCTGGTACGGACACAAGGTGATTTCTGAGTTCATGGATCCCAACTACAAGGCCAAAAAGTGAATATTTCAGTACGGAAATTTAGTCAGGTGAAATGTGCTCTTGATACGAGTTGTAAAGGTGTTTGTTGTGGAGACAGGTTTGAGCCGGGAGTGGCGCTGTTTGTGGGATGGGGTGGATCGGCGCTCCTGCTGGTTGGAGGACTCGTTTACAGCATCACTGCAGGGAACCAGGCCTGCAAATCCAGGTATTAGTGCACAAAATCTAATGCCAAGTGGACAAAACAGTGACCTGAACCTCTGAGTGTATTGCTAAAACACATCTTTAGTTCACAAAATCAAGGAGTGATATTTTGCATTTAGAAAATTAAGCCTATATTGCAACCAAGTGCCTTGAGATTCACCCTTCAAGATGGAGTTACACTCTATTTTAAGGTGTCTTGTTACAGTGTAATTATACATTTAGGTACTGAGTTATATTAATGAACTGCATGTGCTCTCTATAGGGTTAGGCTTTCACTATGTTCACACTCATTGAGTATTTAAGGAAACTAAGGAAGCACTGGCCGGGTAATATAAGGTAACTACTTGGGTTAAGATCAGGTTTATGGGTAGGTTCAAGGTTGGTACCTAGTTTTTACCCAGTTATTAGGGCCCAAGCGAATTAGCGCGAGGGCCCTCTTGTTCTTCTAAGGATTATTATTATTATTATTATTTTTTTTATTTTTTTTCCGTCTTCCGGGGCTTTTTGGGGGCCTTAACATGCTCAAAAACTCTTGAAAATTGGCACACACATTGGAATCCGCGGCCAATAGGGCCGGGNCTGCTCGCAGCTATATTTGTAATTATAATGCAGAAGTCCTGTGTATGCAGAACAGGGCTGTAAAATACAACTAACCCTAAACCAAACCTGGTAGAACTGTATGTAATAATGCATCATTTAATGTTATTACTACAGTAAGTACATGTAACAAGGACACTAAAATGAAGTGTTACCTGACATTAATGTGAAAGGCATCTAATGTGTAATCAAGAAAGTGTGCTAAACTGGCCCAAACTTGAGATTTTGAGTTGTTTAAAGTCAATTTGAGTTAAAATGTTTAAAGTCAATTTGAGTTAAAATGTTTTCATAAATTGAGGGACTGGGATTCTGTTTCATTTCTGAAGTGTTTCACCTGCTGACACTTTATTTCTATGCTTAGACATTGTACTGACTATAAGTAACTTTGCAACTGGATGTCAACTTATTCTACTAACCCAAACCCTAACCTAACAGTCAACTAATACTCAAATGACTGCTAGCTTACATGTAGGTGCAATGTAACATTAGGTGGACCATTGAAATAAAGTCCTTCCCCTCACTTTTGTGAATTTTCTACCAAGATGTCCTGCTACTGAACATAATCATGATTAGATGTTTGTGACTACAGCTCCAAGACCCGAGACACGGCATCACATCACGGTCCTTCCTCCGAGCCGATACAGAAGAGCCTGTACACTCCTCCGCCGTCGCCCATCCCGGACAGAGCAAAGCAGACGCCAAGCAGACCACTGAAAGGGTTTCACCGTGTGGACGCTTACGTCTGATATGTTCCTCTCATGTAATGTGGGACTGTTTTACAATGTTTTTATCTGGAAAACCACTTTAGTGCTACAGCAAAGCTGTAAAGTTTAGTGCACTGCAATGAATCTTTCTGCAAGTCATTTTTTGCATCATCATCATTGTGATCAAGACACCAGACTTTCATAGTCGCAAACAGAATTAATTGTTCGGATTTTCTAGTCTATCTTGTTGACTGTGCCACTGGTGATGCTCTTCAAATCTCCTTTAGGTCTGATTCTGATTTTAGATTCCTCGTCTTTCATCCCTTTAGTCCTGTTTAAACTGGATTCACGAGTTCACACTTACATATAATTAAACAGAGTGAAGGTAGGAGGTAGGATTAAGCAGAGAGAGGAATTTAGCGCGCTGTCCAGGGGGCTCGGAATTTTGGGCAGAATTTTGAGATAGGAATAGTTTGGACTAGAAGCAAGGAGATGGGGTGGAGGAGAGATCTTAATAAACTGTCAATAAACAGAGGTAAGGCTGCTGTATATACACCTCTTATCGTTAATTGAGTTGATTAACTGAACGCTCTCCACTTGTATTAATTAGGTTAATTATCTGAACATGCTCCTCCCAAACGTTGTTAATAAAACATCATTTATTCACAGCTGTTCCATGTCAGTCCATCAGCTCTGTATAAACAGCATTATAGAAGAGTGAACACCAGTCCTTGGAGTTGATTGGTGGGACACAATGGTTCATTCCAGCGCACTGGTGTGCCATTAGGTGTATTTGGCTTCTTTACTATTGCTAATGTTTTACTTTTCCTTTAGTGTGTAATGTATGTGTGCATGTATACATTCTGCAGAGTTACAAAGCTCTAACACAGAGCGATTTATATTCAGTCTAACAGAGAACACTGATCCAGACCTGCATAAAACCCCTCAAAGTCCAGATATTGCTTCCTCAAACGTCCATGTCACAATGTGAATTATAAGCATAATGCATTATGCTTATAAAAGCATTCGCAAAGAGAGAAGGCGAGCTTTCACAGAACTGAAGAGTCGTCATGTCGTGGCGACACTGTGTGTCTGGATGCGAAAGCAAAACTCTTTATTCTAACCAACCCAAAAGTTAGCTTGTGTACAGCTTCCTGAACCTGGGAGAGTACAACGCAGGCTATATGCTGAAGCTCGGGATTATGGTAAGGGACGTTTCATTTCCGACACACGTTTGAGGAGTTTGGCCAATCACAACACACTGGTTTAGTTGGCCAATCAGAGCACTCTAAACTTTTCTGAAGGAGGGGCTTTTGTAGAAATCAGAGTGTTTCAGACAGACTGGAAATACTGTAACAGAACACCCTATAAACACAATAACAACCTTTTAAAATAGCACCATTTAGCCTCTTTAATCGATCAACGAGATTTGCTGCTTGCAGTCGGAGGCAGTGACGCCTGTGCAGTGTGTGTACTTTATCACAGCTGAAGAGGAAGAGAGGCAATATTTGTCAAATACACAAGTGTAATATTTGAGCAGCAGAAACACTTTTCATTCAGTACTTTGTACTGTTAATACCAGTGTTGGGTTAATGTATTACAAGAAACTCGAGTTACGTAATCAGATTACTTTTTCAAGTAACTAGTGAAGTAACACTACTTTTTCAATTTCAACAAAATATGTTACTTTTTCAAATAAGTAACACAAGTTACTTTGTTTTCTCATTTGACTGACAGCTGTCTTCATGTTTGAGAAATAAAGGTCAGCGGTGTGTGTCTCTGTGTGAACATGATGTTATTGTAGCTCTAGATGAACATGCATTTACTCATCTCACTCGCACGAACACATTCAGTATTCCTCAAAATGAATAAAAACAGTGAAGTGCAATCTCAGAATTTAATGCAAACCTGTAATTAACTATATTAAATTACACAAATACACTTTATGTATTTAATCTCACTTTATTAACCAATGTCTTTGCTGCTGACCTTCAATGATCTAATTCATCCATACTAATAAACAAAAAATACTTTAGATTAGATTTAGAAAAGAGTGTTGAACTTCCTTCTCCTGTATCTATTCTTCTTTAATCCAGAATGACAGCACATCTGAAAGGTTTGAGCAGCGCCCTCTACTGTACAGGAGTAAATATGCATTTCCTTCAGCCTGAGGCTTATTCATTTCACTTTTGGTGTTATTAAAAAACAAACAAGCCTAGCCCAGCCCAGATGAGAAAAAGTAACGCAAAAGTAATGTAACGCATTACTTTTCATTAAAAAGTAACTAACACAATATTATAATGCATTACTTTTAAAAGTGACCTCCCCAACACTGGTAAATACAGCGCCATATGTGCAAGAATAAAGTTCAACATAAGCCTATACTACTTAAATACTAACAAAGTGGGGTCTATATTTTTTTTATCAGTTTTATTTTGATAAACATGACAATATATCATTATGGTTACATGAAAAGAGTTATTAATGTTACAGAAACAGATTTGTGAGCATCAGATGAGATGGTGTGAGAATAAACACGAAACACACATGATTGCTGTCATGCGGTGAATCCGGCCAATCGTGAAACAGCTGTGTCATCATCAGAGCTCGTGCAGAAACTGCTCTCGCGGTGCGTTGATGCCTTATGTCACAGTCATGTGGTGTTGGCACTGTTGCAAATCGGACAAAATTTCAAACCGGCATGCACTTCTGCAATTCAGACGCTAATCTGCATGAACTCAAACACATCCATTATCTGCTTGTCTGATGAAACAAAGCTGTTTCAATTAAGATGTACTGCAAGTTTAGGAATTTTACAGGATTGAAGGTTCCCTTTTTTTAAAAACACCTCCCGACACCACAGCTTCACCTAAATGCATTCTTCACATGTAACTTGGCTTCTGATGTATTCTTTTAATAAAAATAGTTCATATGATCACGTCAAGAATTCAAGGAATCACATCTGAGATCACATTAGGCAACAGAACAATCACGTCTTGATTTATTGTCATTCCACAGACACAGAACACTTTCATCACTGCACAAACACTTCTCTTGATCAAAATATCAGTTTCTTATAATCGAAATACTGCGGCTGATTTCTTCCTGAGATTGCAGTCATCATGTTGATCATCATGGGCTGTTGGATTAGGACAGGTAATGAAAGTTCATGTGGACCACCTGACGTGGACGGGGCTGAAGTCCCAGCGGTCCGGATGGCCCATGTGCAGGAGGTCGCTGTACGGAGATTTGCTCCACTGGAACACGGGCGTCTGATCCCAGGTCGGACCGCTGACCGCCAAGAGCTGGAACTGCTGGAACAGGCCGAAGCTCGTCATCTGCAGGACAACAGGAATGTTAGGAAACACAAGGTGCATGTGTGATATCAGCCGCAAGTGATACTCTAAGTTTGGGCACAAGTTAAATTCGTTACTGACCTTCATGTCTGTTCCACCATGAGGCCGCTGCTTCAGAGCTCCAAACGGATATGTGCCGTTGGCAGGATTCAAGTCGGATCGCGCAGAGATGGAGTTCTCACCGTTCTGAACGGGGTCACAGGCGTCGCAGCGGGACAACGGGTCCTCCATATAGTTATTATACCTGCAGTGCACAGGCCAGATGAAGACGGAAGCCATCAAAGAAACACAACACAAGAACTGAAGCCGGGCAGCGGGACCGTACCTCATCAGACGCACCATGGACTCGATGTCCGTTACCAGAGTTTGGTTTCTGCGGAATATCTGTGCTCGTGGATTCTCGCTGAAGGAGAACCAGGACCCGTATTTCTGAACCAGCTCCTGACCTCCGCTCGCATTGAACACCTCCTCGAAGTACCTGCACAGAAAACAACAACTGCTGTGCTCCAGATCTCTAGCATGTTTTAGTCACAGTGGCTCCAGTCCTGGCCCTCTCTATGTTCAGTTCGCATGGGATTCCTTCCCCACAATCAAAGACATGCAGGACAGGTGAACTGGAGGCTGGGAACTAACGCCATGTCCTAACCGGACAAAAAACACGTGATAAAAGGTGTCTATTCCATGTTAATCAGATTTTGAAATGGTTCTTCCTTAGAAATTATTTCTATTTCTGCAAAGTCGTGGCTGGAACAACAGGCAAAGTATGACAATGATAACTTCAGATGCTGATCATGTGATTTAAATGTCAAAAGCGTCTAATGCGTCTATTTTGATGACATTTATAGCGTACTGAAAGAGACAATGGTTAATTCGCCTCAGATCTTACAAATAAACGAAACTGAACAAAGAAGTTTAATCTGTGACAAAGATTGTTTCACTCATGTTACAATGGTGTAATTTATGAATTTCCATTTGGTTTTGGGAGGGCAGTGTGCTAGCAGAGACTCCACCCACACACTCTTCTGATTGGCTGTGATTGATTGATTTAATAGAGAGGGCAGTGTGCTAGCAGAGAAACTCCACCCACAAGCTCCTCTGATTGGCTGTGATTTTTGATTGATTTGGTTGCGTCTCATAAGCGTGTCGTGTCTGGTGTGAACAGACAAACTGTGTCTCGCTGGATTCCTCTTCCATCACATCTGGTTAGGACATGGTGTAACCCTAAACTAAACAATAACCCTACAGCAAATATGCTGAAATGAACTCTGTTTGCATCATCGATCATTGTTTTTCTGTTTATCACTGTAAAGCTGATTTGAAACAATCTGTATTTGTATAAATCATTATATAAATAAAGGAGACTTGACTTCCTCTCACACGCTCCTCTGCATTCAGTGTCAGTGGTTCAGTCTCTCTTCATCCGTCAGCAGGCAGAAGTGTGCGATTACAGACAGATGATGGACATTATGAGGTTGTGACAGATGTGGTCATGTGATTCACACTTAGATAATAAATACATCAACACTGCTGAGAGAGCGACTCTGTGGTTTCTCTTCTCCACTTCAACTTCTTCTTTAGAACATTTTCCAGCGAAGACGGTTATTAATCGCTTATCTTTCTGCCACGGAATAAAAAAGGTAATTGCAACTTTTTTCATCTCACAGTTCTGACTTTTTTCTTGCAATTGTGAGTTTACATGTCACAATTCAGATTTTTGTTCTCAGAATTCTGAGATGTAAAATTACAATTGTGAGAAAAGTCAGTATTGTGAGATGACTTTTATATCTTGCACTTTGGACTTTGAACAGTCAGAATTGCAAGTTTATATCTGGCAATTACCAGATATAAGTGATCTGTGCTCTGCTTAAATATAGACTCGTCTTAAATCTTACATTTATGTCTAAAATACTGTAAATGCACACATGACTTCATCACGTGAGACCATGACATCCTCCTCTGGCAGATCAGAACATGACTCTGGTTCAGATCCACCAGTGTGAAGTGAAGTGAGCATTTCTGTTAAATCTCCACATGAGGTGTTATTCACAGGAGTGAGCTGCTGGAACTCAAGTTGTGTTTGGTTTAAAAACCAGATCATATTTACACAAATGTCTGACGGCCGTCCAGCTGTGACAGAGGCAGCGACTCTTTACTCACGGGATGTTGTAGCTGGCCCAGTATCCTGTCTTATACAGCTCTTCTGTTCTGTCTGCTGTTACGATCATCCCACTGAGGAAACAGACAGAAGAACACCACAGTTCCCACAGTTCCCACTGCTGATCAATGAGTTTATTATTCAAGAAGTAATGATTTCTCGTTTGAGTTACACAGGAAATCAAAGCTTGGAATAATTAACATCATTTAATGATTTTGAAAGAGTTTCTTCTGCTCACTGAGGTGGTGTTTATTAGATCAAAAATACAGTAAAAATAGTGAAATATTATTCCAGTGTAAATCAGCTGTTTTCTATGTGAATATAAAGTAAAGTGTAATTTATATCCAGTGATCAAAGCTGAATTTTCAGCATCATTACAGTCTTTCAGTGTCACATGATCCTTCAGAAATCATTCTAATATGATGATTTGATGCTCAAGAAACATTATCAATGTTGACAGTTATGAAAACAGCTTCATATTTCTGTGGAAACTGTGAAACATTATATTTTTCAGGATTCTTTGATGAAAAGAAAGTTCAAAAGAACATTTGAAACAGAATCTTTTATTTTTACGTTTGATCAATTTAATGCATCCTTGATGAATAAAAGTATTAATTTCTTTTTTTTAAACTTTCAAACTCAAAACTTTTTAATGGTAATGTATGACAGTCTCCACAAAAATCCACAAGGATCATGTGACACTGAAGGATCATGTGACACTGAAGACTGGAGTAATGATGCTGAAAATTCAGCTTTGATCACAGGAATAAATTACACTTTACTATATATTCACATAGAAAACAGCTGATTAAAAATGTATATATATTCACATGAAAAGCATATTTTTGATCAAATAAATGCAGCGTTGGTGAGCAGAAGAGACTCTTTCAGAAACATGAAATGATCTTAATTATTCCAAACGTTTGACCTCTAGTGTATGAATGCCTGGTGTTGAGACGTTTTCTTAATTACGTAATGGTTATAAAATGTTAATTTAACACCTTCACTTTAAGGAACAGTGCAGTAATGCAGGACAAGCACACTTACGGGATCTGCTCCAGAACTGTGAAAAGCCCTTGTTTTGAGTATTGCTGTCCTGGGACAAAGAGCTTGTAGTCGACCACCATCCACTGATTGTTGTACCTGGCCAAGCATGCATCTCAATTTAGTCTGATCATCTGCTTTTATTCAAATGTTCTTATTTATTAAGTATGCGTGTACATGATGCATTACAGTTGCTTACGTTCCACTGTTGTGCCGGCTGAAGATGTCCGCCCACGCCTGACCGCTTTCAGCGAGTCGATTGGCCACGATGTTCCTCAGCCACTCCATGACAGCGCCGCTGGGCTGCACAAACTTCCACAGGTCGGGATTACTGTTGCCAATCGTGGTTTCCAAAGTAACCTGAAGAAAACACACAAATATTAAAGAAATAAACACTGCTCCACCCAACAAGATAACAGTTTAACTACGATTAAAAGAGTCTCACCAAACCACTGCTGAGCAAATAAAAGTCATCGCCTGAGAAAATACTGCCAGGATAGGAGGAAAACACCTGAGTTCTCCCGGGAATAATCTCCTTTCCTGCAGGAACAGAGATTAGTACAATATAGGACACAAACTATGTGGACGTGAACACACTCATGATCATGTTCACACCTGTGGGAGACGCGTGGAAAGCGAAGCTGTATCTCTTCAGTATCCGCAGCATTGACTGGTATGTGTTCCACGTGTCATGTGACACCAGCAGATCCTTGCCGTCCGGAAGGAGTTTGATCAGAGCGGAGCACGAGCCCGAGCCGACGCTCCGAGAGCGGCTGGATTTGTTGAGCGCAGCCTCCAGGTCCTCCAGGTCTCCTCCCATCTGGAAAAGGCTGAACGGTAACGCAGAAAGGAAGAACGCACATGCAATAATAATAATAATAATAACACAACATGACATTCTGCAGATGGACTAAAGAAAAAAAAAAGCTATAGTAAGCTATACTCACAGGAAGCCCGAGGGGTTGATGGAAACACTCCCTAAAGGAAATTCAACCTGCCCATTGTAGCCGTCCTCCAAACCCTTCAGCTGCAGTAAAGACAAACGGACCTGAAAGAGAACAGGCCATAAACTAGAAGAGGCTGAAAAACAGTCCTGTAGCTTTAGAGACGCTTTCCCATTCAGTCAGTGACACCGACGCAAGAGCAACCAATCACTCTTCAGTATGCAAATGAATACAAGAATGAGAATGCACATTAAAATGACTGTCAGAAGGTGATCAAGGACAATAGGATTAGTTCACTTCTGAATTCAAATGTCCTGATAATTTCCTCTCCTCCATGTCATCCAAGATGTTCATGTCTTTCTTTCTTCAGTGGAAAAGAAATTAAGCAAATCATTCCAGGATTTTTCTCCATATAGTGGACTTCACTGGGGTTCAACGGGTTGAAGGTCCAAATGTCATTCCAGGATTTTTCTCCATATAGTGGACTTCACTGGGGTTCAACGGGTTGAAGGTCCAAATGTCAGTTTCAGTGCAGCTTCAAAGAGCTCTACATGATCCCAGACGAGGAACAAGAGTCTTATCTAGAGAAACCATCACTCATTTTCTAAAAAAAAAAAAAAAAAATACTTTTTAACCACAAATGCTCGTCTTGCACTGCTCTGTGATGCTCCACGCATTACGTAATCCTGTTGGAAAGGTCACGCGTGACGTAGGAGGAAGTACCGCGAAAATCTCATTTTCTCCTCCAACTTCAAAATCGTCCGACATTGTTGTTTTACCTTTTTTTGTAAAGGTCGTTTGACTTCGTCTTCTTAGTCTGACGTTCTCTTTGTAAACACTGGATCGGTACTTCCACCTACATCACGCATGACCTTTCCAACATGATTACGTCATGCGTGGAGCATCACAGAGCAGTGCAAGACAAGCATTGGTGGTTAAAAAGTAAATAATTATTGTTTTTTTTTAGAAAATGGTCGATGGTTTCTCTAGATCAGACTCTTATTCCTCGTCTGGGATCATGTAGAGCTCTTTGAAGCTGCACTGAAACTGACATTTGAACCTTCAACCCGTTGAACCCCAGTGAAGTCCACTATATGGAGAAAAATCCTGGAATGTTTTCCTCAAAAACCTTCATTCGACTGAAGAAAGAAAGACATGAACATCTTGGATGACATGGAGGTGAGTGAATTATCAGGACATTTTAACTCAGAAGTGGGTGTAATGTTTACACAGACGGGATGTCAGAGAAAGGCCTGTAGCTGAAGTGTGTCTCTTCCTCACGCACCTGATGCCAGTACGGACAGTCCGTGTGCGCGTCCATCTGCTGCGTGAGCCACTGCAGGTTGGTGCTGATGTAGTCTTTGAGCCGCTCGCAGTAGCTGACGTCTCGAGCGAACGGCCCGCAGTAACCCATCAGTGTGTTCATCCAGTGCTGGTAGATGAGCTGCGGCAGACGACAGGACAAGATCTCGCTCACTCAGTAGTGCTCTCATGGATCTGCTGTCTATCATGAAGTGGATGTTGTCTATTTGTGTCCAGTGCATGTTTACTCTTGTCATGTCACACATGTGCACTAGGGAACCACAGTTTTATGCACCTTCTCAAGGCGGTTTATGTTACAGTAAGTGGTAATGAGATTGTACACTCTGCACTCATCAGAAGTGTCCAACATCAACACATCGTTTGTTCGGTTAATTGAATGCATCATCTGGGCATCTGAAGTGCACTAATTATAAATCGGGACGACCTACATGCTTGACTGGGTGTGGGTTGGTTGGCTAGAAAAGTAAAATAGTGGCCAAGCGGGGAATGATATGTGACAAATGTTGGCAAAGCAAACCGCAAGAGTTTGGTGATTAACTTTACATCTTTTCTAGAAGCTATTTTGTACAAAGTGACTAAATATCGAAATAAAGCATGTAATTAAAATCACTTCAAAAGGGAATATTTGCTGATGTCTTTTACATCCATATTGTAAAGCTAGAAACGGATCTAACTGCAGGAGGGATTTTAATGAAAAACTAGAAACAGGAAACACTGGGATCATAAACGTCCAGTGACTGACAACGAGCAAGAGAAACTCAAGGGCTATTTAAACACACAAGCTTAACAAGATGAGTTAACCAGACACACCTGGGGAAGAACTGGGAAAAACGGCACATGGGACAGAATACAGGAAGTGTAACAAAACGTCCAGAGACAAGCACAGAGAACATATGAAGGCCATATTAGCACTCTTCAAAATAAAGGCTCCAAAAGATGCCGTAGAAGAACCATTTCTGGTTCCCCAAAGAGCCTTTCAGGGATCAGTTCTTAAAAGAACCTTTTTTTCTTTGTGTGAAGAACATCTGAACCTTTTTCACTATAAAGAATCTTTTACGGAATGGAAAGATTTAATGGATGTTAAAGGTTCTTGATTGACGGCAATAAAGAAGCTTTATTTTTAAGAGCCTGAGAGTGCGACTTTATACACTGCCGTTCAAAAGTTTGGGATCGGTACGATTTTTAATGTTTTTAAAAGAAGTTTCGTCTGCTCACTGAGGCTGCATTTATTTAATTAAAAATACAGTAAAAAACAGTAATATTGTGAAATATTATTACAATTTAAAATAACTGTTTTCTATTTGAATATATTTGACAAAGTAATTTATTACTGGTCTTTTATTACTATTACTTTTATTGATCAAAGCTGAATTTTCAGCATCATTACTCCAGTCTTCAGTGTCACATGATCCTTCAGAAATCATTCTAATATGCTGATCTGCTGCTCAAGAAACATTTAATGTGTACAATTGTACAAAATATTTGNATTTTAAATTGTAATAATATTTCAAAATATTCCTGTTTTTACTGTATTTTTAATTAAATAAATGCAGTCTTGGTTAGCAGACCAAACTTCTTTTAAAAACATTAAAAATCGTACCGATCCCAAACTTTTGAACGGTAGTGTATCTGTGACCGTATTATCATTATTTGCACAGGTTTATAAATCATCATTTTTTGTTAATGTGCCCTTTTCAAAATTAAAGGCCTTTTTGAAAATCACTTGAAATCATAAAACATATCTACAGGCCTTTATTAAAGATTGATCCATGTCATTATGTACCTGTGAGGTGACCGCAGCCTCCACGAGTCCAGCCGCGTACGCCTGCAGCGAGTCATTATAAGCGGCGCTGGTGCTGACCTCCAGATACGCCCACCTGACACACACACACACACACACACACACTCATCAACAACATCAGTTTATGGAGCACTGTTCAAGTCCAAGCGGTGTTACCATCATCTACACTGAGAAACACCTTCACTCAATAATGCACTTCTTCTCATTTAATGAACAAGGGTTCTCAACCCTGGTCCTCGAGGGCCACTTTCCTGCAGAGTTTAGCTCCAGCCTGAAGCTCTCTGGTGATCCTGAACAGCTTAATTAGCTGGTTCGCTCTGAAATGGCTTACTGCACCTTTAACAACTGAAAAAAACCCACTAGATTAACACCAATGCTGTGCTGTGATTGGCTGGATTTACATGTAAATTGAGCACTCAGAGAAAAGGTCGGAAGCAACAGAATGTGGTTTTTATTTTTTCCTCTCTGCCAGTCACTGGTTAAAGCAACAAACAGGTAAAAATGACTAATGTTAATGTAAATCCAAGCTACTTGCCTTTTACTGTTGAGCCTTAGGGAACTTTCCATTAAAACAACTTTAAAAACTATTAAACTTTGATGATTGTTGACAGTTTTTATTGTAACTGTAGCAGTGAAGATTTAATACATTTAAATAAAGTTAGTTGTTTTTTTACCGCATGGATGTGATTTTCTGACCCGTGTGATTAAAACACATTTGTGCATTAAAGACCTAAAACCTTGTGTTGAGAGGAATAACACTCTGAGTTAAAAGTGACACGAAATGTGTTGTCCTTATCTAGACACACAGATGTGTTGAGAAATAAAAAGGTTGTTGTTTTCAACACTTCGGTTTTAAGAGTCTATGAGAGCCAAAAAACGCCCACATCTCTTCATTTAGTGTAAAAACAGCCGCAAAACTGTGTGTGGACATGTCGAGAATCAGCGCTGGTGTGAGTGTTTCGAGAACGGGATTGAGACTACGTTTGGGGAGGAGAAACTTTTGACACGACAACTGACAACAAGAAACCTACAGATCCATCATCTTTTATCCAGCATCTCCAGGCCATGAACTCAGAGCACAGCTCATCTCAGCCAGCGTACAAACACACTTTCCTGGAATCACTAAACCGGAACCGCTGGATCAGCTGTGTCATCAGTACATCTTTATAAACGCGTCTCATCTCTCCAGTTCTTTCAGGTTCAGCGTTGACTGTAAGAGCTGCACTGACTGCGATAACAGATACTGTCCGAGCGCCATCAGAACAACCTCATGATGCTGTAAGTCTTTCTATCTTAATATAAAGACAAATTATGTACGGCGTTATTTTAATGACAGAAGTCGAGAGCACATTATTGTGATGAGAGCACATCCATGTAATCGCGTATGAATGGAGAGATTCACACTCACACGTTACATGGATGTGCTCTAACATCACAATAATGTGCTCTCGACTTTTGTCATAAAAATAACGCCATAATTATGTTGAGTCCTTGTTTTACACACCTTCACAAGCCGCGACTCTCTGAACTGTAATAAATACAAACATGAAATCTGACTATTATACACCTCTGTGTGACAAAAAGTCTTTTAATAGAAAAACATTAATGTAATTTAGAATTATTGGAATTATCAGGAAACTAGATGAGGTAAAATAAATAAAGCATGCGTATGAGTCGACATTCTCTTGATTTGTGCTCATAAAGTGCAATGATTCTGATGAAATGTAAAAATACATTTCTCAAATGACTACAATTGTTGTGATTATAATTGGCAGCAAAATAATCCTTATTATCAGTTTAACTGTTGTAATGACGGAAATGTGACGTTTTCATTGACTAAAACTAGAGTAAAATGCCCAGACATTTAGTCGCCTGAAACTTGACTTCACAAAAACAGATTGACTACATGTTTTAATGACACGACAGAAGAGCAGCTTTGATGATCTGATAACTGCTTTTGTGCTCCACAGACATTAAATGTCCTGCTTAAACATGTTGCTTCATATTGTTCATAATCTGTCCAACAGCGAAACCGTACATTTTGTCGTCATTGGCGTAGTAGCAGCGGTGGTTTTTATCGTCATCATCATCGCCTTCACCCTCTGCTGCTTTAAGTAAAAGTAAGTGTTTTATTCCACAGAAATGTGTCTAATTCTTGTTAAAAACTGCACACTTATATTTTAGTGATGATGGAAATGAGGGATGTTATATTTACATGATCTTGTGTTTCCCACAGATGGAAATAGTGTTTCAGATCTCCAGTAAGACTCCGCCTTATTGGATGCAGATTATACCGTGGATTTGTTTTAGTCACGGTTATTAAAGCCATTTTT
Source organism: Anabarilius grahami (assembly GCA_003731715.1). Lineage (NCBI taxonomy): Eukaryota > Metazoa > Chordata > Actinopteri > Cypriniformes > Xenocyprididae > Anabarilius > Anabarilius grahami. The sequence continues at coordinate 130,167 of RJVU01071064.1, forward strand.
AACATTCTTGAATTTTTGTTTCATTTTCAATTTGTTCTTTCAGTTTGGTTTTTGTTGAGTGTCAGTTTTACTTTATTTAGTGTTTTGTTGATGTTTTTCCATTATATTTAGTTTCAGTGTTTTAGAGCTGCCAAAGTTAACAGTGCTGAATATAAATCTAGTGTCATGTTTAATGCAGGTGGATTGATAGTAAATGCTCAAAATTGTACTGATTAATATATTGTGTATCAAAGACTACAATTAACTCCTGGTCAGCCTTATTTTGTTAGTTTTGTTGGTTAATGTGGTTGAGTATCAACTTTTTTCCAATTTTATTATTAGTTTTCACTAACAGTGAAATGTTCACAGAGGCCTTAAATGACTTTCACATGAAAACTGCAAACAGCAGGAAAGAAACAGCCATGATTCTGTTTAAAGGAAGTGTGAACAAGTTTTCTGTTCAGTTTATTCTTCTGAAGGTCTAAAATGTGAGATGTCACGAGTGTTCAACACTGAATGATGAAATAAAAGAGAAATGATCTCCAGCACTTCTAGTATTTTAGATATATCACTCTTTTTATTTATGTATTTGAATATTTTTATATACAGGTGTACACTTCTTGCCCTTAATTTAAAATCAAAAATAGTAGAGAGAGAGATTACTTTTACTGTTTTGAATATGATGTTGAATTTGATATTTTTTTTATATACCTTGGAATTGAATGACCATATTTATTCACCATGGTGTTAACAGGTTAGTCCAAAACACTAGACATGAACTACATCAACACTGCATTCAAGAGTATGAACTAGTAGTTACGTTTACTGTGAGGAAAACTAGTTCGGTTTGTGACATACAGCATTTATTTAACCCATTAGCCTCTGTGACCCTACATTAAAATATACAACTCACTCAAATATTACTAGATTTACATTTTTTTTCGTACTTAACGGTAAGGGAACCTTCTCAATTTTATGTTAATTCAATACCTTTTCAAAAATCATTCATATAATGTAAAAAAGTTTCACCAAACTTTAGGAGACCAACTCCTAGATCAAGAATTTTCATAACTCTCAGCTTCAAATCTTGAAAGAAGTTTCATCAGCTGAACCAACAGTATGTTATGTTGTGTCCAGAAAACTCATGAGATTCAGATTTTTCCCAACTCCTACTTTAATATAGCCTGGAATGTCGCTCGAAATCGGATATCAGACCTGTGAACTCAACCCCGACCTCAGCGAGACACGTCATTTGACGTCACATCCAATATGGCGGCAAGTCCTGCTTTCAACTAGCATAGCGTGGAGCAACTTTGTCAAACGTAAAAACAAACTTTTAACACACTGTACAGCTATCCTCACTCCCTCAGTTTCATTCCTGTCAAAAGATAAATATGGCGCTACTAGATAAAATACTACAATACAAGGATGCACTGTGCTACAGCCTTTATGCAAAAAGAGGCCACGTGCTGCGTTCGTCCAATCAGTGTCACTGACACCACAAATATGCAAATAAGAACATTAACGCAGGGTTCAGGTGTGTGAAACGTGGAGCAACTGATAACTCAGGATTGCATTTACCCAGGTTTAAAAGTGCAGTATGTAATATTGACAGCTAGTGGTTGTAATAGGTACTGCAGTCCAAATTCAAAATAGACCACCTCCTCAGATGCGGGTTGCCGGAAGGCAAGCTTCAGGAAGCTTCGGAGCGTTATGAATCTTTTGTATCGTGAGTCAAACTGCTGAAATCACGTGACTTTGGCGCTCCGAACCGCTGATTCGACACGCTGATTCATAACGCTCCGAAGCTTCCTGAAGCAGTGTTTTGAAATCGTCCATCACTATATAAGTCGTTATTTTTGTTTTTTTGGTGCACCAAAAATATTCTCGTGGCTTTATAATATTAATATTGAACCACTGTACTCACATGAACTGATTTAAATATGTTTTTAGTACATTAATGGATCTTGAGAGAGGAAATGTCATTGCTCAGGCCTCACTGAGCCATCGGATTTCATCAACAATATCTTAATTTGTGTTCTGAAGATGAACAAAGGTCTTACGGGTGTGGAACGACATGAGGGTGAGTTATTAATGACAGAATTTTCATTTTTGGGTGAACTAACCCTTTAAGTTGACCTGTTTTTAAACAGAAACACATGTCATGTTGTTTCATGTAAATTAATTGTTTGTTTTTGTTTTGTTTGTTAGTGACACCACAGCTCTTGATCTCATTTGATGCTTTAAAACAACATAATATAATATGTAATTTTTAATATTATGCTTTTAAAATTTTATCTGAACATACATACTTGCATTAGTTTACTAAAACAACTGATCCTGAATCACAGCCATATACTCGGGTATTAATACCCTTACCCTGTGTTATTGATGTTTGTGAGGTTATTAATACCCTTACCCTGTGTTATTGATATGGTTTATGAAGTTATTAACACCCTTACCCTGTGTTATTGATGTCTGTGAGGTTATTAACAACCTTACCCTGTGTTATTGATATGTTTTTGAAGTTATTAACACCCTTACCCTGTGTTGTTGATGTCTGTGAGGTTATTAACACCCTTACCCTGTGTTGTTGATGTGGTCAGTGAAGTTGGCGACTGCGACAGAGCCCGTCTGAAGTCCCTCTCTCAGGAACAGATCAGATGTTTTCTCATCATAGAGCGCAGAGTAGATTTGAGCGCGTGACACATTTAAAACACAGACTAGACACAAAAACAAGTGATAAAACGCCATTGATCCTCCAGAAACACTCTTCTCCCTTTTCTTCTGAGGTTTATTGGTGTTCTGCAAACTGACTCAGCTGCATTACAGCCACCAACTGGACGGGAGCGCGCAGAGCAGCTGACAAACTTTGATCTCGCCGCCGCGCGGTCACGTGATTCTTGTCGTTCCAAACAGCTTCACCATGAGCGCGTTCAAGCTCAAACCGGTGCACTTCTAATTCATTTTTTCAGATGATAAAAAAGAATATCGCGTCAAAATAGTAAAGAGCTGTGTGAGACATTTCCATACAAGAGCTAGAAGCAGCGATTAAACAGAGTAACTACAGATTTTGTTTTTAAAGGTGCCCTAGAATCAAAAATTTTATTTACCTTGGCATAGTTGAATAATAAGAGTTCAGTACATGGAAATGACATACAGTGAGTCTCAAACTCCATTGTTTCCTCCTAATATAAATCTCATTTGTTTAAAAGACCTCCGAACAACAGGCGAATCTCAACATAACACAGACTGTGACGCAACAGTCGGGATCATTAATATGTACGCCCCCAATATTTGCATATACCAGCCCATGTTCAAGGCATTACACAAGCCAGTATTAACATCTGGATCTGTGCACAGCTGAATCATCAGACTAGGTAAGCAAGCAAGAACAATAGTGAAAAATGGCAGATGGAGCAATAATAACTGACATGATCCATGATATCATAATATTTTTAGTGATATTTGTAAATTGTCTTTCTAAATGTTTCGTTAGCATGTTGCTAATGTACTGTTAAATGTGGTTAAAGTTACCATCGTTTCTTACTGTATTCACGGAGACAAGAGACGTCGCTATTTTCATTTTTAAACACTTGCAGTCTGTATAATTCATAAACACAACTTCATTCTTTATAAATCTCTCCAACAGTGTGTAATGTTAGCTTTAGCCATGCAGCATCAAACTCATGCAGAATCAAATGTAAACATCCAAATAAATACCATACTCACATGATCCGATGCATGCATGCATAATGAAGATTTTGTAAAGATCCATTTGAGGGTTATATTAGCTGTGTGAACTTTGTTTATGCACTGTATTATAGTCGAGAGCTCCGGGGGCGGGGAGCACGAGATTTAAAGGGGCCGCGCGCTGAATTGGTGCATATTTAATGATGCCCCAAAATAGGCAGTTAAAAAAATGAATAAAAAAAAATCTTGAGCTGAAACTTCACAGACAGATTCAGGGGACACCTTAGACCTATATTACATCTTGTGAAAGAACGTTCTAGGGCACCTTTAAATTCTATTGGGATTACCTAAAATATATTTTATTTGAAGCCTTACAAGACTGTATAAATAATAACGACTTATTGCCAACTATGAAACTAATTTTGATATCAAAGCCAGGAAAAGATTATTAGACAGCTTACTCACTTTTGGTTTTGGTTATAAGTTTATAAACATTGTTAGAATGCTTTACAAAGACATAAACAGCTCTGTCGCTCTTACTCAAGGGACATGTCCAAGAGGATTATTATAGAGTAAATTAATATTTATGCATTCCAAATCATTTGAATAATAAATACCCTTTACCAGCAGATTAAGGTTTGTGCTACTCTTCACTTCACTGGTTATGTTAAACAAATCAAGAGCAAATAAAAAATGCAAATGTGTGTATATATTACATAATAAAACTTGTTAAAAAGTAACAATTGTATAAAGTTTTTTTGTTCCTGAAATCTGATGGAGGGAGGATCCAGGTCCATGAGAGAGAAGATCCCACAGGAACCACTGCAGCGTTTCAGCGGTGAAGTGAAACTGCCCTCCTGACCGATCATGATGTTTACAAATGTTTTGATGAATCAGCTGTTAGGGTCACAAACATATATTTAAGAAACTCCAGAAAATGAACTTTAAAATAAGCTTATGCACTTTAATATTACTGGTATGAAATGCATACTGTCATCCAGGTCCTGCACTTTCTCTCCCAATTCTCTGAAATAAATGTGCTGACTTGCTTCAAACTAACAAAACACAAACATCTAGTGTGAACATCTTTCTTTATGCACACGTTTACTAATGGACTCTCACTGCCAATACTGCAGTCAAATATAATTTTAAACGTTTTGTTGTGTTGTACTAACGAGTCCAGGTTATGCGGTGTGATTCAGAAGCAGTGCGAGTGTGAGGAACTACAAAGATGCTCAGTAATTCTCGTGGTATGTGTGTCCCCATGAACAAGAGATGAATCTTGCTCACATTATTTGATAGATTTAGTGCGTAACGCTGAATCCAACTAAATCAAGTGTCCTCACTCCAACTGGAAGTCTCCACATTGTGTTAAGGACTTTTATGTTGTATTTCTAGTTTCCTGTGATAGTTTGTAGTTCTTTTGTGTCATTGGCTCCCTTGATTGGTTTGTTGTTCCCCTTGTTATTGTTATCTTCCCTGTGAATACACAGCCCAGTGTTTCAGTCAGTCCTTGTCAGTCGTAAACTTATGCTGTGTTTGATGCTCTCCTCTCCTCTTCCCTGACACTACACAACAATAATAAACCACAGAAGTCATTAAACTGTCAGGATCCTGTCAGCTTTATTGGTCTTATTTATATGGATACTCTTCTATCCCAGGAGGCCACGGGAGAGGATATGTCATAATCGAATATGGAGGAGAAAAGTGACACAGCTGTTTTCAAATGTTAGTATTAAAAACCAAAAACACAGTTGCTATCGCATTTGTTGAACTAGAGTAAACTGTTGAAGTGTAAAGTGTAGTTGTGATTTTGCTGTAAAAACACGTTTTATGTGTACAGCTAACAGGGGAGCTCCATAAGCACACTTACATCTCCAAAGTGGATTTACATAAATTCTAAACCATATACATCTTAAAGATGCTCACTAAATGTTAACATCGGACATGGAAATCTTCAGTAAGTATTGCAGATGATGAGCACATCACAACATGAAACAGACATCAGGCCCGTGTGTATAAAGCTGCTCAGAGTTACATTTTTGTCTTAAGCGTGTCAAAATTTTAAGAATGTTGTAATTTTACTCTTATTCTTAGACTTAAGAATAAGTGTGATTCATAAAGGTTCCTAAGTGTCAAAACTAGGTCTCCGCTCCTAAATTATTTAAGAGAGCTGGGCCTGTATGCATAAAACTTCTCAGAAATGCTCTTAAGAATAGTCTTAAGTTTTGACTTTAAAGGGTTAGTTCACCCAAAAATGAAAATAATGTAATTAATTACTCACCCTCATGTCGTTTCACACCCGTAAGACCTTCGTGAATCTTCAGAACACAAATTAAGATATTTTTGATGAAATCCGATGGCTCCGTGAGGCCTGAGCAATGACATTTCCTCTCTCAAGATCCATTAATGTACTAAAAACATATTTAAATCAGTTCATGTGAGTACAGTGGTTCAATATTAATATTATAAAGCCACGAGAATATTTTTGGTGTGCAAAAAAAAACGTATTTAGTGGTGGCCGATTTCAAAACACTGCTTCAGGAAGCATAGGAGCGTAATGAATCAGTGTGTCGAATCATGATTCGGATCAAACAGCTGAAATCACGTGACTTTGGGATGATCCCGCTGGAGTAACCTGGAGTAACGTGTCTTGTTCAAGGACACACTGGTGGAGACGCTGCAGAGATCGAACCAGAAGCCTTCTGCTGACCAGCTCAGTGGTTTAGACCACTACACCATAAAAGTAATGAAGCTACAACACAAAATAAGCATGTAATTGTAAAAATATGAAATGAAATATGGCAAGAAACAGAATGCTGACATGAATGAAGTGTAAAATGCTTTAATCTGTTTATTCAGTCATGCTGATGGAGAGCACATGAATGTTTGTAGCAGACGGATTGTCCCGCACATCTTCTCCCACTCCTGCTTCAAGGTTATGGGTTCAGGGGTCCATCATCATCATCATCTTCCTCATCCTCTGGATCAACGATGTCCCCATTGAGCAGAGCAGCAGTGAGAGACATGATGATGAAGGTGTTCATCATCATCATCAGAATAAAGCTGCAGAATTGGCACAGCTGTGTTGAGATGACAACAGGACTGTAAACACCTGAATGTTAGATCAATACATTTGAATCAAGCTTTGTTTCATGTGTTGTTGACTTGAATATGCATTTATTTATTTTCATTATTACTTTTATTAATACTTTTACTCATTTATTCATGTTTCCTATTGTTGTCAATAAATAAAATATTATTTTATTACTTCATGCATAGCTGTCATATGACAAACCATTACATTTCGCTTGTTACTCGTTTCTGATTCTCTGCTGCCTGCCTTGACCCTTGCCTGTTCCTGGATTGTGTATGTTTGCTGCCTGCCCTGATCTCTGCCTGTCACTGTTTCTGCCACTGGCTCATCCTTGCTGTTATTGTGTCTGTGAACTTAACTACAATGAAAGCTGCAGATGGATCCTCACTCCGTTGACCCAATCCTTACACAGTAAGTGGTAATGACACACAAGTTCATTTTTTCAGTTATTTAAATGTATCTTCTGGGCATCTGAAGTGCACTATTTATGCTAAAAAGGGCACAGATTAGCACACAACTACGCAAATCAGGATGCACATTCATTCTTGATGCCGTGTGGATCAGCTGGAGAAGAAAAATAGTGGCCAAAGCGAGTTATATTTTACATTTATTTCTACAAAAACAATCAGTGCATGGAATGTAACAAACAAACAGAGCAAAGCATAAATGCTTGATTAACTTTATATATGTTGTCTATAAGCTATTTTATACAAAAACCACCTAAATACTGAAAGCATGTAAAATTAAAATCACTTCAAAAGAGATTATTTGCTGCCATCTTTTACATCCATATTGTAACGCCAGGAGGGCGGACGGAAAATGGAGGATCTGAGTGCAGGAGAGAGTTTAATAAAAACAAAAAACAAAGCAAAACCAACCGGTTCAATAATGAGAGGCAGAGAGAGAGAGCTCCGACTGTGACAATAATGATCCCGTTAAGAAACAGGTGGTGGCTGCGTTGAGAGGAAAGAGACAAGAGGTTTTCAGCAGTCGAACAGCATGAGGAATGACATGAATATCTGGTTGAGTGATTTCATGGTTTCTGTTTGGCAGTGAAGACCGTTCTGTGCCAGTGACTGACCGTTCTTCACGCTGTAGTGCTCTCATGTGGGAATACAAATGTCTGCACTAAAATCAAGATGACATCCGACAAAATCACCATAATCACAAGATTAAGACCTGTGCTGTGATTGGCTGTATTTACATGTAAAATGAGCACTCAGCATTTTTATTTTTTCCTCTCTGTCACTGGTTAAAGCAACAAAGAGGTAAAAATTATTAATGTTAACAATGTAAATCTAAGGTACTTGCCTTTTACTGTCAACTCTAAGGAAACTTTTCACTAAAACAACTTTGACTATTTAAATCCTTGAACTTTAATGATTGTTGGCAGTTTAATGTAACTGTAGCAGTGAAGATTTAATACATTTACTTAAAGTTTGTTGTTTTTGTACTGCATGGATGTGAAATTTTCTGACCCGATTTTACAAAAAAAACATTATGTGATTAGAACACATTTGTGTGTAAAAGACGTAAAACTTTCTGTGTTGAGACGAATAACACACTGTTAGAGTTAAAAGTAACACAAAATGTGTCGTCCTTATCTAGACACACAGATGTGTTCAGAAATAAAAAGGTTGTTGTTTTCAACACATCGGTTTTAAGAGCCAAAAAACACCCACATCAACTAACCCTAACAGCCACAAAGCTGTGTGACGACATGTCGAGAATCAGCGCAGAGTGTATCTGAGGGATGTTTCGAGAACAGGATCGAGACTACTTTAGTCGTAAATACAACGGCTTTCTTATTCCATGAGGGAGTTTTCCAGGCGGACCATCAATGAATGCAACACACGTCTCCTCGATATCCTGTAGAATTCAACCAACCAGATCATGACTTCAAAAAGTGTTTCCAGTTAAGTGTGCCATATGCATCAGTCGTTCAACCAGCGGTCCGTGGGTGACGTCTGACATCTCCACCAGCGTACAAACCCACGTTCCTGGAATCACTAAACCAATCATCAGTACATCTTCAGACGCGTTTCATTTCTCCAGTTCTTTCAGGATTAGCATTGACTGTAAGAGCTTCACGGACTGCGTTTACTGGCACTGTCCGAGCACCATCAGAACAACATCATGATGTAAGTCTTTCTATCTTTATTCAAAGATGCATGTTAAAGCGTGTCGTCCGCATGTCGTTCCAAGTTACATAAATTACAATAAACTGAGCATGTTAGTCTGCAAAGACAACATTTTTATGTTTGGGTCACATTGTTTTTTATATATATATAATATAAAATGCGATCGAACTTTTTGAAGCATCAAAGTGGTGGTTGCGTAGCTGTCAATGGAGGAACAGAAATCTCTCAGATTTCATCAAAAATATCTTAATTTGTTTTCTGAAGCTGAATGAAAGTCTCACGGGTGTGGAACGACATGAGGGTGAGTAAATGATAGCAGAATTTAAATTTTTGGGTGAACTAAACCTTTAAAAGGACACATTTTCTTTGCAATCTGGAAACCATGACGCACGCATTCTGTCGACACTGAAGCAAAGATGATCTGAAAACAAGTTAGCTTGAGTTTAGAAATCTCCGTTTGAGATATTCCGCTTCGATGAAAGAGTCGTTCAGTCAGTCTGTTCCTTCACGAGCCGCGACTAAACCTGCCATCAAACCTTCAGTGATGAACTGTAATAAATACAAACATGAAATATTAACTAATATACACCTCTGTGTGACAAAAAGTATTTATTTTATATGATAATTAGTCTATATAATAAATCAGGAAACTAGATGAGGTAAAATAAATAGACCAATGAGTCGACAATCTCTTCATCTGTGCTTATGTGAAATAAATGTTTCAAATGACAACAATTGATGTGATTACAATTGTGAGCAAAATAATCATTATTTGTCAATTATGCAGCATGATGGAAATGTAACTAAGATTTCATTGACTAAAAGAGTAATATACCCAGACATTTAGTCACCTAAAACTTGACTACACAAAAACAGAACAAGGTTAACTAAATATAATGAAAAAGAAAAAGAAAAACTAATAAAATGCTCTAGACCTTGCACTATTTTCATTCTACTGATGTGCGTCTCGTGTTTTTAACAGCAAAAACGTGTGAACTGGCCCTAACAGTGTTTTAATGACACGACAGAAGAGCAGCTTTGACATTTTAATTTTGACATTAAATATGTGTTAGTAAAGCTTGTTGCTTCATGTTGTTCATAATCTGTCCAACAGTGAACTGGATCCCATCATCATTGGCACAGTAACAGGAGGGGTTTTCATCATTGTTATCACCCTTGCCATCACCTTCTGCTGTGTCTGTAAAAGTAGTAAGTGTTTCCTACATTTATCTCACAGAAATGTGTCCAATTCTTGCACAGACTCAGATTCTAGTGATGATGGAAATGAGGGATATTATATTATTTAGGGCGGTTGCAAAATTGAATTATAAAATGATCTTTTTTTTCCCAGATTCACTTCCAATACCTCCAATACCTCTGTTACCAGTGTAACCCTCACTTTCATACAGCAGTAGACTACGCCTTATTGGAGGAAACTAATTATTTATTTTATTTTTGTGTATCTTATTTAACAGATTGTAATGGGTTTGGTAATAATGCTCTGTACAGCATTTTGGACAACCTTGGGTTGTTTTATAAATAACCAATGAATAAATGATTATACAAGACCAGCGCATGTGTTTTAGTCCATTATTTTGTCTGTTTCATTTTCAATTTGTTCTTTCAGTTTGGTTTTTGTTGAGTGTCAGTTTTACTTTATTTAGTGTTTGGTTTCAGTTTTGATGGCTAGACAACTGGGTAAGAGCATGTGGGGTGTTCCCGGTCTGCAGTGGTCAGTATCTATCAAAAATGCTCCAAGGAAGGAACAGTGGTGAACCGGCGACAGGGTCATGGGCGGACGAGGCTCATTGAAGGCTGACCCGTGTGGTCCGATCCAACAGACGAGCTCCTGTAGCTCAAATTGCTCCAGAAGTTAATGCTGGTTCTGATAGAAAGGTGTCAGAATACACAGTGCATCAGTTTGTTGCGTATGGAGCTGCATAGCTGCAGACCAGTCAGGGTGTCCATGCTGACCCCTGTCCACCGCCGAAAGAGCCGACAGTGACACGTGAGCATCAGAACTGGACCACGGAGCAATGGAAGAAGATGGCCTGATCTGATGAATCACGTTTTCTTTTACATCACGTGGATGACCGGGTGTGTGTGCGTCTCTTACCTGGGGAACACATGGCACCAGGATGCACTATGGGAAGAAGGCAAACCAGTGTGATGCTTTGGGCAATGTTCTGCTGGGAAACCTTGGGTCCTGCCATCCATGTGGATGTTACTTTGACATGTCCACCTACCTAAGCATTGTTCAGACCATGTACAGCCTTTCATGGAAACGGTATTCCCTGGTGGCTGTGGCCTCTTTCAGCAGGATAATGTGCTCTACCACAAAGCAAAAATGGTTCAGGAATGTTTTGAGGAGCACAACAACGAGTTTGAGGTGTTGACTTGACCTCCAAATACAGATGAGCACCACAGCAGAGCAGATGGGTCTAAAGAAAAGTGTAGCTGAGGACCACCACAGTGAAACAGGCAGAACTGGAGCTAAAAACCATAGAGAGATTGGGGTTGGCAAAACCAGCAGAAAACCAGCAGAAAGTTCATTAATGTCCTCCGTGGTCATAACAGGACAGGACATTTAGGAGTAATGTGCATGACAAAGCACACTTACGGTATCTGCTCCTGCACTGTGAAAAGTAGTAGAGCTCGTAATTACAGCTTGTAAGATGTGAACTGTCTGAGAGCTCCTACTTGTACCATGTGACTGCTGCAGATTCATTTAGGCATTTATAGTGTTGCCACTGAAAGGCATAATTCCCAGTTCAAGGACAGCTCTGAATATCATATCTGAATATATAATGTCACGTGTTGTCAGCTTGAGACTATGGCAATTACAACATGGCGTGAATGCAGAATATTTATACGCAGGGGGTAACAAGCTTAAAGGGATAGTTCACCCAAAAATGAAAATTTGATGTTTATCTGCTTACCCCCAGCACATCCAAGATGTAGGTGTCTTTGTTTCTTCAGTAGAACACAAATGATGATTTTTAACTCCAACCGTTGCCGTCTGTCTGTCGTATAATGCGAGTCAATGGGAATTCTATCAATAAGAGTAAAAAAAACATGCACAGACAAATCCAAATTAAACCCTGCGGCTCTTGACGACACATTGATGTCCTAAGACACGAAACGATCGGTTTGTGCGAGAAACCGAACAGTATTTATATCATTTTTTACCTCTAATACACCACTATGTCCAACTGCGTTCAGCACTCGCTTAGTGAGGTCTGATCGCGCTCTGACAACGGCAGCGATGTCTAGCACTTATACTTCAATGAGCACCAGACATCACTGCCGCTGTCAGAGCGCGATCAGACCTCACTAACCGAGTGCTGAACGCAGTTGGACATAGTGGTGTTTTAGAGGTAAAAAATTATATAAAAACAACCGATCGTTTCGTGTCTTAGGGCATCAATGTGTCATCACGAGCCGCAGGGTTTAATTTGGATTTGTCTGTGCATGTTTAATGACTCTTATAAATTGTGTGACCATTGACATGCATTATAAGACTGACGGACGGCAACGGTTGGAGTTAAAAATCATCATTTGTGTTAAACTGAAGAAACAAAGTCACCTACATCTTGGATGCGCTGGGGGTAAGCAGATAAACATCACATTTTCATTTTTGGGTGAACCATCCCTTTAACAAGATAACGAGTTAAGACAAACCTGGGGAAGACGATCAAGAGAAATACTACAAACTGACTACAAAATGGCACATGAGACAGAAAACAGGAAGTATAGCAAAAGTCCATGGACAAACACAGAGAACATATGACACAAATGCCCCATGCAACCTCACAGAAATTTGAGTTTTCCTCTTGTAAACATAACCTTGCCAAGTCATTCACATGCTCAAAAATACAACTCCACTTAAAGGATTAGTCCACTTTTATATACAATTTTCCTGATAATTTACTCACCCCCATGTCATCCAAGATGTTCATGTCTTTCTTTCTTCAGTCGAAAAGAAATGAAGGTTTTTGATGAAAACATTCCAGGATTATTCTCCATATAGTGGATTTCACTGGGGTTCAACGGGTTGAAGGTCAAAATGTCAGTTTTAGTGCAGCTTCAAAGGGCTTTAAATGATACCAGACGAGGAATAAGAGTCTAATCTAGAGAAACCATCGGTCATTTTCGAAAAAAATACAACTGTATAAGCTTTATATAAACAGATGATCACCTTGCACATGCTTCCGCTGTCCGTATTTTTTAAAAAGCTTACGCTGTATGTTCTACGCCTTCCCTATTCTACTAACGGAAAAAAAACTAAACTGGCGCTTCGTTCGTTCCGTAAGTAGAATATTAAGACTTATAAAAAGACTATATATATTATATAAAGCATATAGTTGTTGTTTTTTTTTTGAAAATGAGCGATGGTTTCTCTAGATAAGACTCTTATTCCTCATCTGGTATCGTTTAAAGCTCTTTGAAGCTGCACTGAAACTGACATTTTGACCTTCAACCGTCTGGAGGCCAGTGAAGTCTACTATAAGGAGAATAATCCTGGAATGTTTTCATCAAAAACCTTCATTTCTTTTCGACTGAAGAAAGAAAGACATGAACATCTTGGATGACATGTTACTGTCAACTCTAAGGAAACTTTTCACTAAAACAACTTTATGACTATTTAAATCCTTGAACTTTAATGATTCATTGTTTTTATTGTAACTGTAGCAGTGAAGATTTAATACATTTAAATAAAGTGTGTTGCTTTTTGTATCGCGTGGATGTGATTTTCTGATCCATGTGATTAAAACACATTTGTGCATTAAAGAACTAAAACTTTCTGTGTTGAGAGGAATAACACTCTGAGTTAAAAGTGACACAAAATGTGTCGTCCTTATCTAGACACACAGATGTGTTGAGAAATAAAAAGGTTGTGGTTTTCAACACTTTGAGAGCCAAAAAACGCCCAGATCTCTTTGTTTAGTGGAAAAACAGCCGCAAAACTGTGTGTGGACATCAGCGCTGGTGTGAGTGTTTCGAGAACGGGATTGAGACTACTTTTGGGGAGGAGAAACTATTGACACGACAACTGACAACTTGACATCTGACAGCATCTCCAGGCCATGAACTCAGAGCACAGCTCATCTCAGCCAGCGTACAAACACACTTTCCTGGAATCACTAAACCCGAACCGCTGGATCAGGGAGGGCATTTCCTCTGTTATCGAGTCATCAGTAGATCTTCATAAACGAGTCTCATCTCTCCAGGTTCAGCAGATGACTGTAAGAGCTGCACGGACTGCGTTTACTGGCACTGTCTGAGCACCATCAGAACAACATCACGCTGTAAGTCTTTCTATCTTAATACAAGACGCATGTCAAGTCCTTGTTTTACACACCCGGCCGCATGTCGTTCCAAGTTCGTTTAATCCTGCTGAACGCAAAAGAAAACATTTTGAGGACAGGGTCACTTATTATTTAAATTTCTCTCTAATTATCTGTTTGTAGATTCTAATGTCAAACCTGAAACTATTATGAAATGTACTTGTGTAGTTTGCCAAACGCATTATATAAACATTCAATGAGGCATTATTTACTTAAAAATGCACTGATTTACATATACGTCTAGTACAAAATTCTGAACATTGGATGAAGTCAGGTTCAGAATTCTTGTTTCATTTTTTTACATATTAGAGTCACAATTCTAATAATAATTTTTTTTAATTAATTTTTTTAACTGCTTATTTTGGGGCATAATTAGAAATGTGCCGATTCAGGCTGCTGGCCCTTTAAATGCTGGCGCTCTCCGCCCCCTCCCGAGCTCTCGACTCTATCATTGCATAAACAAAGTTCACACAGCTAATATAACCCTCATTGAAATAATGTGACTTGTTTATCATCTGGCAAATTATATATGAACAAATCCCTCTGTAAAAACCTTCAGAATATAGATTGGAATAAGTTTGGTGTTAAGTGTCTCTGAAGTGGAGATATATGGCTATTGGATATTGTCTGGCTTTAAAAAATAAAAACTTTAACAAGATCTCTATTTCTGTTGAAAAAAAGAGCGAGACAAAATATTACAGACTGTTTTTAACAAGCCGTTTTTAACAAGTTTTACAAGCTTTCATGTTTGCGGTTGCCAGATGTCAACTTTAATTCCTTCAATAAGAGCTTTCTGTTAAAAAGACACATTTTCTTTGCAATCTGGCAACCATTCACACGCACTCTGTCGACACTGAGAAAGAAGCACAGATGATCTGAAAACAAGTTAGCTTGAGTTTAGAAATCTCCGTTTGAGATATTCCGCTTCGATGAAAGAGTCTGTTCCTCATCTGTTCCCTCACGAGCCGCGACTAAACCTGCCATCAAACCTTCAGTGATGAACTGTAATAAATACAAACATGAAATATGACTATTATACACCTCTGTGTGACAAAAAGTCTTTTAATAGAAAAACATTTGTGTAATTTAGAATTATTGGAATTATCAGGAAACTAGATGAGGTAAAATAAATAAAGCATGCGTATAAGTCGACATTCTCTTGATTTGTGCTCATAAAGTGCAACGATTCTGATGAAATGTAAAAATCCATTTCTCAAATGACTACAATTGCTGTGATTATAATTGTGAAGAAAAATAATCCTTATTTGTCAATTATGCAGCATGATGGAAATGTGACTACTAAACTAAAACTAGAGTAAAATGCCCAGACATTTAGTCGCCTAAAACTTGACTTCACAAAAACAGATTGACTAAATATGAAAAAACTCGGTGCTCAAAAACCAAAAGCTCTTTTTTTTAGTTCTACTGATGAGTGTCTCATATTTTCAACAGCAAAAACGTGTTCAGAGTAACCGGCCCTAACAGTGTTTTAATGACATGACAGAAGAGCAGCTTTGACATTTTGTGCTCCACGGACATTAAATATCCTACAGCATGATTAAACGTGTCGCTAACGCTTGTTGCTTCATATTGTTCATAATCTGTCCGACAGCGAAAGCATGATTGTCATCATTTGCTCAGTAGCTGCGGTGGTTTTGATCATCGCTATCATCGCCATTACCTGCTGCTGCTGCAGGAAAAGTAAGTGTTTACTGCATTTTATCCCACAGAAATGTGTCAATTCCTAAAAACTGTTAAAAACTGCACACTCATGTTTTAGTGGAAATGGAAATGAGGGATGCTGTATTAAAATGATCTTGTTTTTCCCACAGGTGGAAATAGCATATCAATCAATCAAGTGCAACTCTGATTCCAGTGCAGCCTGTCCCTTTCGTAATTTATATAATATCACTTAATGTTCATGGATCCTGGTGAAATAAAGGAAAAAAGATCTCCAGTGCGACTGCGCCTGATTGGATGCAGATTATAAAAGATGGATGACTGGATGCAGATTGTACAGAGGACGAGTTTTAGTCATGGTTATAAAAGCCATTTTTAAAATTCCTGAATTTCTGTTACATTTTCAGTTTTCTGTGTTTTCAGTTTTGTTTGTTTTGATTTATTTTAAAAGTGCTAAAATCTAGTGGCATGTTTAATGCAGGTGGATTGATTGTAAATGTTTAAAATTGTACTCATTAATATATTGTGTATGGAAGACTCTAGGGTCTCATCTTCCTGTTTTTGGTTCGTTTACATGTCTTTGGTCCGTGTTGCATTCATATATCATTCGAACCGCACCAGAGTTCATTCGGAAGCGGACAGAGACCCTTCTTCTCATCGGTCTCGGTCCGCTTGTTTGGTGCGCACCAGGGTTCGGAAGGCAGCGTTCACACATGCTCAATTGAACCGCACTAACTGAGCAATCGCACCAGGGTTCGTTTTAATCCAACCAAACATGCCAAGTGTGAACGCACCCTAAAATGAACTCATGGCCAGTTTTATTTTATTAGATTTGTTGGTTAATGTGGTTGAGTTTCAGCTTTTTCACTTTTGTTATTTAGGTTTTCATAAGTTTTCAATAGCAGCAAAATGTTCACAGATGTCTTAAATGACTTTCACATGAAACCTGCAAACGGCAGGAAAAGAAACGTTTGAAGGTCTAAAATGCAACTGGAACTGAATGTGAGAAAGATTTCCCACAGAGTGTTCAACACTGGACTGATGAAATAAAAGAGAAATGATCTCCAGCGCTTCTATTGTTGATATGCATCAGTAATAGAGTATTTTAGATATTTCACTCTTTTTATTTGTGTATTTGAATATTTTCAACACAGTGTACACTTTTGCCCTTAATTTAAAAAAAAAAGTAGAGAGAGTGAGATTATTTTTGCTGTTTTGAATATGTCGTATAAGATGTGTTGTATAAGATGAAATTTTCTTAAGCATTTTTATCAAGCTTGTAAGTTTATGTTCAGTAATTCCACTTTAATGACAATTAATAGGTCCTTTTCATTGCCATTAAAGTGAAATAACTGAACATAAACTTACAAGCTTGATAAAAATGCTTATTTTGGAAGAAAACATAAGGTATATTGGCACGAAGGATAACTGGTAAACTATTGCGTCTCCCTGATGGCAACATTTGAAACTCGCCATTAAGAGGGTGAGACACATCCTCAACTATCTTTAAAGACCTTTGCTGGACTTAATGTTGACAGAGATCATTAAAATGTCTCTGCGTCTTACCAATTATCTTGCTCATTTACGATCCTGGACAGCTTGACTCTAGAAATACTCAGGTTACCATACCACAAGGTCTTATTAAAAATCAAAATACTTTCCACAAAATTTTTATAGACCAACTCTAATATATTCTTACACCAAAGTGATTCAGTCCAACATTTAGTACAACCTTTGTTGGGCTTTCTTACAAATGCTATCAGTATTGTCTAAAAAAATTAAGTTGGGCATCAATGCATGTCCTCAGATACTTAAAGGTGCCATCGAACGTTTTTTTTTACAAGATGTAATATAAGTCTAAGGTGTCCCCTGAATGTGCAGCATATCAGATCATGTGAGTATAGTATTTATTTGGATGTTCACATTTGATTCTGAATGAGTTTGATGGTGCTCCGTGGCTAAAGCTAACATTACACACTGTTGGAGAGATTTATAAAGAATGAAGTTGTGTTTATGAATTATACAGACTGCAAGTGTTTAAAAATGAAAATAACGACAGTCTTGTCTCCGTGAATACAGTAAGAAACGATGGTAACTTTAACCACATTTAACAGTACATTAGCAACATGCTAATGAAACATTTAGAAGGACAATTTACAAATATCACTAAAAATATCATGTTATCATGAATCATGTCAGTTATTATTGCTCCATCTGCCATTTTTCGCTGTTGTTCTTGCTTGCTTACCTAGTCTGATGATTCAGCTGTGCACGGATCCAGATGTTAATACTGGCTTGTCTAATGCCTTGAACATGGGCTGGCATATGCAAATATTGATACATATTAATGATCCCGACTGTTACGTAACAGTCAGTGTTATGTTGAGATTCGCCTGTTCTTCGGAGGTCTTTTAAACAAATGAGATTTATATATGAAAGAGGAAACAATGGAGTTTGAGACTCACTGTATGTCATTTCCATGTACTGAACTCTTATTATTCAACTATGCCAATATAAATTCAATTTTCAATTCGATGGCACCTTTAAAATTACAGACAAATTCTAATGGATTTCCATTAATTCCTAACTCCAAGGTATTCAAGCTGAGCAATCAGTATGTTGTTATGCTGGCTTTATTTCTCCCTTTTCATCAGCTGCCATAATTGACACAAAAAACATGAAATGCTCTTGTTATGTCGTGTCAACATAATGTGATCATCATGTGAAGTGGGATTGGCTGGAACTCACTTAGGTCTGAAGTAGGATATTTAGGGCCCTATTTTAACAATTTGAGCACATAGTCTGAAGCACATGGCGCAGGTGCACTTAGGGCATGTCCGAATCCTCTTTTGCTAGTTTAACGACAGAAAAAAATGGTCCAAAAGAGTTGTACAGTAACAGGGTGTGTTTTGAGCGTTACGTGCAATAAACCAATCAGAGTCTCACCTCCCATTTCCTTTAAAAGCCAGGTGCGTTTGCGCCATGGCGGATTCAGTATTTACATGGCGGAATATAGACGCCACCTGACGAGTCAGTTTAAATACGTGTGTATTGCCACGATTGGTCAAATAATTAGCCAGACCTGGAACACACCTCGTTTTCAGGCCCATAGGCAAACAGATGGGTGCCTGGAGATGCAGCGGCATCTGTACACCACCGACTGGGCAAAAATAGCATTCCTCATTTCACTGCTGATAGGGCGAGCGCTCCAACGGGCTGAAACCATCTGGGCACAGGCTGGCACTGTAACTCTTTCGCAAGCCTGTAGGAGTTCATCAGTGGGTGAGGAAATTTATCATATCCGTCAGGGAAAAATGTCGATTAATGATTATGCTCTCAAGTTCAGGACTCTCGCAGTAGCCAGCAGATGGAGTGTGCTCGCTTCTTACAACATATCGGCAGGGACTGGAACCCCAAGTGGAGCTTTGATGATTCCATCGGCCTAGAGTGCTTCATCCAGCTGTCCATCAGAGTTGCCATGCTTATGCAGTCGTGTCTCGAAGAACACCAGGGCCAACAATCCTCCTATTTCCTCCACCAGCCAGAGGCCATCAACACTTCAGAACCAGGCAAGAAACCCATGCAAACTGACACTACAAGGTTGACCCTCGCTGAGCGGCAGAGGCAGCTGACTCAGGGGCTATGTCTTTACTGCGGTGCTGGTGGGCATGTCATCTCCGCATACCCAGTTCATCCTCCACACCCTATGGTTAATGTTCCCAATACTCCAGTTGTTAATTTACGACCACTTACCACCATAGTAATGCTTACTGCATAGGATGTGTCTATTCCAGTCCATGCCCTCATCGATTCTGGGTCAGCCAGGAACATCATCTCCGGAAGCCTCTGCTGCCAGCTTAACCTCTATGTCCTCTGCTGCTTTGAGTTTCTTCTTCATGGCCAAGAAGGATGGAGGTTTGCTGCCTTGTATTGATTACCATGCTTTAAACAAGATGACAGTGAAGTTTTGATATCCACTTCCCCTCGTCCCAGCGGCACTTGAACACCTCTGTGGAGCCACTGTGTTTACTAAGTAAGACCTCCGCAACATCTATAACTTCATCGAGATACGTGAGGGGTCCGAGTGGAAAACAGCTTTCGTGACCCCTACTGGCCACTACAACTAACTCCTTATGCCGAATGGACTGGTAAATGTAAATACCCCCTCCGTATGCCAGGATTTTATGCATGAGGTGCTCCGGGAGTATCTCCACAGGTTGGTGCTCATCCACATTGATGACATCCTCGTCTACTCCCAGAGCATGGCTGAACATCACCACCACGGTGCAGAGGTTCCACCTTTTCCTTAAAGCAGATAAGTGTACATTACATCAACCCTCAGTGCATTTCCTTGGTTACAACATCAGCAGCAATGGTATCCAGATGGACGAGGGGAAGGTGGAAGCCATCAAGGACTGGCCCACTCCAAGCACCACCAAGGAACTCCAATGCTTCTTAGGCTTCGCAAACTTTTACAGATGATTCATCTATAACTACAGCTCCATCACCTGCCCGCTCACCAGTCTGTTGCAGAACAAGCCCAAGTAACTATCCTGGTCACCATCTGCCACCGAAGCTTTCCACTAACTAAAGGAGACCTTTACCAGCGCACCGCTCCAAATAAACCTTTCATCATGGAGGTGGATGCATTCACCACCGGGATAGGAGCAGTGTTGTCTCAGCAACAGGGGACCCCAGCCAGACTCCATCCATGCGCCTTCTCCAGGAAACTCAGCCTGATGGAGATGAACTATGACATCGGCAACTGGGAACTCCTCGCCATCAAGCTGGCCCTAGAAGAGTGGAGACATTGGCTGGAGGGTGCACTGAGTCGTGTCATCAACGGGACATTCACTGGGCATGATCGGAGAAGTAAAGTAGTGCATCCTTTCCCATATTTTTACTTATCTCCCTCCATGAATTTGCCGCCCTAAACATGTCTTTGTACTCTTTCAAACATGAATAGTACAAATGTGGGTACTTTCTAATCTCTTCGCACAAACGCTTGTCAAGTTCGCCATCCATTGTCGTGTTTTCTCTTTTTTTCAAGAGTCTTTTCACACTCTTCTTCGACGGCTGAACACTGTGCTCAATACTGTGGGTGTTGCCACCAAGTGGACTCTTCTATACTGCTTGCGTATGCACTGTTGCACGCGGACTGTCCGCGCGGTCTCAAAATTTGGGCTGTACGCGGACGGTATGCGGGGTGACGAAAATTACGTCATGTGGACGGTGCACGAATGCGGACGGCCGAAGTATACCAGGGGCTTTAGTTGTCATGCAGGAAGCATGCTATTATTCAGCTTCACATGCCACAAAGCACTTGAATGACCCACATTTTTCTCTGTTAATGTTAAAGCGAGCATGAAGTTGCTACTACTTACATGTTTCAGATGATAAGCCATATTTGAGGTTTCAGATGATAAGCCATATTTGAGGTCTGTGAATAATAGGCGAGGAATGGATGTCCTCCCCAATGTACTGTAATTACCACATAGACCAGATGTTAACCATTTGTCCCTCACGGACTGCATAACTTCACAACTTTTTTTTTTGCGACTAATACAATTTTGGTAGACTAAGCCATTTCTCGTCAAATAACAGTTAGACAACTATTAGGGGGCAGCCCTAAAAATTACAAATGTGTCCATATATTAAATTACATTTTTGTTTCTAAAATCCACCCTTCTGCTGGAATCAGCATAATACTGTTTTTCCTAATCTTACTAAAAAGTGGAGGGAGTCCATGGAGGAACCAGGAGGAAGAGACCACAGGGGATCCGGCAGAGAGAAGGACCATAGAGTAACCCTAATAAGGACCCGGAGGGATGGAGGNTCGTTATTTCCGCTTAATCCACTCACTCACCGTGCGTCTCCTGTCTCTCTCTCCCGCTGCAGACTTCGCTGAACCACGCCCCCCTTGCCACAGCGACTAATACAATTTTGGTAGACTAAGCCATTTCTCGTCAAATAACAGTTAGACAACTATTAGGGGTAGCCCTAAAAATGACAAATGTGTCCATATATTAAATTACATTTTTGTTTCTAAAATCCACCCTTCTGCTGGAATCAGCATAATACTGTTTTTCCTAATCTTACTAAAAAGTGGAGGGAGTCCATGGAGGAACCAGGAGGAAGAGACCACAGGGGATCCGGCAGAGAGAAGGACCATAGAGTAACCCTAATAAGGACCCGGAGGGATGGAGGGAGGAGCCAGGGAGCTACCCAGGTCCAAGCCATTCGAAAGAAAAGCCCATGGCAGAACCGATGGAAGAAGGAGCCAGGTCCAAGCCATTCGAAAAAAAAGCCCACAATGGAACCGATGGAGGGAGGAGCCAGGGATCAACCCAGGTCCAAGCCATTCGAAAGAAAATCCCATGACGGAACCGATGGAGGGAAGAGCCAGGGAGTGACCCAGGTCCATGCCATGAGAAAGAAAAGCCCATGGCGGAATCGATGGAGGGAGGAGCCAGGAAGTGACCAAGGTCCAAGCCATGAGAAAGAAAAGCCTGCTGACTGCTGACAGAGGTGGAGCCACGAGAGATGGAGTCCTGGGCTGAGCCGAAGAGTGACACCGCAAGTCTGAAGGGCCAAGGCAGAGCTGACTGCTCGTGGGACCGATGCAGAGCCTGGGGCATGGAAGCCTGCGGTGGAACCGGAGCAATTGAAGACAATGGTGGAGGCACAGCTGAAAGCCTGGCTAGGGTGACACCTGACCAAAGCAGAGCTGGAGGAACTAGGGGGCCCAGTGGAGCCAGTGAAATGACAGTCCACGGAGGAGACAAGGGAGCATGGAGCCAAGGTTGAGCCAATGGGCCAACAGGCCGAGGTGGAACAAGGGGGTTCATACACCAAGGCAGGGCTGAAGGCCGAGAAGTCCAAGGCAGAACCGGGTAACATGGTGGAGCCGAGGAGATGAAAGGAGGCAGCAAAGTTGGAACTGAAGAGATAGATAGAGCCAAGGAGCTGAAGGGAGCCAGCAGAGAAGAAGGTGGGGAGAGGAGGAGGGAGAGGGAGGCTGGATGGGACCAGCAGCGACAAAGGAGACAGGGGGCTGGACAAGACCTGCGGAGACTGGAGACATTGTGAAGTAGCATTGTCAACCCTCCTCAATAGTGAAAGTATGGGCGGGGCTCCACTCCATGCCGTCTACCTTCACAATAAAGATGAATGATGGTGTTGGCTCTCACACCTGGTCAGACTTGGAGAGAGGCTAGGGCTCCAGAATGAATATGGCTTCCGGCATCAGCTCAGGCTTTATGGCATGTGTGGGCTCAAGATCTGGGTCTGTGGTGGGCTCTGGCTCATTGTCCATGGCTGGCGTGACAGAATGCTGGAATGGGTCTGATGGTTGAGTGTCTAGGAAATTCCTCCATTTCAACCATGGTGAAAAAAATTGATGGCTTAAAGGAGATAAGGAGCAAGGGCAGGTGAACATAATTGGATAACTATGGTGACAAATAACTGGCGGAAAACATAGGGAACCAAAAAACATAACATAAACCTACACACAAACATAAACCTGCACTCATTTGATCCTTCAGAAATAAACATGAACAAGACTAAAATAAAGCACTGCTGAGTTTTTTAGTGTTGTATTGTTCATTGTTAGCAAATGAAGCTAAATACTTTAATTTTAGCAAACATTGAACCTTACTGTAAAGTATTACTTGTTCATTTAGCTAACAAACTTTGGCTGATGATTTGTGCTTTGCTGAACCAATGTGTGTGAAATTGTTTACACGCTGATTCATCACAGACAGGTTTGTGTAATTACATTAAATTAGACTCAACTTTATTGTCATTGTGCAGAGTACAGTAGAGCCAATGAAATACAGAAGCATTTAACCAGAAGTGCAAAGACCTATATACATATATTCAAATATAAAACATTACTGTTGAAAGCTGCAGTCAGATTCATTCAGATAAGTGCATGTAAACAGTGATTATGGCTCATGGATCACTAAACCACACAGCTTTGGGTTATCAGAGCTTTAACCACTACTACAACTCTCTGATTTGTTTTCCACAGCCTTAAGTCGACACCTTATGGTATACCCGTGATTGTGTATTAGTGAAGTCAAGCATATTTACATGTATAAATGAACACCATGCTCCAAATATGCCAATATGATGAATCTTTTGAGTTTATCTGTTGACTGTTGATTGCATGCTCTTTTCCATCGCAGTGACATCATCACATACACCCCAATATGAGTTAAAACAAAACACTTTGTTGACGAGACTTCCCCTGAGCTGAAGAGAGCGATAAAGTGAATGATGGCAAACAATTATTGGCTTATTTAGAAAAAGTTCAGATCCACAGGGCTTATGGAAGCGTCTGAAAATACTGGTATTGCTGGACAGCTCCCTGTAGGAAGACAGCAAACTCTTCGCCCGTCATAGTGTGCAGACCTAAATCTGGGCTGTGTCTCAAACGGAAGGCTGTGTCCTCCTGAGGCTTCTACTGTAGGCTAGACTCCTTCTCAGCAATCAATGCTAGAATGAGATAGTTTAGTAAGTCCTAAAATGAATATCTGCGAAACCGTTGTTTTGTTTTGCATTATACAATGAAATTGGACAAGCTCAGTGCTGAGTGGCTTTCTGCCAATTCTTGTAGAGTATACTATGCATCCTTCAAAATATCCTGAATGAGGGACGCAAAACATAGGCTGCCTTCCAAGGGGCCTCAAAATTGAGACGGCCTTCGATGGTGCTTGATGACGTGCAGCCCAGATATGCAGCCTCACTAGGGCGCAGCTTTCCGATTGAGAAGGACTCAATAGTCAGTACTCAGCAGTATTGAAAAGATGAAGCTTCTCTGCCTGTTTTGGCATCTTCACCATCAAATACTGGCAAGCGATTGCTGAATTGTTGAATTATAAAGATCCATTTGGTTAGTTTTGTACTGGCAAGGCAAGTTTATTTTTATAATACATTTCATATACAGTGGTGCTTTATCTCAAACATAATCTGAAGACATGATGTGGGACCTTTTTTTGGAGAAGAAAAAGCAGCTACAATTTTGCTAAAATCCAAGATGGTGAACGTTGCAATATGGCTGATAGTGAAGGTGCGCTAAATTTGGCTTTGCCCAATAGTGAAATGGGAAACCAGGCAAAACTGATATCAGCAGAAAATGCAGTGGTACTGGAGACGTTGAGGGGCAAATCCTAAATTTGTTGTCATCTGGAGACCATGCCATTTCACAACCCTTTACCTTGTGGTTATTTGGGCTGCCATAGATTGCCATGAACAAACATCTTTGGTACCTGATACCTATCGTAATGATTTTATTTCTTACTTCATTGTACTCAATACTGATATTTACATACAGAGACAAAATATGTGCAAATAAAAACAATAAAAAAGACGATAAAAGAGAACTTAGTAAACAAAGAAAGACAAACAGTATGTTACACAACAAGTGCACAGGAAAGCAAAGTCTAGCAAGGTCTATGAAGAGAGCGGGGCAGGATGAAGAAGACGATTTACTCCTTCAGAGAGGAAATGTTCAGGTGGGGCAGAGCCCATTCGATGGACCACCGCTGGAATATATAATGACATATTAAAACAAACAAACAACCAGATTTGCAAACTCTAACATTGATATGTGATTCAACATAGATCGTGCTTTTGTTGAAAGCAGTTATAATATATGTACTATAATTTATATGAACATTATTAAAACCCAGACAGAAAGTTGCTGAATCATGCTATTAATCCCAGCTCTGATTATTTCACTGAACTGCAGAGGATGACTTCCAGTGTATTTGTGAAGATGTTGTATGAAGTTGGAAAGCCAAAATCATCCCAGTTGAACTGTGCCTCCATTTGCTTTCAGGTTGAAGCTACACTCTGCAGGAACGTGGCATCTCTGCCTAAAAAATGCTGTTCTTACTTAGAGTTTTTGTCTTGTTTCTAGTCAAAATATCTTAAAGTTCTTAAATCAAGAAGCATTTTCTTGACAAGTAAAAATTATTTTATTTTTTTAGGAAAAATAAGTCAAAATTAAGTGAGTTTTTCCTTAAAACAAGCAAAATAATCTGCCAGTGGGGTCATGTGAAAACAATATATATCTTATTTTTGGTTTGATATAAGATTATTTTGCTTGTTTTAAGGAAAAACTCACTTAATTTTGACTTATTTTTCCTAAAAACAAGAAAATAAATTTTACTTGTCAAGAAAATGCTTCTTGATTTAAGAACTTTAAGATATTTTGACTAGAAACAAGACAAAAACTCTAAGTAAAAACAGCATTTTTTGCAGTGTTGTGATATTAGAAAAATACTATATTACAGTAACGTGCACTTTTATTTGTTGCTGTTGTCTGCCTATAATTTAGAATCACCCTCTTTATGAAACATTAGTCAACAACACCTCGGTAAACAGTAAATCAGTGCTTGTGTGTTATTTTAAAAAACTGACTATTTGATCTCATATGTGTGTTTTTTCATTTTGTTTTTTGAGGAGAGATAAAATAGGGTCAGATACTCAAACTCACCCAACTCTCTTTGAGCAGGAAAGTGTTTTCCCGGGTCCTTCTGCAGTCGAATCTCCTTCACGGAGAAGATGGAGGTAGCTGCGGTGACAGAAATGAAAAACTGTTTATAATAATGGTAACATTTCCACTGTGAATGTATGAGTTTATAAATGTGTAAAATTGTTTAGTCCCAACAAACTCCTTTTTTTGCTTACAAGCAGAAACTGCCATCTTGACTTATGATGATGTTTACAATTTTTTAAGGAATGAGATGTTAGGGTTACAAACATATATTTGTGAACCTACAGAAAATAAACTTTAAAATAAGCTTATGCACTTTAATATTACTGGTATGAAATACATACTGTCATCCAGGTCCTGCACTTTGTCTCCCAATTCTCTGAAATAAATGTGCCGAAGAGCCGCCTCTGCAGAAATACGCTGACTTGCTTCAAACTACAAAAAACAAACATCTAGTGTGAATATCTTTCTTTTCTATGCACACGTTTACAAATGGATTCTCACTGCAAATACTGCAGTTTTGTTGTGTTGTAATAACATATCTGAGTTATGCGTTATGATTCATAAGCAAAGACATAAGCAGTGTTGAGTGTTGACTATCTTCTTTCAGACAAACACGATCAGAGATAAATTAAAAAATTTCCTTGTAAGGTTTATAATGGTTTTGAAGCCAAAAAAAGTGCATCCATCCATCATAAATATAATCCATACGGCTCCAGGGGGTTAATAGAGGCCTTCTGAAGTGAGGCGATGGGATTTTGTAAGAAAAATATACATATTTTAAACTTTATAATCTAAAATAACTTGCGCCCAATGAGTATCCCGTGACACGATGTATGATGCAGGATGTAGGAGTATTGTAAGCTTAGACGCCAATCACTTTTTAAACTCATGCTCCTCTTCTCTCATATCGAAATCCTCCAACATTTCTCTTTAAAGTATCTCGTTTTAGACTTGTATTTCATGACCGGTGTTTTGTTTTGCTTGATCCTCTGAGCTTCCGTTCTGAGTTCACCCTTCCACCGCAAATCGATGCGTACGGCCGTGTTTCAGAAGCTAGTTATTTTACTTTATAAAGTTTTAAATATGGATATTTTTCTTTCAAAAACCCATCGATGTGTTTCAGAAGGCCTTTATTAACCCCCTGGAGCCGTATGGTTATTTTTTATTATGGATGGATGCGTTTGTTTTGGGCTTCAAATCTCGCCCCCCATTCACTACCATTATAAATCTTTTGAGAGCCAGGATATTTTTAAATATATCTCTGATTGTGTTCGTCTGAAAGAAGATATTCATACACACCTAGGATGGCTTGAGGGTGAGTAAATCATGGGATAATTTTCATTTTTGGGTGAACTAACCCTCTAACTATTGGCTGATGGGGGAGGGAATCTCTGAATCTCTGTCAATGATTCATGTTCAAATTAAGATTTTAAAATAAAAATGTTGCCATATTCAAATAAAGATTTGAACATGTAGGCTAAGTGTCACTAATTAAACTGTGTCAGCCACTTACATGTCTGCATCTGGAGATATTCAAGCAACAAATTATGTTTTATAAACAAAGTTGGGGAGGACCTCACTCAAACGGTGTATTTAATCAGCTCAAGAGGAGGTATATATACACAGCGACTCGCCTAGTTAACTCGACAGTTTTCTGCATCCTCCGATACCCCGACTTACTCTCAGCTGGTTCCTATTCCCAGGATACGGGGCAGTACTCTGGGTTTGGCTAAATTCTGAGCTCGGAGCCCTCGATCCCCTCGGACAGCTCGCCAAATATCCTTATATATCTATTCGATCATTTGTAAGTGTGAACTCGTGAAAACAACTGCAACATGTAATCTGACATTATTTTCTTATTTACTCATTTTTTCTGCTTTTGCCTTTTTATTATGATAGGACAGTGAGTGGAAGACAGAAATGAGGGGTTGGGGTGGTTGGCGAGATCGGGAAAGGTCCACGAGTTGGAAACTGAACTCGGGTCACGCGAGCTTCCCACAAGGCTTTTGGCGCCGACAATAGGATATTATTTTCAACTTGACTGCAATGTTTTATTCTCCAACATTCAATACAATTTGCCTGCACATAAATCAACCTTCATGTTATGTCATCGCAGATTAAAATCTATAAATCAAAATAATTATGGCATTTATGAAGAAAAGGCTCAGAACCCAAGACTCTATCGCCTGTTTCCTCAACGGTGTTCAGTGTCTTTGGGTGGACCGCTGAGGCGGATTGCCGGCTACAACCATTTTAGGATTGTTTAGTGACTTAAGAGTCCTCTTGACTACTCCTAATGTTTCACAGATTTAAGAGCTAGTTTCAGCACTAAAATGCTTTGTGAAACACTAGGAAATACCCCTCCACCTCCCCAGCTCCACCTGCATAGATCTGCTATGGGATTGATGTCTATTCCTGCTCACAGCAGCAAGTCTGTGTATATATTAGCAGTGTCAATAGAGGAAACATTTAGGAGTCCTAAATTTAGGTTGAGTTTCTCCTAAAATGGCAAATTAGGAGCTACTTTTAGCCTTAAGATGTTTTGTGAATATGGTGCCGGAAACTGAAGTACTGAGGAACTTTATACAGTGACAGAATATGGGTGTCTTTATGTGTTCACACCCTACTCCTGATCACAGGATAAACTCACTTCACTTGACAAATTTGGTTTATTTGAAATGCTCTGCAATTGTCAGGGGTTGTGTGTATCAAATACACCAAAGAGTTGCGAGACACATGCGAGAAATAGTCTTTTAATTAACACAACGAATGATAGCATACAAATACCAACATAAGACAATGAACTGAAAACACAAAGGGCTTTATATAGACAGGAGGAAGGCAGTCGGAGAAACAGGGAACAGGTGAGAACTAATGAGAAACTAGACAACTAATGAAGAACTGGGACACAGGTAAACAATAAAAACCATGACTAGAAATTAAACAAGACAGTAAAACAGAACATGACCGTGACAGCAATGTCATCAAAATAATAAATGTTTAAATGAAAGTGTTTTGTCATTGAAACACCCAAAGTGACAAGGATACTGTAAATGACGGCTATGATGTATAATAATTACAATCTGTGTAACTTGATTCTAACCTTTAAATTAATCATTTCATAAAATCAGGGCCGTCCTTAGAGCCCTCGCTTAGGGATGGTTTTCACGGGATATTGTGCACATGTCACTCGCCCGTGTGTCTCGCCATATCTGTAAATAGAGAAATGTAGCTGCGGCTGCTGTGACGCGTGTCTGGTGTGGGAGCGGCACAGGTTAGTTGTCACAATGAGCGAGAAAGGTTGACATGGAGCAGCTAAATCTCCAACCTGTTTTAAACAAACGCCGAACAGAGGAGAGTCCGCTGGCGGTGACAGAGCTCGTAATAAAACCTGAATCAACACTGGCTGGGCTTCTCGGAGATGATGAGAACTGAGGGATTTGAAATGTTGTAAAAGCGGCACGGAGATGATGGTGTTTTTATTAATCAACAGGTGTTTTATTGAACAGAGAAACTGCCATATGTATCTCTCTAACAGAGTTCACTGTGAAGCATTATCTATTGTAAAAAACATCTTATTATGGTTGTAGTAACGCAGGAGTTTATATTCATGGGTACAGTAATGTCTTCAGCTAGTCAGCATGAGATCCTTTTCATCTAAAGTGGTTATTTATCTTAAGCCTAGTAGTGAATGTTTTATGAGCAGTAGGATAATCACTCTCTTTTTAGTTATGAAGAAGAGCCATATTCATCCACACAGTCACACAGAGCCGAAGCACATCCAAAACAATGTTCTTCTGCAAAATGCATGCAGTTTTGTTTTTTAACTGCTACACTCTAAAAAATGCTGGGTTAAAAACAACCCAAGTTGGGTTGAAAATGGACAAACCCAGCAATTGGGTTGTTTTAACCCAGTGGTTGGGTTAAATGTTTGCCCAACCTGCTGGGTAGTTTTATTTAANTTGCTTGCTTAAAATGAACCCAAAATATGCTGGAAATTAACATTTATTAATATGTTTAATAAATGAGCATTTATTAATAAGATAATGAATAATAAACAATAAACATTTATTAAATTGCTTATTAATAAATGTACACCTTTTGATTATTATTGTTGCCTCTAGTAATTATGTGTCTGATTTTTAATTTCTCACCTATTTTGGATTCATTTTAAGCCAGACATATAGTCATTTTTAATCAGTAGTTGGGTTAAATAAAACTACCCAGCAGGTTGGGCAAACATTTAACCCAACCACTGGGTTAAAACAACCCAATTGCTGGGTTTGTCCATTTTCAACCCAACTTGGGTTGTTTTTAACAAAACATTTTTTAGAGTGTAGAGGGCCAAAAGTTACACAGTGTACCTTTAAGAATGAAATAAATTGAGTCATCGGTCCTTATTGAAATCTTAAAGGTACATCTGTAAAAGCATCTTTCATAATAATGAACAAACTAATCTGGTTGAGTAAAAAGCAGACAACGATCAAAAAAACATTTTCTTTTGCATTGGCAAAAGCGAATTTGTACTTTACCTGTAATAACTGGCATAGCAGATCATGACCGTCATTGGTGATCCTGTAGAACAAAATAACACAACACATTTTATAGCTGTCGCTTTTCAGTTCCAATGTTAAGAAATTTTAGTAGTGGTATTTTACGGGCACTGGTGTAATCTTCTGTTATTTTCCTTTGCTATTCAATTTGGACTAGTTTGTCTCTCTTGTTTAACAGTTTTCTGTGTGTGAAACATTACCAATGAAATAATCTCTTCTGCACATGGATCCTAACTCTTCCTCAGTGTCACCCTTTCAAGGTGGTCCTAGGAACTTTTCCCTACAAAAATGTTATCTAACAATACAGCTCATATATCGATCCACAAATATATACTATCACAGCAGAAGCCATACAGAAAGGCTGTTCACACACCTGGGTGCATGAGTGATCAGAGGTTCTCCGTCATAGTGAGGGAAGTTGTATGACAGGAAGTTGTCATTGGTATTGACTCCTGGCCAAGAGTCCTCAGTAGGAGAACCTGGAGATGACATGAGATCATAATCAAAACAGACTCCAACTTACTTGCTATCACTAGAGTCGCCGGCAGTAGTTAGACAGCTCAGATGCATAAACTCGCAAAATATACAGTTCCTCTCAAAAGTTTGGAAACACCTAATCTTTTATTGTTTTTGAGAGAAACAGGCATGTTCCTTTTGTTTATATGCAACAAACTAAGTGACTTTAATAGTATGAAGGTTTCACTTGACCATACATGTGCAGATGTTGGTGGGTTAAATGCCCTACAGACCGTGATTGAATGATTGAATTCATGCATCAAAAGAAAAACATGTGGTGATGGTTGAGCATTGATGCAGGTTACAGGTTAATGTATAAGGCATTTACACATAGTTTCCAACATAGCATAAAAGAACCAAATCTCTATTGAAAAACGCCAGTCTGTAGTTGTCTTGAGAAATGAAGGCTTTTCTTTGTGAGCTATAGCAAAGAAATCGAAAGGAGTTTACTACTGTCTGCAGAGAAAAAGCAGCGCTGGGTCTAACAAGGACAGAAAATGGAGTGGAAGAACAACATGTAGCCTTCACAACAGACACTTAACTAGTCCTCAGCTTACAGCACAGCTCAATGACACTGGCGCTAGATGCAGGGCTGATGGGCAGAATTTCCTGCAAGAAACCACTCCTGAAGGCAAGCAAAGCAACTAAAGTAGGCGAAAACACACAAGAATTGAACGGTGAATGACTGGAAGAAAGTTCTGTGTTTTGACATTTTTTGCTCTAACAGAAGAACTTATGTAAGATGGAGAACAGAAGAGAAGATGTTACTAGACTCAATCATGGAGGTGGAAGCGTAATGGTTTGGAGTTGTTCTGGAGCAGGGAAGGTTGGAGACTTATTCCAGGTGAAAGGAATACTGAATCAACATGGCTACCATTCCATACTTCAATGCCACGCAACTTCATCTGGAACCAAACTTCACCATGCTATAAGACAATGATCCGAAGCATACGTCCAAGATCTGTAAGCGTTATTTAGAGAGCAAACAGTCGGCTGGAGTGTTATCTATCGTGGAATGGCCTGCCTAGTCACTGGACCTGAATCCTATTGAACTGCTGTGGGATGAACTGGATCACAAGGTCGGAAAGAAGAACACCTTTGCTAAGTTTTACAAGAGGCATGGCGTGGATTGGAATTGTGTTCTTTGGCCATATGCTCTTGTATTGTCATGTTTGGTGTGATCACATGACTCATGTTTGTTTCTATGTACCATGTACTGCCCTGTCTTAATGTCTTGACTTAATGTCTAGTTATCTCATAAAAAAATAACCCCAGGTTTTTGGTGGAAAAGAGGATAGTGCTTACTCTCCTCTGACACACACAACGTTGTTTAAGGATTCTTTAACTATTATGTATTTACATTATCAAATTATGCATTTGTACTTGTTGTGTACATGCATGTTGTTCTGAAAATGTTGTTGCTATTAAGGTTAGGTGATGGACTGAGGTAGGGACTGGGTTTAAGTGCGGGAGTATTGTGAATAGTTTAATTACACTATTCAAAACCACTAATGGGATGAATAAGCAAAAAAACGTACTGAGTGCACCTTTACCATGCATAACACCACAGCTCTTACCCAAGATGCGAAATATAAGATGAAGTTCATCCTCCACTGTCGACCCAGGGAAGAGGGGGCGTCCAGTGATCATTTCATAGAATATACAACCTACACCCCTATGTTAATGAAACAAAGCAGACAGACAGACAGCATAAAATGTCTTTTTGAGAAATACATGAAAATATGTTGACTGATATGTTACACAGGCCAAATAGAGAGTCCAAAGCGATACTCATGAAACACTCATGCACACAATTTGGGGTTTTGTCTTAAGTCAGGGTGTTGACAATCAAGTTACCGTCCCGCAGAGTTCAGCTCCAACCCAATCAAACACACCTAAACCAGTGAATAATGCTGTAACTGTCGTTGTCCTGGATATGTAAAGATAAATTAGTCCAGACTAGGAGTGCTCCCTTTATAAAATTCCACTTCCCATCCACAACAACATACTTCCTGCATAATACTTGTAAAGTTGCTCCAATACATGTTTTCTTCTCTACTTTGAGCATAAATAAGTCATCAGTAGAATGATATGTAAATCTCATCCTTCTCTCTTTGACCTTGATTTGAACTCTGTACAGACGCTTCTGCACTTGAACACAAATGACTCTGAAACGCTCTCCAGCCTGACACTCACAACACTACTGAGTGAATCATACAAATGTTATATTCATTGTATTATAAATAAATATTTCAGTCATGAAGCTCTAGATAGGTCATTTACATGCAATCATGGCACAAGCTGACTGGCCTCTCCTGATCCTGCAGCCAATGAGATTGCTTGATCAACATTTAAATAGTCTGGGCTGTGTTTCCCAAAAGCTTCGTAGGCCTAAGTAGATCATAGAACCATCGCCACCAATTGTCTCTACAATCAACTTAGCTCACAATGCTTTTGAGAAGTGCAGCCCTGGTTCAGTGTTTACTGTAAGAGCATATCAGAGCTCCTCTGAACCCCTCCACCTCCCCAGCTCCACCTGCATAGATCTGCTGTGGGATTGATGTCTATTCATGCTCACAGCAACAAGTCTGTGTATATATTAGCAGTGTCAAGTCCATACAATAAAGCATTATACTTAGATGTCAAATATGTCAAACAATGAGGTAGGGAAATTGTATTCTTATTCATATTTCACAACACACTGCATGTTGATATTAGCTTACTGGCTTTTAAATCCTTAATTTACATGACTAGAAACCCACTGGAAATCCAACAAACAATATATTATTATAGTTTGTATAATCTTGAAAATAAAGTATAGGTATATTTCCTACAGGTTTTCACCATTCAACTAGTATTAATGACAGCAATCCAAACAGATGTGAAGTGTGTGTGTGAGTGTGCATGTTTTTGTGACATATCAGGACACAAATGTGTATAATGACATGGGTATGACAGGTATTACAAGAAGAGGTGACTTATGAGGACATTACCCATGTCCCCACTTTTCAAAAGGCTTATAAATCACACAGAATGAGTTTTTGTGAGAAAGTAAAAGTGTGCACAGTTTCCTGTGATGGTTAGGTTTAGGGGTAGGGGTAGTGTAGGGGGAGAGAACATACAGCTTGTACAGTATAAAAACCATTACGCCTATGGAATGACCCCACAATTCACAAAAATGTGTGTGTGTGTGTGTGTGTGACCTCACCAGATGTCGATGGAGGTGAAGTACTCTGTTGATCCCAGCAGCACATCTGGAGGTCTGTACCAGAGAGTGACGACTTCATTGGAGAAGGTCTTCGAAGGCACTGACTTCGCACGTGCAAGACCTGCAGCGGACACAAACAAACCATTAATCTGTGAACGTGATGATTCTCGTTCATTTCACACTATACAGTTAACGTCAGTTGGTGTCTCTGTCTATCTAGTATTTGGGTATGTGAGTGATTGGGCCTACCGAAGTCAGCGAGTTTGAGCTCTCCCCTGTCGCTGATCAGAAGGTTCTGAGGTTTTAGGTCTCTGTGCAAAACTTTGTGCCGATGGCAATAAGCTAGACCACGCAATAGCTGAAACAGGAAAATCTATCAGGTGGAAACAAAGAGTACAATAAAGTCATTCCAATATCAGAAGCGTGTGTACCTTCACTGTTGTAAACCATGTTTCCAAAATGTTTTCATAGCAGTGGATTTGGCCATGCAACGGCTAATGTGCCGCCCAGACAGGACTTGAGTTACAGCTCTCTTTTTCTTCCTTTCTTATTCTAATATCTCGCTCTGGCTTCGTTTTTGTTGATCCTTTCTCTACATGGTGGCCGCTCGTTCTCTCTTTACATTTACATTTTTTTACATTTTTATGCATTTGGCAGACGCTTTTATCCAAAGCGACTTACATTGCATTATACTATACATTTGTATCTGACTATGTGCAAGTCCTGGGATCGAACCCATGACCTTGGCATTGCTAGTGCCATGCTCTAACCACTGAGCTACAGGAAAGTCTCTCTTAGTCCTTCATCTACCTGATCTGCCCTTCAGACTGTCTCTTCTGTGCCCTGCCGGTCAGAGTTTGGTCCTGGGCTTGGCGAAACTTTTAGGTGTGTAACTTCCTTACATTCCAAAGCGTAACTTCTCATGTTCAGNTACATTTGTATCTGACTATGTGCAATCCCTGGGATCGAACCCATGACCTTGGCATTGCTAGTGCCATGCTCTAACCACTGAGCTACAGGAAAGTCTCTCTTAGCCCTTCATCTACCTGATCTGCCCTTCAGACTGTCTCTTCTGTGCCCTGCCGGTCAGAGTTTGGTCCTGGGCTTGGCGAAACTTTTAGGTGTGTAACTTCCTTACATTCCAAAGCGTAACTTCTCATGTTCAGGAAAGAAGTTAAAGGTATAGTTCACTTAAAATGAAACTTCTGTCATCGTTTATCTCCTGTCATTCCAAACCTGTATGACTGTTTTTCTTCTATGGAATGACCCCATTTCCCAATGACAAGCTCATTTGTACATTAAAGGCTCACGGCGAAGTTCTTTTTCTTTGCTTAGGGGTAAAAAGAAGTTTGAAATACAGTACGTGACCAGCGATATACAGTTAACGAACATCCTGACAACGTCCAACACTGCTGAGGGTGACGTTTAGATGAATATGTGAATATGTGCTGTGCATTTTCCTCTCAATAACAAAATAAACACAACAAAAATGATCATTTGAGAGTGAGAAAGCAGTGAGAAAACAGCAGTACAGAAAGCATCTGATCATAGCGATGTGAATGTTTGCACCAGCTCTGAGATTTGAGACTCCGGTCACGACATGTTTATTTATACAATAGATTGTTTAAAGCAGCAGTTTTACGGTATTAAACATGAAAAACTGTGTCTCTTTCAGTTAGAATTACAGTTTCTACTATAAAGCGGCACTCCAGTGTGCTCATATTTTCACTCGCATCTGACCTTGACAGACTGAACAGAAGAAATGAGAGAAGAACCGGAGAAGATTCACACCTCAAACAGGCGGAGCCTCAGAGCCACACCCGCCTACTGCATCATCGCCATGGACCAATGGCAGTTCAGAGGTATTTATCAGCTGGAGTGAACTTAACTCTGGCCTGATCTTATTCGAAACGACATCACAACCAGTTCGTTCTTCGATTTCACTTGGTGTATCAGTGCCTTTAGTGTAGCAAAAATGCCATTTTTCTTTTTTCTGTCAGCAGGACTGGACAAAGTACACAAACTTTCTTCAGTTAAAGTACCGATTCCCAGATGAAATACTGCTCCACCAAAAAGTAGAAGCACTCTTTAAATTTCTACTAGAGTTAATCTACAAAAGTATCTGCACATCAAAAGCAGTGATCTATTAGGACTATCTTAATTATTTCTTTGCAATTCTATATGCTGTATCCTCCTGCTTAAAATATCTACAGAATGCACTATTCCTTAGTCTTCTGAAGCCTTATAATAGATTTGTTCGATGAACAGATTGAAGTTGTGCTGTGACATGACATTATTTTCAATCATTTTCCCTCATGCATTACTTTTGAGTATTATTTGTTAGTATTTCGGATATGGCAGGATATGTCTTCACCCCCTAACCTTTACATTATAAACACTCATTATGCTCCCACAGTCCTCCAGATACTGTTTGAGATCCTTCTCCTGAAAAACACACAGAGCACACGTGTATTAGAAACAGACAGACAAAATTAGAAATGCTATAATAAATAAGATGCACGTCACACACCAAGTACTCAAAGACTAGTGTAAGGCACTTCTCTGTGTGAATGATGTCGTGGAGCGTGACGATGTTGGCATGTTTCAAGTTCTTCAGGAGAGACACTGACAGAGAGAGAAATATCATCAAATCAGTCTGAATGAAAATACCTCAACAAGTGATGATTCTCTACACTTACAGTCTGGCACTGTTACTCCAGTCTGCCAAGAAAATTGTGTTGCATAATCACAATAGCAATATAATGCACAGAGCCCACAATTCATAGTCTTGTGAAGCATTTCGCTTACTAGTCAAATTTTGGTTTTAACAATGGCCAAACACATTTTTCTAGAAACAAATCAGTTTGTTGTTGTTTTGAGAGATGAAGGTTAATCCATATAATATTGTCTAGAAAGATCAGAGTTGACTCTTCCCATCAACACTCAATCAATGCTACAATCGAAACACCAGCTTAACCAGTTTCACCAGATGGGTTTAATACATCTCAGGTGAATTACTTCACATCTCTAAACTTTTGAATGGCAGAGGATATTGTACCTTCTCGTATGGCGGTGCAGGGTGCGCCTTCCTCATACTCCAGCCGGATTTCTTTCAGAGCCACTAGGTTATCCGTTAATTTACTACGACCCTTAAACACTGTGGCATATGTGCCCTACACACACACACAATCAGCTGTTCAGTGACATTACTCATGTGCAATGGCCTTTGCATTTATATAGAAATGGCAAATTGTAAAATTAGTAGAAAAGAACAAAATATGAATTGACAATATGACCAAAAGAAAGATAAGAATAACCCACTCAACTCCATTTCCAACATTTCAACACTTATAATGCAAGGTCAAACGCTCCATCAAAATGAATTAATTGAGTTCAACAGAAACTGTATCATAAACTGTGGGAATATCATCTGGTGTGGAGAAGATTGGAGCTCGTCAGTATCTCACCTCTCCCAGTTTGTCCAGTTTGACATATGACTCTAATTTGCCAAAGCCGATTTCTGACTGAAAGGAAAACAAATCTCAAATTATTGTTATGCAAAACTTCAATTTTTACACAAGGAGAAATTTAATTTTGACTACGCTTAATCATTAATCCCATTGGATTTAAAGGAACCTTTGCTGTGATTTACAGATTAATAAATTGTTTATTTTGCATAAAAATGACTAACAACAATTCACAACCATTCTGAAGACCTCACATCTTTACAGTATATTTCATACAAAATCTCATTAATAATTAACATCATGATTAAAATCAGATCTCTTAAAAAAACTTTCATCTCCCTTTTTTTTACATTTATTAACAAAGATATTAATTTAAGTGTTTTCAGTTTGACACTTGACAATCTTCATACAATTTTAAATCATACTGATAGATCACGACAAAAAAAGACTCACAAGTGACGTTCTGCGAAACCTTCGACTAAGAGGTTTGTCAAACGGTGGGCTGTTTGAGGCAAATTTCTTTAGGTAACTTTCTGGCAAACGAATATCCGCTGGCAGTGAGAGACGTTTATTGATGTCCTGAAGGTGATAAAAGATATAATGTGTCAACGAGCAGTCGTATGGGGCAGCACTCTTGATGAATATGTCTTGATTGAGTGCTGATGGAAGTGCACTTATAAATGTCGACAGTGAGATCTGGGGACGACCGAGAGATCTGGAGGAGAGTGACTGGGAGGGACGGCTTGCCTGATCAAAACCCAAGTGGTATTGTTGGACTTCTGTTCTTGGCATGGATTGGCCATAACAAACACCATGTTCAAACAAAAGGTGTACCTGGTTCATAAAGTGTGCCTGGTATCAGACCACCTTAGGCTAAAGGCAGATGACCAAATTTGTTTTGTATGTACTGGACACTCACCCTCCTAAAAAATCCAGCATAGCTGGTCACCAGCATAAGGTATGTTTTGAATGCTAGTCCCCAGCATGGGAAGCGGGAGAGCTTGTGGACCAGCAAACCAGCTCAGTTTTGCTTGAGAACAGCATGATATGATCCACCAGCTTGACCAGCACTATACCAGCTCTAAATAAATGAATCCAGCCTCCACCAGCATGGAGTTCATGCTGGTTTATACTGGATGTTTCAGCAGGGCAGGTAAAGAGAGGAAAAACAGGAAACCCAAGCAAATTTTGCGGGTGAACTGGGAACATTTGGAAGAGCTTTAACTCCCACCTCCAGAGGAGCTATTCCTTTATCCCAAGGCAAGCGGGAGACATGGAGTCATAGTCAGTCCTGATAAGCCTCTCTTGAGGAAGCAGCTGCTTTGAGCCTTAGCAGCAACAACTGCAATCAAGCGTTTGCGATAACTTGCGATGAGTCTGTTATAGCGCTGTGGAGGAATTTTGGCCCACTCGTCTTTGCAGAATTGTTGTAATTCAGCCACATTGGAGGGTTTGAGCATGAACCGCCTTTTTAAGGTCATGCCACAGCATCTCAATAGGATTAAGGTCAGGACATTGACTAGGCCACTCCAAAGTCTTCATTTTGTTTTTTTTCAGCCATTCAGAAGTGGACTTGCTGGTGTATTTTGAATCATTGTCCTGCTGCAGAACCCAAGTTCGCTTCAGCTTGAGGTCATGAACAGATGGCCGGACATTGTCCTTCAGGATTTTTTGGTAGACAGCAGAATTCATGTTTCCATTTATCACAGCAAGTCTTCCAGGTCCTGAAGCAGCAAAACAGCCCCAGACCATCACACTACCACCACCACCACCGTATTTTACTGTTATGATGTTCTTTTTCTGAAATGCTGTGGTACTTTTACGGCAGACGTAATGGGACACACACCTTCCAAAAAAATCAACTTTTGTCTTGTCAGTCCACAGAGTATGTTCCCAAAAGTCTTGGGGATCATCAAGATGTTTTCTGGCAAAACTGAGACGAGCCTTTATGTTCTTTTTGCTCAGCAGCGGTTTTCCCATGCAGGCCATTTTTGCCCAGTCTCTTTCTTATGGTGGAGTCATGAACACTGACCTTAACTGAGGCAAGTGAGGTCTGCAGTTCTTTGAATGTTGTTGAGGGGTCTTTTGTGACCTCTTGAATGAGTCGTCGCTGCGCTCTTGGGGTAATTTTGGTCGGCCGGCCACTCCTGGGAAGGTTCACCACTGTTCAATGTTTTCGCCATTTGTGGATAATGGCTCTCACTGTGGTTCGCTGGAGTCCCAAAGCTTTATAAATGGCTTTATAACCTTTTCCAGACTGATAGATCTCAATTACTTTCTTTCTCATTTGTTCCTGAATTTCTTTGGATCTCAACATGATGTGTAGCTTTTGAGGATCTTTTTTTCAGGTCCTATTTAAGTGATTTCTTGATTGTGAACAGGTGTGGCAGGAACCAGGCCTGGGTGTGGCTCAGGCCCGGATTGGCTAATCGGGAGCACCGGGAGAATTCCCGGTGGGCCGGTCTGTTTTTTAGGCCGCGAGGGCCGGTGTTGTCATGGCACTGTGTTGAAATATGATCTAGAATATGTCAAAGCGGCCAAATGTACTAAGCTGAGTAGCCAACCTTTTTCCTTAAAACTAGTCAGTGGCGGATTTAGGCATGGGCGGCATGGGCAACGGCCCAGGGCGGCATCTTTCCGGGGGCGGCCCGGGGCACCCGCACAAGAAAAAAAAAAACGAATGCGCGATCTGGGTTTTACCATTCATTTGCAAGTAACGTCAATGATATCATGTCACCCTGTGGGTAAATTAACCTGGTCGGGAGGGATTCGGAGTGTGCGCCCGGAGAAGACAGTGCACTTAAAAGTAGGCTATACGAGAAGAAGGGATGAGGTGACGTCTGTAGGGAGAGCGGGAGGG
>RJVU01071064.1:171337-203509 GCA_003731715.1 Anabarilius grahami
TTTTAATATACTTTTTTTTTTTTTCAGTAGAGAACATTACAGTCGTGAATTAAAGTGGGCCGGTCTAAGGCATGAAACTCCAGGGCTGAAAATGAGTCCCACTCCGGCCCTGGTGTGGCTAGACAAACTGAACTAAGTTAAGTTATGTTTTAACAGCGGGGGGCAAGCACTTTTTCACACAGGGTCATGTGGGTTTGGATATTGTTTTCCCTTCATAATAAAAACCTTCATTTAAAAACTGCATGTTGTATTTACTTGTGTTATCTTTGATTCATATTTAAATTTGTTTGATGATCTGAAACATTAAAGAGTGGAAAACATGCAAAAAAATAAAAAATCAGGAAGGGGGCAAGCACTTTTTCACATCACTGTAAGTGCACCTCTGAAAACTATATAACATTTTAAAAATGCAATTCATGACCCATTTAACAAATGTCAAGTGCTCAACTAAAGGGAAAACTAATCACCATGGTGACTTCAAGCAAACCGAATAATACTAGACATGTACAGTTACCAAATGAGCCTGTTACTGTGCTCATAATCAGTTTACTATGTTTAGTATATCATTACCAGTGGCCACAGAATTAATACCCTGTCCAGAATTAAATAATGAGTGGGCACGCTGATGCTGACAATCCTAAAATCCCAGCCTGCACCTGATCCCTTTTCTTTGATTTGGTATTTCGCTCACTAAAAGAAATGAAAAAAATAACAATGTTTTCCTATGGTAGTTGGTTTCATGTCAGAGTGGTGTAGTGTATCGGGAGGTTGATCTGCATTCTACTGATTTGGCAAACTCACAGACTATGGTGAAGCAGTTTCATTTCATAGGTGGCTTTGGCATTGTGGTGCCCGACACATGGTGTGTTGCGGGCATATGTGAGCATAACCCCCTTTTGCACTAAGGAATCACGAGTTTGGGCACTCTGAGATCTCGAGGAATATAACAGAATGCCATACTTGAGACACAGCACTTGCTTAATTTAATGTATAATTTGGGCTCAACATGTGTGTTGGAATGTGTGTTACTCACTTCAGATTGTACACGCATTACCTCATTAGAGATGCGCTGCTGAAGGTTACGCATACGCACTCTTACAGGACTCTGAACTTCATCAGAGGAGGTTCCTGAAGCTTGATCACTTTCTCCATCTGACCACATCTTCCCATGGACTACACCTGTAAACACACACACTTTATATCCCCTTATGTCTTGTACTTTATTACATTGCACAACATACATGTGAAAAGAATAAAAACCCAGATTTGAGATGACCATGACATTTCACCTGCACTCTACAAAGTAATTCAGGAGACCAGTTACTACAACTTAAATTAATGCATGGTTGCAAGTTAAAAATCCTAATTTATTGTTTTAACTAAAGATTATTTTGTAAAGTTGAGCTGACTTAATATCAACTTAATATCGTCCGTAAATTTAAACTCAAATGTCTGCGTTAATTGGCTTTTTTAAATATTAGGTTGCAGTAACTTAATGAAATTGTCTTGATAGCAGTGGATTTCTAGTTCCCAGCATGCTTTGCATAGGATTACATGTCCAGGAAAGCTGTGGAATCTTCTGGACTCCCTAATCAGGTTTGGCTCCAGTATACTGCATTAATGCAGAGGAGAATCATTTGGCCATAGGCCAGCCACCACTTCCTCTTCTGTTGTTTTGTGCCTTGAAGCTACCATGTCCTTCACATATACTGGGTCACGCTTTTTTAAAAACGCCCTGAAGTGCTCATCCTCCTACATTTAAAATAGCTCTGCATCCTTGATGATCATGTAACTTCTTCCTGAGTCTCTCCATCAGTGTCGACTCCGGTTTGAACAATGTAAGGCTGAACACTTTCATCATTTTGGCTGCGTGAGATTCTCCAGCTTTGTTGTTGTTGAGCTGTTAAAGCTCCGCCCTCTTCTGGAAAGGGGGCGGGGAGAAGCAGCTCATTTGTATTTAAAGGGACACACACAAAAATGGTGTTTTTTTGTTTTTAACAAGCTATAATAAATGATCTGTGGGGTATTTTGAGCTGAAACTTCACAGACACATTCTGGAGACACCAGAGACTTATATTACATCTTGTGGAAGGGGCTTAATAGGTTCCCTTTAAAATATCAATTATTGTGTGCATTGTTTTTAGGCTTCGAGAGTCAAA
Organism: Anabarilius grahami; assembly: GCA_003731715.1. Lineage (NCBI taxonomy): Eukaryota > Metazoa > Chordata > Actinopteri > Cypriniformes > Xenocyprididae > Anabarilius > Anabarilius grahami. The sequence goes on from RJVU01071064.1 coordinate 173,497, forward strand.
AACTGTATGCTGATGGATGCCCATCAGATAAAATGGGTGTTAACACAAATAATACACCTCACAAGGGTTCCTCAAATCTGTCCCTTGGAGTTTAGATCCGACCCCAGTCAAACACACCTGAGAAAGGTGATCAAGGCATGCATCTGTGTGAATAATGATGAGTGTACAAATGCTTGCTTTAAATGTGCGAGTGTGTGTCTGTATGCAGAGTTTCAGTAAAAGCTTGTTCTCACCAATGTCTCGTGACAAGGGAGGCTCATCCAGTCCCGTATCTTCAGGAAGCTCGGACAGACTCTCGTCCAAACGCCGTACACTTTGCAGGCTCATGGACAGGCGCTTTTTAATGATCTTCATGCGGTCCATCAAAACTCGGCTCTGTCGGCGACCTCAAGGATGCTGTGGGTTCAGGTCACACATGCACATTCAATAAGGCCCATAAATCTGAGGCCTCGATTCTGAATTTGAGCTTGCTATGACTTGATGACTTAAAGCTATATGCTCAGTATCATCACTCAAACAGAGCTGTAGCGGCAAGGGACAGGTTCGGTTGACATATTGTTTTGGGAATATGATAATCTGTTGTGGCCCTGAGATATTATTTTGAGGCCACAAGATCATTTTGTCAAGGAATTGCATTATTATGTCAACGTGAAGTCGCCTCAAGATTCTTTATTGAAGGAAAGGAATCATTTTCTCATTGCCACAAATGTAACTCTTTCTCCGGCATTGACGGGTTTTTCTGGCAATCCATGTTTCCTCTGTTATACGGTAGGGGGCGCTATTACACATCTCCTGAAAGAGTGCAGAATCTCCTGATCAAAACACAGGAGATATAATAAGGGCTGTGAATTTAACGCGTTAATTAGATTAATTGCGAAAAAAATTACGTGTTCATTTTTTTAGCGCGTTTAAAGCATTTGCCCCTCCCCTAGACCTATAGGTCATCTGCTATTCATAAAGTTGACTGATAATGAACATGATGCAGGGCAACAACTCACTGTGTGATATAGCCTACAGAATGCAGTCAGAATGTCCACAAAATTCAAGATATGAAAGATTTGAACCCTTTGAAGCGTACAACACCAATAAGATCAGAAAGTTCACTGCTAAATTCAAACGTGTTCAAATCCAACAGATCCGAATCCCTGGACTGCAGTGGCAGCACCCATCACACGTTATACATCAACTGACATGATTTAAACGACAAATCACATTCAGATATTTCACAACAGGCGCCGATTTATGTTTCTGTCGGTTGGTGTCCACATAACCGAGTGCGCACACACAACATCTGAGCCAGAGTAGAGGCATGAGGAGGACTCTACTGAGAGTGCGCGAGTTTTACATTGATGCGCTCTCGACATGCGTCGTTAAAAAAATGTCATAGTAACAAATGCCTCAAGTGAACTAGAAAAATGAAAAGAACATTGTGTCTGAAAGCTGCAGTCGTTTTTTATTGGTTAAAATGAATGGAGAATATCTCGTGTTTCTGCGGGTTCTAGCCTATAGGTTATGATAGACTATAGATAACAAGATTGTGAATATTTTTAATAAAAAAAGGAAAAATTAAATAAAAGTGATACATCGGTCATACAGCGCTATTGTGTCACCCCCCACATTAAAGGGTTAGTTCACCCAAAAATGAAAATTCTGTCATTTATTACTCTCCCTCATGTCGTTCCACACCCGTAAGACCTTCGTTCATCTTCAGAACACAAATTAAGATATTTTTGATGAAATCCGATGGCTCCGTGAGGCCTGAGCAATGACATTTCCTCTCTCAAGATCCATTAATGCACTAAAAACATATTTAAATCAGTTCATGTGAGTACAGTGGTTCAATATTAATATTATAAAGCCACGAGAATATTTTTGGTGCAACAAAAAAACAAAATAACGACTTATATAGTGATGGCCGATTTCAAAACACTGCTTCAGGAAGCTTCGGAGCGTTATGAATCAGCGTGTCGAATCAGCGTTATGAATCAGCGTTATGAATCAGCGTATAGAATCATGATTCGGATCGCTTGTCAAACCGCCAAACGGCTGAAATCACGTGGCTCAGAACCGCTGATTCGACACGCTGATTCATAACGCTCCGAAGCTTCCTGAAGCAGTGTTTTGAAATCGGCCATCACTGTATAAGTCGTTATTTAGTTTTTTTGGTGCACCAAAAATATTCTCGTGGCTTTATAATATTAATATTGAACCATGTACACATGTGAACTGATTTAAATATGTTTTTAGTACATTAATGGATCTTGAGAGAGGAAATGTCATTGCTCAGGCCTCACTGAGCCATCGGATTTCATCAAAAATATCTTATTTTGTGTTCTGAAGATGAATAAAGGTCTTACGGGTGTGGAACGACATGAGGGTGAGTAATAAATGACAGAATTTTCATTTTTGGGTGAACTAACCCTTTAATAATAAATGTACACATATTGTGAATTAATTTAATAAACTTAGTAACCTAGCTTTCTTGGTAGCCTTCAATAAATTAACTTCTCTAAGAAAACGATTCATAAAACATCAGTTGACCATATGTTTACTTTCAATTTCATATTTCCATATTGATGAAAAAAAAAATCAAGATATAGTTCACCCCAAAAATTAGAATTCAGTCATCATTTACTCAACCTCATGGTCCACAAATGTGTGTAATAAATTCTATTTTGAATCAAATAAAGTGTTTCTTTCTGAATCTACTTTTTGTAGTGTCTATTTGATGCTTTACACAATAATGACTTCAAATGGGGATCTTTTGGGGATAATTTCTCAGCCAAATTTGATGTACAATAATTTGATTAATTAATTGCCACATCATGTAATTAATTAGATTAAAAAATGTAATCGCTTCCCAACCCTAATTATTATATTATATTATTATAACTAAGTGAACCGAAGCTGTCCTTTCCCAGGCACTATAATTATGAAATGAAATACTTTTCAACAAAAGTCATATAACAAATGTCATATTATACAGGAATAAATGTATGTGTTGAACAGAATCTGTGTTGTTCAAATCTGTTAATCTGGAAGATTATCAGTCAGTGTTTTAATGATAGGAGAGTGCTGAGTTTTGGGCAAACACAAGTGCTTGTGGCCATGAATGTGTGACCTTAGTTCTGAATGGAGAGCCAGAAGTAAAGAGTTCAGCCAAATGCCAACAAGATGCAGTAAGAAGGCAGAAAACTAGAGAGAAAATGTCAGCCAAAGACTTACTTTCTCACTGCATGAAGAATTAAACAGTAACATTTTTCATGGAACTGAGTAAAGTTTTCTCATGGAAATGCCAAAAAGGTGATTGAAATGTCACCATTTAACAAGCACTGAGGATGATGTTAATTAAACTGCCATATAACCATTGAAGTGCCATTTAATCACAGTCATATTATGAGAACAGCAGTCATATTCAATAAAGCAGCAGCGTATTTCAACATTAAAGGAATAGTTCATCCATGAATCAGACCGAGGTCATTGCCGATCTCATCCCAACCCCTGCCGAATGTTCATGTTGCTCTGTTTCATACAGTGATTAACAGAACCAAGCTGCAAAAAAACCATCATAATACACATATTTGCACTGACAACTGCAGATATTTCACCATCTCCAGTTCACCCAAGCTGCATGTCTTTGGATTGGGAAACCGGAGCACCCAGAGGAAACCCATGCAGACACGGGAGAACATGCAAACTTCACACAGAACCTCCTGACTCCGAAGAGACTCGAACAAACACCTTCTTGCTGGAGACGACAGTGCCGCCCACTGAGCCAGCGGTCATAGAGTGGTGCAGGTATGACATCACTTTGTAGGCCAAAACACAGAAGCGAGTTCGCATTTTAGCACTTCCGCTTCCATTGTGCCGAAGTCAATGTTTTTTTTTTATGGGATTTTGGTTAAATGGCTGAAATAAGGTCTGTATGAACACACTTCAACACACTTTCACGTTTTATTCTACGGCATAAAACACATCAGTATTACCCCTCTCGTGAGTTTTTAAAGCTGTTAAATCTTGAAAAAGGCGGTTGCTAACAAGTGCCTAAATGGGACTACAGAGGCAGTCGGGAAGATTAAGAGCCAGATTTACTAAACGGGGCAAATTAGCGTAAGAGCGCAATGCCAAAAAACGCTGATGGGAGTGGAAAGTTCTGAGCGTGATCTACTGACGACAACGCGCAAATTAAAGATCACAGATGAAGCTGGATCATTTCCATAATGACCAACACAATCTGCTGGTTAGCATCTGGTTTAAGACTGGCTTTTTTGGGGCGTTAAAGGTATAGTTCACCCAAAAATTAAAGTTTGATGTTTATCTGCTTACCCCCAGGGCATCCAAGATGTAGGTGTCTTTGTTTCTTCAGTAGAACACAAATGATGATTTTTAACTCCAACCGTCGCCGTCGGTCAGTCGTATAATGGGAACGTCGTCAATAAGAGTAAAAAAAACATGCACAGACAAATCCAAATTAAACCCTGTGGCTCGTGACGACACAGTGACTACGTTTACATGGACAGCAGTAATCCGATATGAATACGATTAAGACAATACTCTGATTAAGAAAGGGCCATGTAAACAGCGATGTTTTATTACCTTAATCCGACTAAAGTCATACTCGAAGTAAACACAAATCGAATTAAGACAGGTGGTGTATTCCTATTTTAGTCGCATTATCGGAGTGCATTATAGACATGTACACACCTTAATCACACTATTAACGTCACAGGACACAGGACACATAATACACACACGGCAGTGGTCAACCGTTTGACGGCAAACAAGAGGGCAAGCTTCAAGCAAGAAGCCACAAATCAAATTCCTCGCAGCTCATCTCTCATCCAGTACCTCTGAGTTTGTCACGGTGGCATGAATGAAAGTTAAAGTACAGGAGGCCTGTTGCTGGAGAATTTATATCCACCGTTGTCTACAGTAGCCCCACACAAATAAATAGAAGCCTAGGCTAAATCGATTTACAAACGATTTACGAATTTATAAATCATGCACACCATTTATAAATCGAGGGAACGAATTAGTAAATCGTGCGCACAGTTTATTAAATTTTTTTCTTGCATGTTATGTGCGGGGCTCCGTATCTATTTGCACGTATTGCAAGTCAAATAATTAACTGCACAGCTTTCGTAAGATTAAAAATGAAACAGCCAAAACTGTATATGCACGAACGAACTGTGTGGTGATACGTGAAATTACGTAATGACGTTTGCCATTAATCGATCTATGTTCTATAACATGTAAAACGAGAACACGAAAGGAATATTCTAAAAGCAACTCATGTAAACACCTTAATTAGAATATTGTCTTAATCCGAATAAGGTCAGTAATTAGATTACTGCTGTCCATGTAAACGTAGTCATTGATGTCCTAAGACACGAATCGATCGGTTTGTGCGAGAAACCGAACAGTATTTATATCATTTTTTACCTCTAATACACCACTATGTCTATGTCTCGCACAAACCGATCGATTGGTGTCTTAGGACATCAATGTGTCGTCACGAGCCGCAGGGTTTAATTTGGATTTGTCTGTGCATGTTTTTTTGACTCTTATAGACAAAGTTCCCATTGACTCGCATTATAAGACTGACAGACCGCAGCGGTTGGAGTTAAAAATCTTTAAAATCTTGGATGCCCTGGGGGTAAGCAGATAAACATCACATTTTCATTTTTGGGTGAATATCCCTTTAAATAATGGTGCAAACACCAGTAAATTGACTAGCACAAACATTAGTAAATCACCTTACGTGATTCATTTAAATACTCTCCTCACATAAATTATGCGTCTGAAAGGGAAACTCCTACAAATGCATAAGCAATAAGTTCAGCTGCAAAAATAACTCAGTCCAGCGCTAATTTCTCACTGCGTGTCTTTAGTAAATCCCAACAGTAGTTTTTTAACACCAAAAGAGGGTTTGCACTAGCACAAGCTGTAAATCTGACCCCATACATCATCACGCTGAACTCAGTTCGCTTGTGCAGCCTCGGTATGCTTATAAATGTGCTCTCACAAACTATTCTAACTCAAACTTTCTGGGAAAATGTTTTAATATAAAAACTGAAGAGTCGCCAGAAGCTTAGTGATGGTGACGTTAAAGTCGAGCGACTGTGGGTTAGTTCGTTTATAGCTAGGTTGATCAATAAAGTGACGTCATAACTCCACCTCTATAGGGGAAGATGAAGACTTGATCAGTAGATCTTTCCTCGTTTTAAAACATGTGCATAGGCTGGTCCAGCCTGAAAAATAAGCATTTTTTAATGCTGTTTGAGCACAAGAAACAGCATTTATGGGGCAGTTGATTTATGATTTGATTTATGTTGCTGATTCGACGTGTGTTATTTAAATGTGAGTTTGGCGGCCAGATTTCAGGATACCCCATTAAATTAGACAGGACTTGGTCTTGAATGCCAAAACAGCTGCTGCGAATATGGCTGACGAGTGAACAGACTTTCCTTTGCACAAAACTCATTCAAACGGAGAGAGCGAAGTGTGCCAGATGGAGACGAGAAGCATCTGACAGAAGTTATTTCACTCTGAACGCTTAATGAGACGTATTATAATCCGGCTGAGTGAAGTTTTTAATGAATCGATCCATGTAGTAGTTATGTAAAGAAAAATCTGATCATGTACTGCGGTCAAGGCTGTGATAATGATCTGTATGTAACAGAGCAGTGTGAACATTCTTCTGAATTTCTCATATTGTGCTCCATTTAAGAAAGAAGTCAAAGGGTTTTGGGTGAACTGCCCCTTTAAATGCACGATTTAAGGACTTAAAGCATGCGATGACATCTTGTCCCGTCCTAAAACCCATGCGTCATTCCATCTGCTGAAATCACTGAATGCCAAACAGTGCATGACGCGCCGCACGCGTTACAAGCGCGTAATCCCGCATCTGAACGCGTTAGCCGAGTTAGACACCGCATTCAACACAACTCTACATCAGTCAGTAACTGTGCTGAAAGTTCATAACTGGACTGACATGTGAAGCATAACACAGCGAAACACCGCAGCGGGTCATACAGCAGCCTACCTGCGGCAAGACGCGACGCGTGTGTTCTCTGCTGACGCAGCCGCTTTCACCGACGCTGCTCGCTGCAGTCCACTGTGTCACATTTATATCTGACTAAATAACACCTGTGCTGTGATCGGGTGAAGGTTTGAAGAGTTAGAGCTGAATCGCCGATGAGCAGATGAACGGACATTTCTCCTGTCCGGCCGGGACTCCTCGTGATCACGTGACCGCGTTGCCCTCTGTGATGAAGCTCGTGCTGATGCGCGTTACAGAGAACATCCCATATCGGAATCACCCCTCTTCACACACAATCATGCTGCATGCACATATGCACCATTAATATTTGGCTACAAGATCATTTATAATATATTAAAAGACATTTTTAGAGGCTTGCTGATCTTCACCACTGTAGCAGCACAATGACAGCATGTTTCGAGATAGGCTCCACCTCTTTGGACGAATTTATTATCAAACAATCAGCAACCTTAATAATTCACACCCATTTGTTCTTGTAAAGTATATTTTGAATCAGAAGTTTTAGTGAGGTGTATTTGGGTACGCTCAAATGCAACATCTTTATAAAAATGATTTGACATTTTTAACTTACAAATCAGCCTGACTATATCAACCTCTTCAGACATGAGTAAAGTAATGAACATATACATCTGTAACTCCATTTTTTTAAAGTCATCATAAAAGGGAAGCTGTGCTTGTCTTTTCTTCTCTATTGTGACACACACGATATTGCCAAAAGTTTTGGTACGCCTGCCTTTCCGTGCACATGAACTTTAATGACATCCCATTCTTAATCCGTAGGGTTTAATATGGAGTTGTCCCTCCCTTTGCAGCTATAACAGCTTCATCTCTTCTGGGAAGGCTTTCCACAAGGTTTAGGACTGTGTTAAAGTGAATCATTCTTCTAGAAGCGCATTTGGGAGGTCAGGCAGTGATGTTGGTGAGAAGGCCTGGCTCACAGTCTCCGCTCTAATTCATCCCAAAGGTGTTCCATCGGGTTGAGGTCAGGACAGTCAAGTTCCTCCACACCAAACTCGCTCATCCATGTCTTTATGGACCTTGCTTTGTGCACTGGTGCGCAGTCATGTTGGAACAGGAACATCCCCAAACTGTTCCCACAAAGTTGGGAGCATGAAATTGTCCAAAATGTCTTGGTATGCTGAAGCATTAAGAGTTCCTTTCACTGGAACTAAGGGTCAAGCCCAACCCCTGAAAAACAACCCCACACCATAATCCCCCTCCACCAAACTTTACACTTGGCACAATGCAGTCAGGCAAGTACCGTTCTCCTGGCAACCGCCGAACCCAGACTCATCCATCAGATTGCCAGACAGAGAAGCGTGATTGGTCACTCCGGAGAACACGTCTCCACTGCTCTAGAGTCCAGTGTCGGCGTGCTTTACACCACTGCATCCGATGCTTTGCATTGCACTTGGTGCTGTAAGGCTTGGATGCAGCTGCTCGGTCATGGAAACCCATTCCATGAAGCTCTCTACGCACTGTTCTTGAGCTAATCTGAAGGACACAGGACATTTGGAGGTCTGTAGCAATTGACTCTACAGATAGTTGGTGACTTCTGCGCTCTGTGTGCCTCAGCATGCGCTGACCCCGCTCTGTGATTTTACGTGGCCGACCACTTTGTGACTGAGTTGAGATACCACTAACAGTTGACAATCGAATATTTAGTAGTGAGGAAATTTCACCAATGGACTTATTGCACAGATGGCAACCTATCACGGTACCACGCTTGAACTCACTGAGTTCCTGAGAGCGACCTATTCTTTCACAAATGTTTGTAGAAGCAGTCTGCATGCCTAGTGCTTGATTTATACACCTGTGGCCATGAAGTGATTGGACACCTGATGTTATGGCCAGCTCGTTTCAAGCCACAACATAAAAAAGGGATAACACACCACCGTTCAATCAACACAAATTAATTTATTAATTTTAACAAACATAACAATAACCACAAATAACAAATATAAGTCTAGGGAAAAATAAAGAAACAAAGGAAATAACAAAAATAGCAATAACAAAATCTTAAAGCTACATGATATAAGAAAATATATAAATAAAGAAAATCAGAGAGATGTCACATTTTGGTCAAGAGCTGCTCCTGGGAGAACCCTTCCATCGAGAGTGCTAACCTCAATGAACAACCCAAAGTCCTTATATAGTCTACACCCCTAATTATCATTAATTAATTAACATGGGGAGTGACGCAGAACTCCCACAGTCTGCCACCAACAGGTAAGGAGAGCACTCGGGGTCGTCACACCTCCCACTACAAAAAGAGTTTCCCTAAAGAACCTACAAAATAAATAAAAGATTAATGCATAATCACAGATAAAAAAAAAAAATTAAGTCCATTGATACTCATCTCTGCAATCCCATTCCATTTCACTCTTGGATCTCCTGGGCCCTAGGATATCAAAGAGAGACAGAGAGAGGGAAAGAAGGAGAAGGGCACAGCCGGCACCAAAAAAAACCCTTTACACACGTGAGAGAGCATCGGCAATTAGATTATCCTTGCTGCGTATGTGCTTGATCTGTAGATGGAAAGATTGTAAGATAAGACTCCACCTCATGATTCTTTGGTTTGTACCACGCATTCGGTCCAAGAAGGTCAAAGGATTGTGATCAGTGTACACTATGATGGGGCCACAAATTGAGCTCAAGTAGACCTCAAAATGTTGAACAGCCAACACCAGGGCTAAGGCCTGTCATTCAATAGTGGAATAAGCCTGCTGATGGCGGTTACATTTTTTTGAAAATGTTCAATTCCATCATCATCTTCCTGTAAAAGAACAGCACCACCATAATAAGCACTGGCATCAACTGCAAGGAGAAAAGACCTCTTAAAATCAGGTGTAACGAGTACTGGTGCATTGGCTAAAATTCAATGATTTGGAGGCGTGTCCCAATACTTTTGGCAATATAGTGTATATCCAAGAGAAACGCTTCTCAAACAAGAACAAATGTAGGGCGGGGCTTGATTTTGTCTGTGGGGAATTGATTGGATGGTTGTGGTTTGCTATTGGTGGACAGGTTGCCCCGCCCTCATCATCAGAGAAGAGAAGAGATGCTGCAAGAGGGAGGAGAAGATATTCTGATTCAAGATTACAAGGAACATGAATTTAAAAAAAACAGTAAATACAGTAATGAAAAACAGTATTGAAGTTAAAAATTTATTAAAAACAGTAAAAAAGTGCATGAAGAAATCGATTATAATAAACACTGCAATATTTCATAAAGAAACAAGAATTGTCAGCTTTGATTTCATGGTGACTATTCAAGATCTCAAGTCTTGTTGGACACGATGCTTCGCAAACCTGGATTTGTGGATTTTCTGTCATTCGTCTCTGCAGATCCTCTCCAGCTCTGTTGGATGGGGACAGTCAGTGGACAGAGATGTTTGTGCTTCTGCAAGTCTCTCTCATCTCCACACATGATCTCTGGAGTGCTTCTTGTAACCTCTCTTACCATAGCCCGTCTTCCCCGATTGCTTAGATTGCTCCTGAAGACCATGGCGGAGCCGCGATGAGGGAAGGCGAAGCCGGACGAGTAGCAGCTGAAGGCCCATAAGCCCATGGCGATGACAGGGTAACGACTGACCAGGGCGGAGACGGGGGGATGAAGAAGCCCGTTGGAGCCGTAGGGACAATGTTCCCAGGTGTAGCAGAGGTGGCAAGGAGCCACGGTGGAGCCGACTGGTCGACGTGCCGAGGTGGAGTGACAGGCATGGAGGTACTGGGTGGAGCAAACAGGTCTGAGCTGGAGAACAATCAGCCCGAGGCGGATTCACAAAGCACTGAGCAGGTAACGTAGGAGGAGACGTAGGGCTGACGGACTGGGCAGTGCATGCAGGGATTTAACAAACGGCCTTCCAGGTCGATACAGGACAGAGGTGGCTGGAGTATGTAAGAGGTATTAGTATCCCCCTTCTGAAAACAAATGGGTTTGTGCTCTCTGGACCAGAACCAGACACTTTCTTAGGTTACCTGGAGCCAGATACAAGTGACAGCACTCTTGTTTGAGCTTGTAGTTGCATGGTTGGTTGCTCCAGTGAAAAATGGATGAACGGTCACTCCTATGCTCAATCCAGCAGATTCTGAAATTGAAATTGCCACAGGGTTCACACCTCAGTGTCTTTCATCTCAATGATGAAGAGAATGTGACTGATACAGCCGCACTCGTCACACAGTTCACCCTCACTGCCGTTCTTTCTCCCATCAGGGCTTTTTAGGCCTGGAAGGGGTGGTTTAATTAAACTTTGTTTGATTAAACACCACATATGTACAAGTAATCAAGCACCAGTCAAGGAGTGTGCCTACTACTGGTCTCCTGACTAGCGCAGTGGAATCCATAGACAGGTTGCTAATCTATTGAAAGATGAAATAATTGGAGGACAGTAATAGCACGTGGTCATCTCCAGTTGTTCTTTTTAAAGTGGACCTATAATGCCCCTTTTCACAAGATGTAATATAAGTCTCTGGTGTCCCAGAATGTGTCTGTGAAGTTTCAGCTAAAAATACCCCACAGATCATTTATTATAGCTTGTCAAAGTTCATGTATCACAGAATGGGGCAGCTGTTTGTGTGTGGTCACTTCCCCATTATAATAGCCTGTTGATGCTGCATTATGACATCTTGAATAATGGTGTTTGAATAATTGTTTATTAAACAGTGAAGTTTAAAATATATAAGGATCAAAACTAATTTCATTAAGAGTGGTTAATACATTTAGGACTATAGGGCTGGGTACAAACATTTACCAATTCTTCCAGTTTTGTGATCTTCTTTTGAATGATTCAGTACCAGTTCTTAAAATCCTGGGCCCAGTTCATTAAAAAGCAATCAGCTATCGGCTAGGGTCAAATCTTGAAAATGGGTTGTTCGAAAGAAAAAAAAGGATTCCAAAATTGGATTAGATCACAAAATCCAATCTTGGTTTTGATCTGGATCACATCAGGATGTGTTGTCCAAACTTTTTGGTAAGATTGTGATACTTTTGATCCAAAACAACCAGTTTATCTGTACCTGAGAGCGGAGCTTGCAGTCCATCTGAAAATGATTTTCTGTGAATGACTCCACTCGATACACAATCCAAGTCAATGCAAAAAGCTCATATTCTTTTTCCTGCAAATATACACAAGTCACAATATATGCTGCAAAAATAGTTTATTATGACAGTAGAAAGTTGACAGGTGAAGTGCAGCTAACGGTTGAGGGCAGTGAAGGTGTTCAGGAAATAAGCTCAGTGTACAGTTTGTTGGTGGAAGCGTCGGTTGTGTTGCTGGCGAGGGGTTTCTGCTGTGACTCTCCTAAAAGCCCAGCACTGCTGAAGTAGAACGGCACGTGAGAGATTCGCCCATCAGACCAGCACTACGAGAGACAGACAGAGACAACTTCAGCTGCAGTCGTTTTATCTATGTAAATCAAACAGCATCAGTTCAGCTGATCCCACATCTTCCTATAGGAATGGGACATATGTGGATGAGAAGTGCTTTTGTTTCACTCTCTGTCCAATTTGTCACATTCGTGTATAGGGCTGAGAATCGAAAATCGATTACAATTCTGGAGTCAGGTACTTGTTATAAAATTTTAATTTCCTGTGAGCGCATTTTAAAGCGCAAGAAGACGTGAAAGAAAATTTAATTCGGCACTTGCATGCTGTTTTATATGCGAACACAACTTTTAATCGCTCTTAAAGTGACAGCAGCCTAACAAACCTGCTGCAGTCTGTCATGTTAAACAACAAAAGACAGAGAAAATCACTCACTGATCTTGACTGAAGAGCTTTTGTAGCTTTACTAAGGAGTAATCTATATTTTAATGTACTAAAAAAAAGTGTTTTTTTTTACATTTGATTTTAATTCCTATATCTGAACTTTGTTCAGTTGTGTTTGTTTCAGTTGTTGCTAATTTGTACTTATTTTATGACTGTTTACTGTCTTTGATAATGTAATTAAATAATGTTTGAAATGTATATTAGTAAGTCTAGTTGTTTTTGCTGTGGTATTTCTGCTCCTCTGTAAGTGTTCTGTAGGCTGCTGATTTCTGTTCATGGTATTCAGCTGCAACAAAAAGGCAACGAATAAATGTCTGATATATAAATGTTAAATGTTTACCTTATTGGAACTGAAACTGGGAATCAAAAAGAATCAGAACCGAAAAGCAAAATCAGAATTGGAATAATTAAAATTCAACCCTATTTGTGTATTGACTGGAAAAGTCAATCTGTTAATTGTACGGTGATTTACCGCGTTTAATGTGTGAAAGGAGCTACTGTGAGGAACGCTTCGAAGACTGCAGGACTGATCCTACCAGATCCCAGTGCTGAGATCATTCACACACTGTTAGCACTGACTGCCACGTCTTCTGCTCACAGGGATAGTTTTCTGAACAGTTTTGCATTACATCAGTAAGTGGGTCCTTCATCTGGTGTCGGTGTGACTCACCACGGTAAGCAGAGCTCCGTGCTGGAAGTGCGGGTGGAACTGCATGAATCTGGGTTCTGCTCCAGCCTCTCCCATCACAAAACCACTGAACCACAAAGAGACGCATGCAGACATTAAGACCCGATTCAGAAAATGTGTTCTGGACTGACATGAAAACACATCAAATCACCAGAAGTTTGTTGATTGAGGATCATTAGCTAAAATCAAAAACTGGTGGAAGATAGATTTAGACTCAAGAAGCCAATGTATCAAATGTGAAAAAAATGATACATCACTATACACACAACAATAATAATAAAAACCCATGATGCATCACAATATCATAACTGGATTGTTAGTTGACAGGTGTGTGAAAGTAACTCTAACTACAGAAATGACTCTAGTCAGAGAACACAATTCCTCAAGCTCGTATCATACGCACCACGGCAGCAGCTCAAAGACAGGAACCGAGCGTGTTTTAAACACAGCTATGACTGACGGGTGATTATCGGCCAGAGAATCACCTGCACAGAGCAAATGAAGAACAAAATAAGAAAGACTCTTTATAAGAAAACATTAGAGCAGCAGCATCTTTTATGTCATAGGGGGACAAAGAAAAGAAGAGGTTCTGTTAAAATATTATAAACATTTGAACAACTTCTGACCAGCAAAACAAAAGGGTGTGGTTCAATGCGCAGGAAAAAAACAAGAGTAAAGGCCCGTTCACACCAAAGACAATAACTATAACAATAACAAAGATATTGTTTTAAAATGTAAAAGAATAGCAGAAGAAGTTTAAAAGAAGTTTACAGCATAACTATAACATAACAGCACAGACAATATCGTTGGAATCACTTTGAGTGATTTTTTTACAGCTGATAAAAACATTGACAGCCAATCAGAATTCATCCTGCTTTAACGAGCTCCAGCATTTTATAACTTGACCTTCTGATGTCATGGCAAGGTGGTCAAATTTCATGTGGTATTTTTCAATTTATGATATTTGTAAAAGACAAAAATCCTTAAAAATATATTCAGATTTTTTAAAAAGACAATTTAGATTCATGTAAAGTAACATGTTACTAAGTAATTTTTTTTTTTTTTTGCACTAAAAATCTTTTTATCTGCACTGTTTGTTCACTGGTTTGCACTCCATCTGCCATGTGCCTTGCGCTGCTTTATTTAACTTTATTTATTTTTAAATATTTTTTTATTATGTCTTTTTTTTACATCCCCTTATTGTATAGTTATATCTTATATTTTATATTGATCTTGTATAGTTATATCTTATATTTTATATTGATCTAGATTCTTAAGCTCTACTGTTAGTGTTATCTGTATGCACCGGGGGTCTGAGAGTAACGCAATTTCGATTCTCTGTATGTATGTACTGTACATGTGGAAGAATTGACAATAAAGCAGACTTGNAAACAAGAGTAAAGGCCCGTTCACACCGAAGACAATAACTATAACAATAACAAAGATAGTTTACAGCATAACTATAACATAACAGCACAGAGAATATCATTGGAATCACTTTGAGTGATTTTTTACAGCTGATAAAAACATTGGCAGCCAATCAGAATCCATCCTGCTTTAACGAGCTCCAGCATTTAATAACTTGACCTTCTGATGTCATGGCAAGGTTGTCAAATTTCATGTGGTATTTTTCAATTTATGATATTTGTAAAAGACAAAAATCCTTAAAAATATATTCAGATTTTTTAAAATGACAATTTAGATTCATGTAAAGTAACATGTATTCAAGCTGTAAGGGAAATATGTTACTAGTGTTCTTTTCTTTTCATCAGTCAGCAGCACTGGGACTGGTGTGTATCTCAGTGCATTAGTGGAGACTGTTTTACAGATCAAAGTTACTGTGACGGTTATAACTGACTGTTTTATGAGGGATTCATTGAATCATTCATGCAACCGATTTGTTCAAAAATGCTGATTCTCTTAGGAACAAAACAAGAGACTTGCTGCATCCTAACACACCTACATGTAGTACATGCCCTAGAAATATGTACTCTTCTTGCAATGAAAGTACACACTTCTGAGTGTGTAGCAGAGGATTTTGGGACATGCAGTACAAACACAACATTGTATCATTGTACCCTTTCTAAAAACTGTTTCTGCTGTATTTGAGAGAAAATCAGCAGCTGGCTTTTTGCTTAATGCTGCATTTAAACGTATCCGTTTTCTACTGTGCTATTCGTACCTTTATAAAAGATCACAAGTGATGTTGCAGATGAAATGCTGCGTGAACTCAACCGAACAGCTTGTTCACCACCGTGAGAGTTCCTGAACTTTGAAAAAGTACTACCTCGTGAGCAGGGACTTTCTGAGGGGAGAATTTTTACCCCGAACTTCATTTAAACCCTGAATCCTGCGGTCGAAACACATCGAGTACCACCCCAAAGTCCCTAGTTCCTGGGGAAAGTTCATGCAGTGGAAATGTGGCTTTTCTCTCAAATAATGCTAAAATAACTATATTTCAGTTTGCTCAAGCCAGTGCATGTGCAGAGTAGAGTAAGGCAGAGTTTATCTGTACATTTTCAAGTGTTTATTAATGTCTGTGGATAAAGTAGGATGATATTTTACCTTTCAGAAGCACGGCAAGTCTCTCCCCTCTTGGATCCCATGACAGCGAGCACACCTCTCCCCCAACACTGTACAAACACAACGCAGAGCATTTAGACGGGATACTGATGCTGTAAAACCTGCTCCCTGTTTCTCACAATATATTCTACAGCCCACATTGCTCTGTGATCGCTCTTCTCATCAAAGCTGTTCACATCAAACACTCTTTAAACAGATTTGCTTGAGTCTTCACTGGCATATAAGGATGCACATCTTACATGAGTTCTCCGTCAGGTCCAGGGAAGCTGGTCTCGGAGAGATCGGCCACAACTGTGGCGGCTTTAGGACCACCTGAAACACCGCCAGAGAAAACAGCTCTACTGCACATATCATGTTTCTTCATGATTAACAACATGTAATTTCATAAACTTCTTGATATGACATGAACCTTAACTACCAAGTGTAATCAGTTAAGTGTGTTGTTGCTGGTTAATCCAAGTAAATCATATTCTACAATACATTATGCATGCACTTTTGAGTCATCTGGCAAGCATTTAATCGATCAGAAACGAAAATCTAATATTATTTGAGAGTGACTTTCGGATGGGATAAGAGAGAAAGTGTTGAGGTCAGAGTTGGCCTTGGGAAAGCTGTAGATTCACAGTCTGCCGCATATATTCAGGCTTGGCACATGAAGACGCACTGCGTCAAGTTTGATACTGATGCCAAATGACATGCACAAGGTTTCAGAAATAACTTGTGTTTGGTTCTGTTCCACACGCGTCATGTGACTTCAGAAGACGTGGAATATAGTGCATGAGTCATATGGACTACTTTTATGCTACTTATAAATGTCTTATGTTTGACAGCACCAGTCCCCATTCACTTTGTAAGGAAGAAGCAGCGTAGACATTCTCAAGAGCCAGCTGACCAACACTTCACAGCTTTAGGGGAAGGGTTTAACTGAGTTATTGCACAGCATGGAAATATCATTCAAAAAATGCTCCACAAAGCCCAAGAAAAACAACAGAATAGGGTTGTCAAAAGTACCGACTTCGGTACTGAAATAAAAAAATAAAAAACTTTACTATACCAGCATTTCCCCCAAGCATTTTGAGCGCTGTTGAACGGATTCTTAAACACCTATGATTGGCCATTGTGTTTACGCACTCAACAGTTATGTCTTTGATTGGCTAGAATAGTCATCTTCACCGATTAACACATTTTGAAGTGTTGATCATTGCAGCCAATCACAGACATGAACACCCGTGAACACAATAGCCAATCAGAGACATATCTGTTGAGCCTGTGAACACAACGGCCAATCAGAGACATATCTGTTGAGCCTGTGAACACAACGGCCAATCAGAGACATATCTGTTGAGCCCGTGAACACAACGGCCAATCAGAGACATATCTGTTGAGCCTGTGAACACAACGGCCAATCAGAGACATATTTGTTGATCACGTGAACACAACGGCCAATTAGAGACATATCTGTTGAGCCTGTGAACACAATGGCAAATCAGAGGTATTTAAGTTAATTCGAATCTGTTCAACAGTGCTCAAAATGCTAGGGGGAAATGCTGGTATCATCACATTTTTAAAATTTCAGTACTGACTTGGTAGTGAAGTACCAGTACTTTTGACAACACTACAACAAAAAATGTTTATAGACCAAATAAAGCACCTAAAACAAGTACAGATAATTTGCCATCACTCAGAAAAGATTTTTCCGCTTATATATTCAGTATTCAACTTATAAACAAAACTTGAATATTCTTTAAAGACATGTAAGTGAACTTAGATGATTCTGTGATTATTATTAATACTCGATGTAACCTCATGACTTGAACATTTTGTCAACTTATTTTCATCGTTCAATCCACCAAATATATTTAAAACTAAAGTTAACTAAATCCATTTGTGTTAAAACTACATTTTTGTTGATGTAACTGGGCAGTGGATCTGTAGCTCCCAGCATGCTTTTCAAGGGACTGCATTAAGAGAGTAAATGTTATTTTATGTGTTTTCCAGTAAAAATGTTAGAGTTTAATGTTCAGTTATGCTGAAGAGTGGCTCTTGTGCCAGTTATGATAGTTATGTGTGAGTTCAGATGCTTCACTTAATGAGTAATAACTACACTGACACTACTCTCCTTATTTGTTCATTATATACATTATATGTAATGCACTCAAACAAGTTCATTTAAACAAATAATGTTTTGTTGAGCCAACCAGTTCCTGTTTCATACTAAGCAGCAATAGCACCGTCTTTAGAGCTTAAATGTATTGTACTGATATGTTGATCAATAAAGCACTTCGTTTCATGCCAGTCTTGTAGATTTGCTGTTCTAGATTTGTGGCTTCGCTTGTTTGAAGTGTACACTAGAGGTCAGTCAGGAGACACAGATAGTGAGATGACGTGATGATGTTCATACCTGTGAGGTCAGAGAAGGTGAGCGCGTATATGAGCCTCTCTCCCTGAATGCTCAACAGCAGACAGCCTCCGTCAGGACTCCAGCAGGCCGACTGACACAAGCACAGAAAAACAACCTCCGCATGAAACAGACTCTGATGCTGTTGTTCATCTGTGTCGTGCTGTGGACTCTGCTATACTTTGATTATTTATTGATCATTAAATCATTATAGTCCTGAGTGTGAATAGCCGTTTACACTAGTCTGAGGAGTTCTTACCTGACAGCTGCCTTTCAGACACGGCCATCTCTCACAGGTCCACATGCGCGTCTCCCAAACCCTACAACACACCAACAGTGTCTGCATATCAAAACACAACCTATATTTGAAACATCACTGTCTGCCATCTGAGCTTTCGGTACGCAGATAAAGATGAGGATTTTCAGCAGCACTACAGACTGATTTCACAGGACCGTACCTGAAGAGAGCGGACGGTGTGGCGGCCAGCAGTCGGCTGCCGTCTGGAGACCAGGAGAGATACGTGACGCCGCCGCCACCCACCCGCTGCAGCGGCACACAGCTCTCGGCCGCCACATCCCACACCTGCAGAACAACACAAACAAGACATGATGAAGACCTCAGTTTGGACTTAATCACAGTTCAGTGTTTCCCAACACGATCTAATCCAGTGTTTCTCAACCGGTGGCTCAAAGAAACAACAACAAGAAGACTTTTATTTTGAAAGGCGTGCTATGGTAGCTGTAGTTTCCGTAACCTTAACTCAAAATACCACTGCATTTTCACTTATTTTGTTATTTTTATTATTTTTGATGGCTGTGGTGCATCATACCAACTTAACTTTACTGTATTATTAAAATCTAGTTTGGGACTACTGTTAAATAACCTTACCTTGTACTGTTTATTCATCAGTGATACTGATATTCATAAAGTTTATGTGTTTTAAGTAAATTGGGACAGATAAATAATAAATAAATATATTAGCTTGGTTCAAACACAATCCAGTTGGGAACCACTGCTATAAACTCTCCCGCCACAGCTTCATAATGAACCTAAAATATATTTACACCTCTCATAATAACAGAAAAGATCAATAACATTGTGTTTTGCGCCATTGCTTTGGCCAAGTATCTGTCCAACTAACTAAAATCAAAAGGGCAATATGGCTTTGTGCCCTTATCAAACTGCAAAAGACTGCAATTCAATGAAATAAGTATATAGTCTGTTTGTGCTGAGTGTTTCAAAGCGAAGTGAGCACTTTCATTACATTTATTATGGCAGATGATTATGGCATTTCACTAGTCTTTTAATGAGATGCGTTTGTGTTTTCACAGAGACTGAGAGTTTAACTCTCACAAGTGAAGAAATTAAGACAAGTTTTGCAATTTCCCTGTCAAGTAAAATATACATTTTATAAAATGATTTTTCATTTACATTTATTTTACAGTGCAGTTGTATTACAATTTATTTAATATTATAATTTTTTTGGCTTCCTAAAACAGCAGTGTGAATGTAACAGACTAAGACACTATATCACAACTAAAAAGAGGTTTGAGTCCACTTTACAGTTCAGGACAAGTCAATTCACTGCATTTGTTCAATTTGCACACTGAACATGGATTGGAGCTCTTCATTCATGAAACTCTCAGAGCGCACCAGATTGATGCACTGAACTTTGAAATGTACAAAATTTGTACAATATTTTCATCCCACCATAGTCTCACAAGATCCTGTGGGAAACAGTGATTCACATTATAATTTCACCATAAACCATGACTAGGCTTGGGTATCGAGTATCGAGTATCGAGTGGAACCGGGACTAGCTTTTCGATTTTCCCGGAATCGTTCAAAAGTTTAAATTTCGATTCCTAGTTTCGATTCCTAGTTTCGATTCACAGTCCGCCGACTGGAAGAAGAAACCGCTGAACACCAACGAAGAAGCGTCCATCGGAAGTGTTGGCATAACCGAGCGAGTCGAACATGGATAGCGTGCGTCGGCGGTCCAAAGTGTGGCTTCACTTTTTTTAAACAGAACGAAATCTCGGCAAAATGCAACATTTGCGGCAAGATTGTTTCGTGCATAGGAGGGTGCACGTCGAACATGATAAAGCACCTCCGAGTTCATGACTTCGGTAAAGTTGGTTTTATATTCGCACATTCGGGCATCCGTATTCAATAGCTTTGTTAATCACACTACATTGGACATTCAGTGGACATTCACAAGTAAATATGCCATTAAAACAATACTTGCCTATTTTGATCGACTGTGAAAAATGTTGTAAGTTGACAATCGTTGGTTGTCAATATCATGTCGCTGCTTAAAATTCGCAAACATCAATTTATTGCACATTTATTGGAAAGTCTGAATTTATCAGAAGTCCGAATGTGCGAATATAAAACCAACTTTACCGAAGTGAGTTCATGGAGTAGAAATAAATGTGTGCACAGCAGGAGATACTATCTGTCCAGAACGCTCACGCATCCTGCCTGAGAAGGCAGATATGATCATTTTCCTAAACAAGAACTGTTTCTGATTTTATACTGTACCTGCTGCTAATCTGGACTGGGTTTTACAAGTTGTTTCTTATTGTTTATTTGCTATTCTGCACCAGGTTAGCCCATCAGTGGGAGCACGGTAACATGTTCAAGTACCTGCAGCATCATACACTCATGTGTAAATGTGTTTTCATGGTTTTCAAAAATAAAGCTCTCTTGAGGAAAGTGTACCCCTGTGAAAATATATTCATAATTTATAATATTTATATTCAAGTTCATAGATTTGATATTTAAATTGTAGTTGAAAACAGCCCTGTGAGAAATTCATAGTAAAGTTCATAAAAAGTAAAAATTTCATAGAATTAAAATTGATGGAGAAGGTCAGACTATTTCCTTCCAGAAAGACCGTTGGTTAGCTAGCTCATTTAAAATATCCTAAACTTTTTTTGACCCTGCCTCTTAAAAGAATCGGAATCGAGAATCGTTAGGAACCGGAATCGAAACAAGGAATCGGAATCGGAATCGGAATCGTTCAAATTCAAACGATACCCAACCCTAACCATGACCGTTTGTTCTACTATTATTTCTAAAAGTCTGAGACCACACTGAAAAATGGGAATTCAATATCTGATTTAAACCTGTAAAGAAACAAGATTACAGGCCTGTTCACATCAACACAAATGTTTGGCATGAAACCTCTGTCAGATTTTCAAATGTGATGTGATTTGTCTGTTCAGACTAATGCATAAAAACAGCATGCACATGTAAATTCCCTCTCTGATAGTAGATATCGCTTAGAGAAAACCAGAAATACAGCGGTTACCCCTGTACAAACTCTGTTTGGTGAGAACACAGCCGCAATAAGTTTTTTGTGATTAGAAAAATAAATGTGTAAGTAAAATAAACAAAAATAGAAGCATTTTCATAAGCCTCCACTGTTTAAAACCTAAAGCTAAAATTGTCCACTTACACCCCATCATCATCACAACTAAACCACTGGTTTGTGCTGCAATAACGAATGCTTGTGCTTGTTTGGCGTGACATTTATTATTAATTTTGAGTGATATCACTCTCCACCCACTATCAGTTTCTTAATTTTATCTCAGCTTGAAAAAATTTTAAAGTCTCAGCTTTCGAATTCTGTCAAATTTATCATTCAAACAATACAGCTTTGTCTTTCTTTAATGTGTGGAGACGGATCACTGATTATCTCTTCCTCGTCACTACTAGTTACAGCAGCAAATAAACATGAATGAAAATCAGAAGATACGGAACAACTTACTGAAATAATTCATGTCTCATGTCATCGATCAATCACCATTTCAACCACAGAAAGACGTCAATAAAACATCTTGAAAACAATAATGTCATGTAACGTCACATTTACCTCAGAAAAGACATTCAATGACCATGAACTCGATAGTTAGCTAGAAAAATAACTCTAGAGGAGCATTTTAATAAATATATATGCACTAGATTACATACATATCCATTATATTTATACTTAACCTGTTATTTAATGTTTGTCTGAATAAATCTGTCATGAATTTTTTAATGTCAGCCATCGTTTAAATGATTATGAGTCATTCTATAAAAGGGTACATTTCATGTGCATTGATGATTATTATACTTTCTTCACAAAAATCATCCATTAAGGGAAATATCTCACAAATATTTGTGCACATTATATTTCATGTTGCCTGAAAATCACAAAAATTCCTCCAAATTCTGCAGTTTTTGAAGTCATTGAGTCTCAAGTTCAAAATAATGAATAAAAAAAATGTTTGAAGTAAAGTTGGAAGCCTTGAGACGTGAGCTTACCATCATGGCTGCGTCCACAGGAGATGCAGACACGAGCAGAGAGCCGGTGGGCGACCAGGCGATGGATGTGATGGGAGAATGACCCGGATGAGACAAGACCTGCGCACAGCCGGACGACGGCCTGAGAAAGACACACTTGGTCAACTGGCGCTCATATATAGACTGCAAAGCTTTAAAACAGATCACACTTATCACCCTGTACCAGTGGGGAAAACACACCTGTCCAGTTTACAACTTATTATCGACCTGGGAGAATCATTGCTTCGCTAACAAGCTTCCAGGTCAGTCACATTCTATGTCAATAAGAGTTTTTGTCCTAACCAGCTGCGACAGCAATCTGCAACAATTCTACTTTAGAAACAGATTCTATTTCTGCGACGTTAACCACGGCTGGAACAACAGGCAAAGTATGGGAATGATAACTTCAGGTACTTTATTTAATGTTAAAAGCATTTAATGTGAGTGTGAATATCATTTATAGCCGTACTGAAAGAGACAATCACCTCAGATCTTGAAAATAAAAGAAACAAGAACATTCAGACCGTGAGCAAACAAGCATATTCTATGACAAAGATTGATTTGGTCGCTCAGTGCTTATTTTTAATTATGTTAAAACAGTGTAGTATTTTATGAATTTAAATTGGTTGTTACTGCAGTGCACATGCAGAGAGACTCCTCCCACACACTCTTCTGATTGGCTGTGAGTTTTGATTGATTTGTTTGCATCTCACAGTCATGTTGCATCTGGTGCAAACGGACAAACTGCGGGTCGCTGGAATCTTAATCACCACATCCGGAGCGCTGCAATTCAGCTCTCCAGTCACGACATGTTTATTTATACAGTAGATTGTTTAACCCTTATGTGTTGGGGATGTTTTCATCCACTATGGGGTGTTTTTGAGTAAGTTGGCGTAAGGTCTCTCTCACACTCTCTCTCACTAACACACACACACACACACAATATAATATGCTGTAATATACTCCATATAAAAGCCAGAAACTAAGCTTTTTTTTGCACAGGCCTATAATGGTGCCACCAGGTGATCAACTGTAAAAATGACAAATTTTACCTCTTCCCAACAGGGAAAACCACCATCAATCAAGAATGCATGGTTATATGATGTCATGGCTTTGCAATCAAAAAATGTTGTTCTAATGGAAGTCAATGGGGCAAAAACAGCCACTAACAGTCAATGAGGGAGAAAAAAAAATTTAATCTGATGCTGCACAAAAACTTACAATGCATCAAAACCAATGTTGTTACTAATCTTTCACATGTCCAAGACTGTGATAAAAGGTTAAAAAAAAAAAATCCAGTCCACAATCACTTTTTATATTGAAAATAAGTCATTTTGTGTGTTTTTTCCTCCAAATCAGTGACATAATTTATAAACTTGACAATAAAAGAGTAAAAATCCTGTTTTTTTTTAATCAGGACTGAGGTTGATTAACAGATTTATGCAAAAAAATATTTATCTGATACATCTTTACAGCAGTTTAATTCAGTGGATGTTTTCATCCACGGACATAATGAAAGGGTAGTAAATTTGAACAATACACAAGGGTTGAAGCAGCAGCTTTACAGTATTAAACAGTGTCAGTGTCTCTTTCAGTTAGAATTACAGCTTCAGTTTCTATGAAAAAGCAGCTCTCCAGCTCTCTCATGTTTTCCTGTGTCTGACTTCAACCGCCTGAACAGAAAGAATAAACCAGAGAAGATTTATGCTTCAAAAAAGGAGGAGCCTCAGAGCCACACCTACCTATTACCTCATCGCCACGGACCAATTGCAGTTCAGAGGTGTTTACCAGCTGGACTTTTCCAGAAAGTTTAAGCTGAAGAGCTGTTTTGAACTCCAAACCAACTTTGTTTTGGCCTATTTTTGTTCGAAATGATGTCACACCAGTTCGTTCTTCGATTTTACTTGAAGTATATCAGGGATTTTAACTTACACTTATTTAATACCCTTTGAGAAGAATGTGCTGTTGTTCTCGTCGCAACACTTGTCATATCAATTCGTTGTTTAATGGATTAGGAAAAAGAATCACACGGAATCGTCTGTGTGTTCAGACACATTAACAAACTTCAGTCGGACAGGCCAACAAAAAGTGACTTCTTCCTGCCAGTGTGAGGTGATGATTTTCTCTAAAGCTGCTGTGAACTGTGCTGTGTGTAACGAGTCTCATGATAATGTGCTTCAGATATGCTGTCAGAGTATATACAGATGTGGTACCTGGTGGAGAGCGAGGTGGGGTCCACGTGCCAGATGAGCAGACAGGACTGACAGGCCACGGCGAGAGCGGAGCCGCACAGAGGCTTCCACTGCAGCGCACAGACGGACCTCTGACAGCGGTGCTTCAGCGTGGGGCTCGTGGAGCTGTGGGAACACTAGCATGAGTTACACTTGAACTGCTCGTTATGCTGCTTTAAAGGTTCCTAATGCAGTTTTGGAGTCTCCTCTAACTTGCACTGTGCTGTGAGAGTCGTGT
This sequence comes from Anabarilius grahami, assembly GCA_003731715.1. Lineage (NCBI taxonomy): Eukaryota > Metazoa > Chordata > Actinopteri > Cypriniformes > Xenocyprididae > Anabarilius > Anabarilius grahami. The sequence continues at coordinate 198,800 of RJVU01071064.1, forward strand.
TTGTGTACCTGTGGGATTTGTAGATCTTGATGGAGTCGTCCAGTAACGCCACAGCAAACTTATCTGTGTGAGGATGCCAAGCGAAGCTCCTGAGAGCGCCGTCAGACCTGGAAACGCACGGAAACACGCTCAACACACACTAACCATATGCTTCTGCTGTTTACTTCAGACCAGAGGCTCATAAACAGCTCAGCTCTGGACTCATGCATACGCTTGCATTCAGATTCAACAGAGAGAATCAAATCACATGATCAATGCGAACAACACTTGATAAGAACGCCAGACAGATGTTACAACATAAATCAAATCAGATATGAAGCTCATGGATGATCTCAGAGCTGAAGAAATCAATGACGTACCATTCCAGCATCTGTGAAAACTCTGCCACCATCTCATCGCTGCTCAGCTGGCAAACACAGACAGAAACAGAGTGTTTATAAGTGTACGGTGATGCTGAGGTGACGCGGGACGGCTCATACTCACAGTCAGATGAGGAAACAGAGAGCCGTGAAATGAAGACGCCCATCTGAGCAGAGCCAGCAGACAGGCCGAGCTGACCGACAGGAACCTGGGCACTGAAACACAGCGGCGTAACGCACCTCACTACGACTGCTGAGCGATCGTGAACATGTGAACGTGACTTACCTTCCTCAGCGCTGTTAGTGATCTCATCCAGAAGACCGTACAGCCCCGCATCTCGCCTACGAGAGACAGAGGACGGTTAGTGTCACTGCAGATCAACTCATCATCGCTCATGTGGTCCAAATTAAAGAACAGAAAACAACGTCTGTTCGCTTGAAAACTAATCACATTCGAAAATCACATTCCAGGGGGTAAAATCCATGTTTTTGGCACAGTTCCTCTGATAAAATTCACATTGCAAGGGCTAAATATCATGTTATTTGGGGTCGCTTCAACCCGTGGTAACAGTGTTAAAGTAGCACAATTCAACTCGGCAACACTGGATAAAAGCGTCTGCTAAATGAAAACACTGCAAGTCTTCCAAAGACATGTGAAATATAAGAAGTTATTCACTGACAGTCTTGTGCTCATATCAAACTCTCACACAGTCACACTCAAACTAAAAGTACCACCATCAAAAACATTAAAGACTCCATGAAATCAAGCATTTTAGTGTGTGTTAACCTTGACGTATGACACAATCTGCATTTTTAATGTATGCATTCAATATTTACTGTATTTCTCTACCTACAATGTAAATCAAATATTTGAAGGACATATTCGTCAGTTCAGATTATCTGTCCAATCAAATGCTCTCTAGAATCTGAAAAGCCTCGCCCCCTACAGTCTGAAGATCTGCGTCACTTGATCACTCATCTCCTATATAGTGTACGGCAGTGTAGTGCACTATATAGGGAATAGGGAGCGATATCAGACAGAAGTAAAATAAGCCACTTCACTGCACTTTTAAAACACCTCACCCTGGACCATCCCTTCATAACACGAGTCTAACGGTGACGAACCAACCGAAATATCTGTTATTATTCACTGAAAAGGATGTTGTGCTGCTCTTTTCTTCCTTATAGTGACGTATATCGAGTGAAACGCTTCTCAAACAAGAACAAATGTAGGGCGGGGCTTGATTTTGTCTGTGGGGAATTGATTGGATGGTTGTGGTTTGCTATTGGTGGATCTCATGTGAGTGACAGGTTGCCCCGCCCTCATCATCAGAGAAGAAAAGAGATGCTGCAAGAGGAAGATATTCTGATTCAAGATTATTAAAACAATAATGATGTGCACCGATAAACAGGAACACGAAGAATACATTTAGCACAGTAGCACGCAAAAATTACACAAAAATTACACAAAAAGTGTAAAATTGTCCAGAGGAACACAGATAAACCATATATTGTCGCAAAAGTATGTTTATGTCTTCATGTTTCATCAGTCAAAACATCTCTATTTTATGTTAATCTGCTACAGCGATCTCTGGATGCTTTTGTCCATATAAGGGATTTCCTGGAACGTCACAAGTTTTATGACTTCTATGAGTCTCACTTCTGGGCTTTCTGCTCGAGAGCGCCCTCTGGCTATGAGTGTGAATGAAACACACATTGCATGTGTATCACTAATGCTCACAACACCCTATTCTGGGTAAAAATAGGACAAATTATACTTCTCTCCAAAGACATTTGAAGTAAACATATGCAAATCCAAGTTTTTCTCCATTTCCTGACAAAAATTAAGAAGTTACTGTCACAGATTTTTATCATAATAATTGTATATTTAATAGTAAAACTTTAGACATTTCTAATGAAATATAGTAAAATGAAGATTGATGGATGTTGTTTAGAAAAGCGTTGAAATGTCTGAAAACATTTCTTGTTAGGGCTGGGCGATTTTGTGATTATTTCGAATGAATTGTTTTGCCTCGATTGTACTATTTTCAAATCGACATTTTTTAAAATTTAGAATGAAAATGTTACAGTAATGATAACCGTTAAGAGAAGAAAATGATCCGACCACATGATGGCGCTTGATTAACCGCTCTCGTCTGACGCTCTATGAACACATCGCGAGACTCAAGCGGCTGTTCACTCAGAAATGAGTTATTGAGTTGAAAAAGAAAAACAAGACGCGGGCAGCGGAATAGGAAAAGAGCAAAGTTATTAAACGTGAGTTGTGCAACAGCCAAACACGTCCACCAAACAAGAACAATAGAGCGATGGAATTAAAAACCTGTAAAGAACTACTGTGTGTTTGATATTTCTTGTTTGTATGATGGTGACAGGCTGATATATGCTGTTTTTACAGAGCATTTGCTGTTAATAATAGCCTATTGTTGGTGTTATTGATATTTTTTGGCTAAAAAATATTTAGCATTTTCTTATTTTATATGATTTATAGTATAAGTACATAAAATATGTTTAAAGGGTTAGTTCACTCAAAAATTTAAATTTTGTCATTTATTACTCACCCTCATGTCGTTCCACACCCGTAAGACCTTCGTTCATCTTCAGAACACAAATTAAGATATTTTTGATGAAATCCGATGGCTCAGTGAGGCCTGAGCAATGACATTTCCTCTCTCAAGATCCATTAATGTACTAAAACATATTTAAATCAGTTCATGTGAGGACAGTGGTTCAATATTAATATTATAAAGTGACGAGAATATTTTTGGTGCACCAAAAAAACTAAATAACGACTTATATAGTGACGGCCGATTTCAAAACACTGCTTCAGGAAGCTTCGGAGCGTTATGAATCAGCGGTTCGGAGCGCCAAAGTCACGTGATTTCAGCAGTTTGACACGTGATCCGAATCATGATTCGACACGCTGATTCATAACGCTCCGAAGCTTCCTGAAGCAGTGTTTTGAAATCGGCCATCACTATAGAAGTCGTTATTTAGTTTTTTTGGTGCACCAAAAATATTCTCGTCACTTTATAATATTAATATTGAACCACTGTACTCACATGAACTGATTTAAATATGTTTTTAGTACATTAATGGATCTTGAGAGAGGAAATGTCATTGCTCAGACCTCACGGAGCCATCGGATTTCATCAAAAATATCTTAATTTGTGTTCTGAAGATGAACGAAGGTCTTACGGGTGTGGAACGGCATGAGGGAGAGTAATAAATGACATAATTTTCATTTTTGGGTGAACTAACCCTTTAAGATAAGTTTGTGCAATATTTACCTTCATATTTCATGCATATTTAACAATTAATTTGTTTCACATTTACACCATGTTGATCACTTCATGCGTGGTGCACTGGGAATACACGAGAATGTTACTTGAATCATATTGTAGTTACATTTTTAAGTTGAGTAGTTAAACATNGACTGAACAATTCAATCATTCTGGGAAAAAAAAAAAAAAACAACAAAAAAAAACAAGATTTTATTTTTTGCCATATCGCCCAGCAGTATTTCTTGTTAAGGTTTGTATTTTCTCAGAGATGGTAACCGATGTTTTTACTTGTGCTTCAAAACTTTAACCTCTGCAGCAACAGTGCTAAGGGCAAAACAGTAAACGTACATCCCTGCCGATAAATCATTTATAATAAACACGGCAATATTCCATAAAAACAAGAATTGTGTGTTTTGATTTCATGGGGACTTTAATCTCGGATGATGGCTGTGTGAGTGAGCCGAACTGGAGAACCGTTCGGTTTGATTCACGGTCAGGCTTTGTGACCAGCTGATCCACTGAAAACCAAACAAACACAGTCATGATGGTGTGATCTGCAGCAGACACACACCAGGCTCCGGCGCTCCTCATCCACAGCGTGTCTCTCTGGTCCAGGAAGGCTGATTTACTGCTGCTCTCGGGCCGACTGTGACCCTTCAGAGTGTCTCTGGTGAACTGAGGGCTGGGCAGCTCCGACCACTGGACACACACACACACACACATTACACACACATTACACATTATACACACACATTACACATTATACACACACACACACACACACACACACACTACACACACATTACACATTATACACACACACACACATTACACACACATTACACATTATACACACACACACAACACATTATACACACACATTACACACACATTACACACACATTACACACACATTACACATTATACACACACATTACACACACATTACACATTATACACACACACACACAACACATTATACACACACATTACACACACATTACACACACATTACACATTATACACACACACACACACACACACACACA
>RJVU01071064.1:203547-232670 GCA_003731715.1 Anabarilius grahami
TACACACACATTACACACACACACACACACATTACACACTATACACACACATTACACACACACACACACACATTACACATTATACACACATTACACATTACACACACACACACACATTACACATTATACACACACACACACACACACACACACTACACACACATTACACATTATACACACACATTACACACACATTACACACACATTACACATTATACACACATTATACACACATTATACACACATTATACACACACGACACACACACACACATTACACATCATACACACACAACACACACACACACACACACACAACACATTACACACACACATTATACACACACACGACACACACACACACAACACATTACACATCATACACACACACACACACACACAACACATTACACACACACATTATACACACACACCACACACAAACACATTACACACACAACACACACACACACATTATACACACACAACACACACACACACATTATACACACACAACACACACACACACATTATACACACACAACACACACAAACACATTATACACACACAACACACACACACACATCATACACACACACACACACACAACACACACAAACACATTATACACACACAACACACACAAACACATTATACACACACAACACACACAAACACATTATACACACAAACACATTATACACACACACACACACAACACATTACACATCATACACACACACACACACACACAACACATTACACACACACATTATTTATGTCTTCCGAGCAAACAACAGCATTTTATGTGTTATTTATATTCTGTTTTTGCCATAACTGACACAAAAACACACAATGCTGTCGTTGTGTGCGGCATTAGAGCAGCTATCCTTACATCAACTGTGATGTCATCTAATTAACTGTGATGTCATCTAAATCAGCTTCATATCGTGACACTAAACATGGAATCTGTTTGTTTATCGAGTTGAAACACTAAATAAAGAGTGAAATCACGAGTGTCGGACAGTCATGAACACTGACTGACTGAATGACGTGTGAAGGGTCACGCGCACCTGTGTGTCGGGCTGCCCGGGCACGAGCTCGTTGTTGTGCTCGCGCAGCGTGAGTCCGGCGGTCACGGGCGGCGGGAACAGGCTGAGTGAACACATCTACACAAACACACACATTAACTCTCACTTCCGCTGGAGGATATCACTGGAGAAACATGATTAGGTTTTGAACATTAGCGTTTAGCTGCAGGAGTGTGTTGTTTGTTACTCACTGTCTGATGAGGTAAATATGAGCAGCGCGCTGTACTGCAGCTGAACTCGCGCCTTTACATTTACGGAAGCTCTAATGAAACAAAACACCAAACTGACGGCGAACGCGTTTTCATAATAAAAGTCCTGAAGCTTTTGCCAATTATAATGATCACTTTCGTTTTTATCCATTGTGTTACTGCAGTTGCTATGTTTTATATACATATATATCATATTATAATCTTTATTATGGTTTCAATTCTAATAACATGGTTAAAATCCCCATGAAATTAAAATTGGCACTAGTATGTGAGCCTTAAAGGATTAGTTCACTCAAATTAAAATTTCTGGATAATTTACTCACCCTCATGTCATCCAAGATGTTCATGTCTTTCTTTCTTCAGTGGAAAAGAAATGAAGGTTTTTGATGAAAACATTCCAGGATTTTTCTCCATATAGTGGACTTCAATTGCCTCCAAACGGTTGAAGGTCAAAATGTCAGTTTCAGTGCAGCTTCAAAGAGCTCTACATGATCCCAGACGAGGAATAAGAGTCTTATCTAGAGAAACCATCGCTAAAAAATTAATATGTTTTAATCATAAATGCTCATCTTGAACTAGCACTCTTCTTCTTCTTCTCTATTAGAATTCTGGCAGTGTAGACGCTGCTAAGCGTATTACTGCCCTCCTCAGGTCAAAGTTTGAACTAAATTGTCATATACAATATGCTATTGCAAGTATATAACAATTAGTTCAAACTTTGATCAAAAACCTTCATTTCTTTTCCACTAAAGAAAGATCATCTTGGATGACATGATGGTGAGTAAATTATCAGGAAAAGTTTATTTGAAAGTGAACTAATCCTTTATTAAAGACCCGCTGTGGTGAAAATCAAGTTTTTACACTGTTAAAGAGTTGGATTCTCATGCTAAACATGGCAAAGTTTCAAAACATGAGTTGGACGAATGACAAAGTATTTCTGTGCCAAAAATACTCTTCCAAATCCTCACGAACTTCGGGGTCTTTTTTCGAGTATGTGCCCGTGTGACGTCAACGGGGTCGTAATTCCTTGTACGGCCACTTCTCCCGGAAGAGCACGCGCACACACGTCGACCAGAGCGAGAGAGCAAGATCACTGGACTGTGCCTACAACTGAATACAGTTTATTTGTACTTAATTGTAATTAAGATGAGTGAATTAGATCATGGAATGCTGAGTGAATTTGACCGTTAAAAAAAATATATATATATATCATTCCTCACTTGCAGGCATATTAATAAAGGGGCTCTCACTATAGCTATTTTAACTTGTTCAGTCAGCTTGTTCTGGTTCTCAAAACCCCCAATAGCTTGTTCTCAATAGATGAGACATGCAGCAGATACTGTAGTTCAAAGATTATTCAACCTTCATTGAATTTCATATATAATAAATGAACTCTTCAACAATTCTGAGTTTGTCTGTTTCAAAAACTAACCAAAAAAGTAAACACTAAATGTTTAACTTTCTGTATTGTCAAAATAAATAATTGCAAGAGTTCTATCATACCTAAATTAAACTCAGTGCAAAGAAGAAGAAAAAAGTGTTCTTTTCTGAATTCCCATTTGCTCATGAGGAAGCGGAAGTCAACAGCACATAAATGCCAGAAAGTAAAATTAATTATTTTATACATTTAAATGTGATACATTTTTGTTTGTACTTGAATTAGCATCTTCTAGTTCAAATGCACAGTTCTCACATTTATTTATGCATTCAAAAATTACATATCAGCTTGTGCCTTATATTGTGATCTCACATAGCAGAATATTTTAGTCCAGAGACATGATGCATATATATCAAATAGGCTTGCATGTACAGTTTTAAAGCTGCTTTAATCGCCTTTTTTGGTTATTTCATGACTTTACTGACGACAGAACTACAACGTTGCATGCTCGTAATTTCTTCATAGCGAGTAAACCATGAGTTTTTTGTGGTCTTAAAGAGACGATTCTGCGTTTAAATAAACGCAATTCTTGTCAACAAAAAAGGAGAGAGAAATAGCAGTTGTGAGCGGGGGGGCCAAGCTTAGGCCAAGGGTGGCCACGGTCACCACCCCCTGGCTCCGCCCCTGTCCAGCCCTTCTTAGCCCACCCCCAAGCTCCGCCCCTGATTAATACTCAATATTAATGAAATAAACTCAGCAAAAACAAAGTTATGACTGCTGCATATTTCCTGTGCACTTCAATACTGGTCTGCACTTGACTTTTATTTGCTTAGAGTTTAACCCATTGCAACTTATTGGAACTGTGTGAACTAGAGTAACTACTCACATGATGTTGTTCTAAAGGCTTATTACCGTCTTTTTTCGGAACACACACACACACACACACACACACACACAGTCCTGCTCGGACTTTGGTGACTTTGTTTTTTTTATGCGGAAGCAAATCTGTCTAAAATAATCCTATGCAACTCGTGCCATATTTCCCAAGCGTTCTGAAGGTATACTGTAGGGTTTGGTGAGAAACAAACTGAATTGGCAAGTTATTACATTTATAAAAATCATGCATTGTAGTCCTGCTGTAACGGTACATCCCCTGTAAATAACACCACATACAAACGAGAACCGACAGGGACTGAGGGAGAACACAGGGAATATATATACACAAGTCAAACAAAGGGGCAAATGAGACTAATTAACAAGACACCTGAACTAAGGACACTAATTAAATGAGTAACTATGACAAAAAACTAAAAAGGTGGGAAAACTAAACAAAGGAGGACATGTGACAAACAGAACAAAGTGCAAAACAGACAGACATGTGACATTACTCAGAGAAAGTCCAACAAGGGAGGGGGAGGGCACCCTGGAGATCGTAAGCAGGTGCAGACAGGTAGGATGCCTCCAGGGTGTCACCGGCAGTTCGGGGTGCCATGGCAAGTCGGGCAGTTCGGGGCACCATGGCGGGTCGGGAGTTTCAGGGCGCCATGGCGGTGCAGCCTCCATGGCCTCTACCACTATGGCCACAGGTATATGCCCCCTGACTCTGGGACAGGAGCGGAGTCTGGAGCTGACCCTGAGACAGGAGCGGAGTCTGGAGCTGGCTCGGGACAGGAGCGGAGTCTGGAGCTGACCCTAAGACAGGAGCGGAGTCTGGAGCTGGCTCGGGACAGGAGAGGAGTCTGGAGCTGGCTTGGGGACAGGAGCGGAGTCTGGAGCTGACCCTGAGACAGGAGCGGAGTCTGGAGCTGGCTCGGGACAGGAGAGGAGTCTGGAGCTGGCTCAGGACAGGAGCGGAGTCTGGAGCTGGCTCAGGACAGGAGCGGAGTCTGGAGCTGACCCTAAGACAGGAGCGGAGTCTGGAGCTGGCTCGGGACAGGAGCGGAGTCTGGAGCTGACCCTGAGACAGGAGCGGAGTCTGGAGCTGGCTCGGGACAGGAGAGGAGTCTGGAGCTGGCTCAGGACAGGAGCGGAGTCTGGAGCTGGCTCAGGGCAGGAGCGGAGTCTGGAGCTGACCCTAAGACAGGAGCGGAGTCTGGAGCTGGCTCGGGACAGGAGCGGAGTCTGAAGCTGGCTCAGGGACAGAAGCGGAGTCTGGAGCTGGCTCGGGACAGGAGAGGAGTCTGGAGCTGGCTCAGGACAGGAGCGGAGTCTGGAGCTGACCCTGAGACAGGAGCGGAGTCTGGAGCTGGCTCGGGACAGGAGCGGAGTCTGGAGCTGGCTCAGGACAGGAGCGGAGTCTGGAGCTGGCTCAGGGCAGGAGCGGAGTCTGGAGCTGACCCTAAGACAGGAGCGGAGTCTGGAGCTGGCTCGGGACAGGAGCGGAGTCTGGAGCTGGCTCGGGGACAGAAGCGGAGTCTGGAGCTGGCTCGGGACAGGAGAGGAGTCTGGAGCTGGCTCAGGACAGGAGCGGAGTCTGGAGCTGGCTCAGGACAGGAGCGGAGTCTGGAGCTGACCCTAAGACAGGAGCGGAGTCTGGAGCTGGCTCGGGACAGGAGCGGAGTCTGGAGCTGGCTCGGGACAGGAGCGGAGTCTGGAGCTAACTCGGGGACAGGAGCAGAGTCTGGAGCTGACTCGGGGACAGGAGCAGAGTCTGGAGCTGACTCGGGGACAGTAGCAGAGTCTGGAGCTGACTCGGGGACAGGAGCAGAGTCTGGAGCTGACTCGGGACAGGAGCGGAGTCTGGAGCTGGCTCGGGACAGGAGAGGAGTCTGGAGCTGACTCGGGGACAGGAGCAGAGTCTGGAGCTGGCTCGGGACAGGAGCGGAGTCTGGAGCTGGCTCGGGACAGGAGAGGAGTCTGGAGCTGGCTCGGGGACAGGAGCGGAGTCTGGAGCTGGCTCGGGGACAGGAGCGGAGTCTGGAGCTGACTCGGGGACAGGAGCAGAGTCTGGAGCTGGCTCGGGACAGGAGCGGAGTCTGGAGCTGGCTCGGGACAGGAGCGGAGTCTGGAGCTAACTCGGGGACAGGAGCAGAGTCTGGAGCTGACTCGGGGACAGGAGCTGAGGGCTCAGGTGTGGCGGCGGCCATCTTGCGACAAGGCTCTGGCATGGTGGCCATCTTAATCTCTGGACTGAGGACTTGGGGAAGTGTTGGAGGGCAGAAATGGACGGATCCATTGGAGGGGTATGTAGAGGGAACCGGCTTTGGGTGAGCTGCCGACGCTATGTGTGTCTTCAATGGGGCTGGATGAGGAAGATACCCTTCTTTAAACTTCCTCAACTTCAACATTTGAACCATTTAAATAGAGAATAAGATTAATAAACTGAACTAGGGAGAAATAACAGCAAATGGTATCCTATCCAGTCCCATACAAAAACACACAGTGAGAGAAGCGTCAGGCCAGCTCATCCTATGGGAGAGCTGGAGAAACTCCTCCACATACCTCTCCAAAGGCCTGCCATTCTACCGTAGGCCCCAAAGATCGTCCTCAGCCAGGATCATGCTTTTGGTTAGGTCGGTTCTTCTGTAACGGGACATGGTGTAGGAACACTCATGTAGTGATGTGACATTTGACACCGAGGCTTCGAAACTTGTATCAAAAAAACGAAACATCTCACAGTGAAGCACTGAATCGGAGCTTGATTCGTTTTGCCATAACCACGTGATCGGTGACGTCCGAAGCTTCGTTTTCGCACACTACCACGTGACTGTTTTCACATGCGCAGATGTGAAGTGTCATTTGCTTTTTAGCAAAAGAATATGTCATAATATGAATAAATATTTACATGTGTTCAGTTTGTGTTTATTCCCAGTTCATACTTCATTCTATGACAATCATTTATTTTGATAATATATGCCAAAACTTGCCTATTTCTCCCCCCAAATTTTATTCAGACTCATTTATTCAAATTGTGTAAGTAAAATGACACGTGAAAGACTTTTTTTTTTTATGTATAATAATAATTTACATTGTTTTATATGCTTTTCATAGCACAAACTGATTACATGAAACAGTCCAAAAATAGCTGGGTCGTCTGGGACGCAAAGGCCGTTTTTCCACCTTTTGACCACAAGATGTCATTAGTGCTTACCATGTTGAAAGGCTTCGAGTAATGAACCTTTTTACGATACACTTGAGGGGAAAACCTCGGTGCTTCTCAAAGCTTCATTTCACCATCACTCCACTCATGACAAGGAGATTTGCAGAAATATAGACTTTTAATAAAGGAATCAAGAGAAACTCAGGATAAGTAACACCACATACAAATGAGAACCGACAGAGACTGAGGGAGAACACAGGAAATATATACAAGTCAAACAAAGGGGCAAACGAGGCTAATTAACAAGACACACCTGAACTAAGGACACTAATCAAATGAGTAACTATGACAACAAACTAAAGGCGGGAATGACAGTTCTTGCATGACTGTTTTACAGGCCTATTATATTCCCAAACCCATGTCAATGCATTATTATTTCCTTTTTGTATTAGTGTGTAAAAATATTTTAATTACAACTAATTATATTTAATTTACATTTAGTTTCATTAGTCATTTTATTGGTCTGGTTGTTTGATGAGAAAAAGATTAAATGTATTTGCAATAAACGTGTTGAGAATCCGTACAACTGCAGCTGAGGAGGACTATTAAAGGTACAATATGTAATATTTTCGCAGTAAAATATCCAAAAACCACTAGGCTAGTGTTATATATTTTGTCCAGCTGATTACTAACAATATCTCTAATGTTTTCACCTACTTGTAAATCATGAGAAAATTCCCATTCTAAACAGTGACACGGGGCAGTGCAGTCGCCTGTCAATGACGTCAGGTACCCTTTGTTACCGCCTTTACTGACGTAGAAACCACATGACAACAGTGTCGTGGACTAAAGCGGAAGCAGCGCTGGCGATTGTGTCATAATAAAAGTCCCGCTGCTCGTGAGGCGTGTGTTGATCAATCGCTCCAGCGGCCTCGTTCAGCTCCACAACACTCGGTCCTGCTCTGCTTCACACTACAGTAACGTTAATAATCGCATCCATTAACATGTTTTCTTCCCAAGTCCTATTGCACTGTCTGTTGAGGTGGAGACCACATGTCCCAAGATTCCACACTCAAACTTGCCGTCATCAAGCTACGCCTTTGTTTTGAATAGGCCTCTAGCGACCTCTAGCGGACAAAATTATCGCATACTGCACCTTTAAGGCTTGTTCGACTTGATGCAGCGCTGCACAGACCGATCGGCGGCTGACTTGAAGCAGTGCATGCCGGTTAGAAATTTTGTCTGACTTGAGACAGCGCTGACGTCATGTGACTGTGACGTATGGCTTTAAAGTACCACGAGAGCGATTCGAGATCAGCCGCCTGAGTTAGCCAGCGCAGTTTCTCAAGAGGAGCTGCACGAGCGCTGATGACGACACAGCTGTTCCACGATTGGCCGGATTCACCGCATGACAACGATCACGTGTGTTTCGTGTTTATTGTCACGCCTTCAGCTCCACTAATGCTCAAAAATCTATGTTTTTATAACAGTTAAAGCTCTTTTCATGTAGTCACGATGTTGTGTCATGTTTATCAAAATAAAACGGATAAAAAACAAAGACCTCACTACTTTGGCATTTAAATAATATATGCTTATGTTAAACTTTTTTCTTGTAAAAACAGACGCTGTAAGCAGTACATAAAGTTTTGAATGAAAATGTCTCTGAAACATCAGTGTATTAGTCAAATATTGCATTTATTTCACTTCAGCTGTGATAAAGTATGCAAACGCAGCGCGAGCATCACTACAGGAAGCAGAAAGTGTCCGACTTCACGTCTCTGTTTTCAGCTCCTCCCTGCCTGCACACGGATACTCTTGCCGATCGGTTGCATCCGGCTGCAGCCGATGTCGAACACACCTTTATTCTGCTGTGCAGAACTGAGGAAGAACTGATGATGGCATGTTTTGATCTTCTACTGACCAATCAGCAGAAAGGGGCGTTTAATTCCCGCCCACATGTACAAATCGAATATTTAAGCTGTCTATTTGTTTTTGTACCTATGAACGAAAATCTAACTGAATGAAAAGAAGCCATTTTCTAATTTTTGTACTTTCACTATTTAAATCCAAAAACAACTGAGCGAATGATACACAGATTACATGGTGATAAATGTACGACACATTTGTTTTATAGAGCACAATAAGGGCAATTTCATCTGAAAGGCTGCTTATTTGTTTAGTTTATCAGATTAAAAATTCCAGCGAAACTGCCGCCTGCTGTCCCGTGTCTGTTTCCAACAACCACAACACAAAGATTTTCATAACTGGTGTCACTAGCAGTGCATTATGCTGGTCATCGCGTGCCACCAGTTACAACAAGGAGCTGATAACATCTGATGTCACTTTATCTTGGCTCTCTTTGCCACAGCAAATGTGTTTTACAAACACACAGTTACAGCGGGCAAAGAAAAGCTAACATAAGAAGTTAAACTAAAGCAAACACTGATCATCATAATGGTGACTTCAAATGAAACAGCATCTAAACCTCTCTTAATTCTGAATAATAACTTCTGTAGACCTCTGATAGAAATAAAGTCAGTCTGGTTAGTAATAAGTGAATCTGGCAATGCTAAAATGTCTTTTACTTGCAGTTGATTTTACCAAATACTCAATCATCAGTTATTTGATTACTTAATTATCTCATTAACGCTGTTTCCTTAATTTTATTTTTTTTTTACATTGTGGAGATTGAACTCATAAACACTGGGCAGTGTTCACTGAGGATTTTGCTGTGTATGCTGTGCATTTCAGCATCTATCCAAATAGTAAATGTTTTTTATTTTATTTTTTACATACAAACATGAAAAAAGATCTGCAATAGTTTTTTTAATAGTTATGTCTGTCTCTAAGAGCAGCACAAGTGGCCCAGTGGAAAACACTGTCTCCTCACAACAAGAAGGTCTCTGGTTCGAGTCCCAGCTGAGCCAGAAAGTCTTTCCTTCAGATCTGGTTTCCCTCACAGTCCAAAGATGTGTGTATTACAGATGCTAAGTTGTCTAAACGTGTGTCCTGGCCACAGCAGCCGATGGAATCTCCTGTTCTCCATTCTCCTGCATACCGGCAACGGCGACCAATGAAATCTCCTGTTCTCCAGTCTCCTGCGTCCGAGAATGCGTGTCAACATTACAATTTAAAGAATGCAGTTAGGAAATAATGTAATAATTTACAATTTACAATCACTGTTAGCAGTTTAACTGAACGTAGAAGCAATGAGCTCCTGGAAAAATGAATTGCATTAACAATAATCAAGATATAGAATTTGTGCAATGTGCATGTTGATCCAGATGATTGCGTCTTCCGAAATCCTCGCAGGAGTTGGCGCCGTCTCTTCACAGGTGTTGGTCATCTGAGGTCTTCTTAAGAGGCTGGATCCAAACTGAAGCTGATGTACTCTCTAGTCACCTCGGGTGTGACGGGTGTCCCGAGGCAAAACAGAAAAGCAAATGGAGAATAATTAGCGTAGCTGCAGTTCATAACATTAAGCAAAGATAATCATGTGCAATTGCTCTGATATGAAATGCATTATGTGAATGCTTGGCTAAAGAGATGCGTCTTTAATCTAGATTTAAACTGGGTGAGCGAGTCTGAGCCCCGAACATTATCAGGAAGGCTATTCCAGAGTTTAGGAGCCAAATGTGAAAACGCTCTCCCTCCTTTAGTGGACTTAGATATCCTAGGTACAACCAGAAGTCCAGAGTTTTGTGATCTTAAGGAGCGTGAAGGATTGTAGGGCGATAGAAGATCGGTTAAGTACACAGGCGCTAAACCATTTAGAGCCTTATAGGTCATTAGCAATACTTTATAATCGATACGGAACTTAATGGGTAACCAGTGTAGAGATGATAAAATTGGTGTTATATGATCATATTTTCTTGACCTGGTAAGAACTCTAGCAGCTGCATTTTGTACTAATTGTAGCTTGGGGCAGTCGTGGCCTAATGGATAGAGAGTCGGACTTGTAACCCAAAGGTCATGGGTTCGAGTCTCAGGTCCGGCAAGGATTGTCGGTGAGGGGAGTGAATGTCCAGCGCTCTCCCCACCCTCAATACCACGACTGAGGTGAGACCCTTGAGCAAGGCACCGTACCCCCAACTGCTCCCCGGGCGCCGCAGCAATGGCTGCCCACTGCTCCGTGTGTGTTCACGGTGTGTGTGTTCACTGCTGTGTGTGTGCACTGCTGTGTGTGTGTGCACTTGGATGGGTTAAATGCAGAGCACAAATTCCGAGTATGGGTCACCATACTTGGCCACATGTCACTTCACTTCACTTCACTTCACTTATTTATTGAGGAAGCAGGACAACCAGCTAATAATGCATTACAGTAATCTAGTCGAGACGTCATGAAAGCATGAACTAACTTTTCTGCATCAGAAATGGATAACATATTCTGTATCTTAGCAATGTTTCTGAGGTGGAAGAAGGCTGTTTTTGTAACACATGAAATATGATTTTCAAAGGACAAGTTGCTGTCTAATATAACACCCAGGTCTTTAACTGTCGAGGATGGAGTAACAGTACATCCTTCTAAATGCAGATTGTAGTCTTTCCTGTAGCTCAGTGGTTAGAGCGTGGCACTAGCAATGCCAAGGTCATGGGTTCGATCCCAGGGATTGCACATACTCAGATACAAATGTATAGTGTAATGCAATGTAAGTCGCTTTGGATAAAAGCGTCTGCCAAATGCATAAATGTAAATGTAAATGTAGTCTGAAAGATTCTTTGTACAGGTTTTTGGTCCAATAAGTAATACTTCAGTTTTATCTGAATTTAATAGAAGAAAATTACTAGTCATCCAATGTTTTACTTCTTTAACACACTCTGTCAGATTGGATAATTTAGAGATTTCATCTGGTTGTGTTGAAATATATAACTGAGTATCATCAGCATAGCAGTGGAAAATAATTTCATGTTTTCTTATAATATTGCCGAGTGGCAGCATGTATATTGAAAATAGCAGAGGGCCTAACACTGATCCTTGTGGCACTCCATAGTTTACTATCGTTATCTTAGATTTTTCCCCGTTTATATAAACAAAATTGTGACGGTCTGATAGGTACGACCTAAACCACCGTAATGCCTGTCCCTGAATACCAGTGTAATTCTGTAGTCGATCTAGGAGTATTTTATGATCTATAGTGTCGAACGCAGCACTGAGATCAAGTCACACTAGTATTGAGACACAGCCCTGGTCAGAAGCTAGAAGTAAGTCGTTTGTAATTTTAACGAGCGCAGTTTCTTTGCTATGATGAGATCTGAATCCTGACTGAAATTTTTCATAGATAGCGTTTTTTTGCAAGAAGGAGCATAATTAGACCGACACGTGGGTATTGGATCTAATAAACATGTTGTTGGTTTAGACGCAGTGATACGTTTATTCAGCTCTTCCTGTCCTATAGTTGTAAAGCACTGCAGCTGTTCTTGAGGGGCGATAATTGAGGCTGAATCATAAAACTCTGTTAAAGGTTGTACATTTACAATTGTATTTCTGATACGTTCGATTTTCTCAGTTAAGAAATTCATAAAGTCATCACTACTAAATTGTAATGAAATGTTTTGTTCTGGTGATGTCTGTTTATTTGTTAATCTAGCCACTGTACTAAACAAGAACCTTGGATTGTTTTGGTTATTTTCTATGAGTTTGCGGAGATGCTCAGCCCTGGCTGCTTTTAGAGTCTTTCTATAACGGGACGAGCTGTCTTTCCATGTGATTCTGAAGACCTCTAAACGAGTTTGTCTCCATTTGCGTTCTAGATTACGAGTTTCTCTTTTGATAGCGTGAGTAATACTGTTGTACCATGGTACAGTATTTTTCTCTCTAACCTTTTTTAATCTCATCGGTGCAACAGTATCTAATGTACTAGTGAAAATGGTACACATATACTGCTAGTCATTTTCTCGAGATCATTTGTGTGTTTAGGTACAATGAGCAGCTGAGACAGATCAGGCAGTTTATTTGTGAATTTATCTATAGTTGTCGGGAGAATTGTTCTGCCTAGTCGATATCGCGGCGCAATTTGACAAATATCATCAGTATGCAGTACGCATGTTACAAGGTAGTGATCAGAGACGTCATCACTTTGCAATAGAATTTCTATATCGGTTAGATTGATTCCATGTGATATAATTAAATCTAGTGATTAAAACGGTGAGTGGGTCCAGTGACGTTTTGTTTGACCCCAACGGAGTTTAGTAAATCTGTAAACGCAGCCCCTAACGCATCATTTGTATTGTCTACATGAATGTTAAAGTCTCCAACAATCAGCGCTTTATCGACGTTGACCAATAGATCTGAGAGAAAGTCTGCAAACTCTTTTAGGAAATCAGCATAAGGCCCTGGAGGTCTATAAACGGTAGCTAAAGCAAGAGATAGTAGCGACTTTTTACTTATACCTGAGAGTGTAACATTTAGCATAAGAATTTCAAATGAATTAAACCTGTAGTTTGTTTTCTGAGTAACATTAAGATTATCTCTATAGATTGTTGCTACACCACCGCCACGGCCAATCAGACGGCATTTGTTTTTATAACAGTAGCCAGGTGAACAAGACTCATTAAGACCGAAATAATCATTTGGTTTAAGCCATGTTTCAGTAAGGCAATTTAAATCAAGACTATTATCTGTGATCATTTCATTTATAATAANCAGATTGTTGACTTTGGCAGTAAGTTCGAAGGAAACGTGTGAGCTCTTGGTTTAACCGTTCAGTTTGTCCATTAGATTCGGGGTGATATCCAGATGTGAGACTGATGTTGATGTTTAAGTTGTTGAAGAAAGCAGTCCAGACCCTGGATGTGAATTGGGGACCCCTGTCTGACACGATGTCTTCAGGTAAGCCATACAACCGGAATACATAATTGCATAAGAGTTCAGCGGTTTCGAGGGCAGTGGGCAGTTTGGGTAGGGGAATCAAGCGGCAGGCTTTGGAAAAACGGTCGACTACGGTGAGGATGGTGGTATTGCCTTGAGAGATGGGTAAGTCGGTGACGAAATCAATAGCGATGTGGGACCAGGGGCGTTGAGGTATGGGTAGTGGTTGTAATAATCCAGCGGGCGATTGGTGTGAGGGTTTGGACGTTTGACAGGATATGCAGTTGTGAATGAAGTGGGTAACATCTTGTGACATGGACTCCCACCAGAACCGGTTCTGCAGTAAGTCTAGGGTGGCCGTGATGCCAGGATGGCCGGAGCTGGGTGAGTCGTGTACATGGTGGAGGACCTTTTCTCTCATATGTGCAGGAACGTAGGTGCGATTGGGTGGACAGGTGTTCGGTGGCGCTGTGTGCTCGTTGATTTGTGTTAGTTCGGTCATAATATCCCATTGTACGGGAGCCAGGAGGAGTGATTCAGGAATGATGTGTTCTTCAGATTTGGGCTGTTCAATGTGTTCAGACTGTCGTGACAAGGCGTCTGCTTTGGTGTTCTTTGAACCAGGCCTGTATGTGACGTGAAACTGGAAGCGAGTGAAAAACATTGCCCAGCGAGCTTGACGGGGGTTCAGTCGTTTGGCTGTGCGGAGGTACTCTAGGTTTTTATGGTCTGTGAACACAGTGAAGGGGTGTTGAGCTCCCTCCAACCAGTGACGCCATTCTTCAAGGGCGGCTTTCATAGCCAAAAGTTCTCGGTCTCCAACATCATAGTTACGCTCTGCTGCAGATAACTTACGGGAGTAGAAGGCGCAAGGATACATTTTTTCTGGACTGCCCTGACGTTGAGAGAGGATAGCGCCAATGCCCGTATTCGACGCATCTACCTCGACAATGAATAGTCGTTCGGGATCAGGATGTCTGAGAATGGGTGCCGTGGTGAATCGGTTCTTTAATTCTATGAATGCCAAATGTGCGTCGTCAGACCATTGCAGGCGAGAGGAAGAGCGTTTGGTTATGGATGTTAATGGCGCTGCCACACTGCTGAAATTCCGGATGAACCGCCTGTAGAAATTAGCGAAGCCCAGGAATCGTTGTAGTTCCTTTAATGTGTGGGGTTTTGGCCATTCCAGAACTGCCTTTACTTTGCTGTCGTCCATGGCAACTCCTTCCCTGCTGATAACATACCCCAAAAAAGCAGTGGAAGTTTGATGGAACTCACATTTCTCTGCTTTGGCGTACAGCTGGTGTTCGATCAGTCTTTTCAATACGGCTCTAACGTGTTGAATGTGCTCCTCCAAAGAATTTGAATAAACCAGAATATCGTCAATGTAGACTATGACCCGGCGATTTAACATGTCCCTGAAAACATCATTGATGAATGATTGAAACACCGCCGGACTGTTGGAAAGGCCGAACGGCATGACGAGAGTTTCGTAGTGTCCAGTGGCAGTGGAAAAAGCGCTTTTCCACTCGTCCCCCTCTCTGATGCGAATAAGGTTGTATGCACACCGGAGGTCCAAT
Source organism: Anabarilius grahami (assembly GCA_003731715.1). NCBI lineage: Eukaryota > Metazoa > Chordata > Actinopteri > Cypriniformes > Xenocyprididae > Anabarilius > Anabarilius grahami. The sequence continues at coordinate 218,653 of RJVU01071064.1, forward strand.
TTGGTGAAGTATTTAGCCTGTCTCAGTTGTTCTAAGGCTGCTGGCACCAGCGGCAGTGGATAGCGGAACTTCACAGTGATGTCATTTAATCCTCGGTAATCAATGCAGGGTCTCAGTCCACCGTCCTTCTTCTTGACAAAGAAAAACCCTGCGGATGCGGGAGACGTGGAGGGACGAATGAAGCCTTTAGCTAACTCCTCCTCGATGTACGTTTTCATGGCAGTAGTTTCAGGCTGAGAGAGAGGGAAAATCCGACCTTTGGGGGGCGTTGCACCAGGCAGTAAGTCAATTGCACAGTCACCAGCGCGATGAGGAGGGATTTCAGTGGATTTCTGCTTGCTGAAAGCTACAGCGAGATCTGTATATTCAATGGGAATGTTCACCTTTTCTAGATTCTCAGGATGAAGTGCTACCGACCGCAGCGGTAAGGGAGTGACTGGCTGTAGGGAGTGGTTGTGGCAGTGACTGTCCCATTGGAGAATCTCTCCCTCCTTCCATGATACATGTGGATTGTGTGTGCGTAGCCAGGGCAGACCAAGGATAATAGGATTGCGTGGAGAGTGAATGACGTAGAAACTGATGACTTCGTTATGAAGGATGCCGACCTGAAGTTTAAGTTCTGATGTGATGTGAGCCACTTTTCCTTTCCCGATGGGTTTCCCATCTAGCGCCTCCACTGTCAAGGAAGAATGACAGTCTATTAGTGGAATATTGTGTTCTTTGATGAAAGTGTCAGACATAAAGTTTCCAGCCGCCCCTGAGTCTAACAGAGCTTGTGTGGCGATGACCCGTTCATTAATGGATAGTTGAATGGGGATTTTGAAGCAATTGGAAGCATAGTCATGGTTTTGCAGAACACTCACCGCTTTGGAGGTTGTAGATGTAGGACGAAGCGGGCAGTTCATTTTGATGTGGTCGGTTTGACCGCAGTAGAAGCACAGGTGCATTTGGCGTCTCCTTTCTCTTTCCTCTGGCTTGAGTGGTGTGTAGCCAAGCTGCATGGGTTCAGGGGTTGAATTGCTGGGAACAGATGCCCTAACGGGCCGTCGAGTGCGAAGAAGATTGTCAACATGGATGGCAAGATCAATGAAAGAGTTCAGGGAATTGCCTTCATCTCGACATGCCAGTTCAGCTTGTAAATCCAAAGATAGTCCCCGTCGGAACAACAACTTCAAAGTGTCCTCAACCCAGTTCGTTTGTGCTGCCAATGTGCGAAATTGTAAAGCATATTCTGCCGCTGTGGCTTTACCTTGGGTTAACGATAGCAGTTGTTCACCTGGATTCAATCCACTCGCTGAATGTTCGAAAAATTCTCTGAATCGTTGAAGGAAATTGGTGAATGATGGAAACACTGAACCGTCGTCCTGCCAGACGGCGGTGGCCCATTCCAGTGCTTTGCCAGTCAATAGTGAGCACACAAAGGAAATCTGATTAGTATCCGTAGCATACAGTGCTGGTTGTTGGTTGACATATAGTGAGCATTGAAGGAGGAAGCCTTTGCATTTCGAGGGCGTTCCATCTAATTTCTCCGGGAGAGCCAGGCGAGGATTCAGGGGTGGTGGACTGACGACTGCAGGAGCGGGAGGTGGCGCGGCCGCCTCGGTGGGATTGAGGCGTAGGCCCTGGAGCGCTTTCACCAGCTCCTCCGTGAGGGAGGTGAGTCGAGTGAGCTGGTGGTGGTGCATGGCCAGCTGGCCGGCTTGGGCAGACAACTCCGTGGTGAGCTGTGCCAGAGCTGCTGGATCACTGTTTGGCGAAGTCTTCTGTAATGATGGGTCAGTAGACATTGGATCCATTTGCAGCTTTATTGAAGTTTACCATAAACAGACAAGGATTGGACAGAACCGTAAACAGGGACAGGCAATAGTCGAGCCGGGCAGCAGAGAATCAGAGTCGGGTCACAGGCAGAGTTCGATACAGGCGGCAAACAATCACAGAGTCGGATAAACAGGCAGGAGTCAAGGTAGGCGGCAGAGGTTCGGCAGAGATAAACAGTCCAAGTAGTAACAAGAAATCAGTCCACAATAAACGCTCAGAAATGATCACTTACAGCAAATCAAGACTTCGCAGTGAGGTGTGTGTGTGTACGTCTTAAATAGTGTGAGAGTGATATGGTGCAGGTGCAGGTGCAATCAATCCCAGGAATGCGGGCCTATGGGTAATGTAGTCCAGATTGGTATGAGTCAATATTCAGGTGATGGCTCCCTCCGGCGATCCGGAGGATGTGCCGGGGGAGCTGTATTCGTGACAATACCCTTGGTCAGGGGGTGCATCTTACTTGGTAGGCGACAGTAACCACGAGATCCCAGTTTATTTTCAGTGGGATAGGCAGCAGATGGAAGGCAGCAGATGGAGGGCAGCAGACGGAGGGCAGCTCGAGCAGCGCTTGCCAAGATCCTTCACGACAATATGAAAGATTAAAATACTACCAAGCGAAAATATACAAAAAATGTATAAAAAAAAAAATATATACAAAACAAATTGTTAAGTTTTTAGCTCTTGTTTGTAATACAATATTTGTACAGTAAAAATGCAGATGTTTTCTTTAGCGGGCATTGTTCGTTACCACGGCAACCGCTTGAGCTTCCGCACTTCACAGGCTTCTCATTCGCTTAAAATAACCTTAAATCGAGCACAGTCTAGTTATTAACTCTGTTCATTACAGTAGAGGTGGTTCGCCGAAGATGAGGCGAATCTGATATATGCCGCAAGTCAAGAGCACTATGATTTATTTATTTTCAATAAATAAATACAAATACTTTGATTTGGCACATTGCCCATCTTGTTTGTAATTATTTATTGCCTGTAGTGTAACCAAATGATTACTGCGGGAATCCAGCATTCGATAATGAACCGAAATAAATCGTATAAGCCTTCTTGACAGTGCTATAGCTAGCCTATATAAAATATTGTAGGCTAGGCTATAAAACGAGAGCTAAAAACCTAACAATTTTTTTAAATGATGCTCAATTTTTTGTATATTTTCGCTTGGTAGTATTTTAATCTTTCATATTGTCGTGAAGGATCTTGGCAAGCGCTGCTCGAGCTGCCCTCCGTCTGCTGCCCTCCATCTGCTGCCTATCCCACTGAAAATGAACTGGGATCTCGTGGTTACTGTGGCCTACCAAGTAAGATGCACCCCCTGACCAAGGGTGTAATGTATTAATAAAATAAAGTAATAACGATTAAGTAAATACAAACAATCTGGACAATGTGCCAAATCAGCCAATCCACCGGGATTTCACTTTTCCCGGCTGCTTGCGATGGCCAGTCCGAGACTGCCTTATATTTAGCACAGTTATTATATTAATAATAAAAATGATAGCACTTCGGGTGAAAAAAGTCATCTGTGTTCAGTCTTTTAAACTACTCCTCAACATGCATACAGTGTAAATAAAGCAGTTACATCAATGAGATGATAGTCCGCGGCCACACCCCCTGCTAATGGTACAGCCCACGGTGCAAATTACAAGACAAAAAATGGAAAAATAGAAAATCGGTTAATTTCATTTATTCAAATGATTGTTTCTAAAGTCATAATTTAGCAAAAGTAAAATTTGGGGGGGGGGCAAATATCCATTGATGATGTAACCGAAAAACAAGAAAAATGAACGTCTGGTTCCAATTTTTCATTTTTGCATTTGCATTGTATGGTCTGAAAATTGAATTGTGAAGCGAAAAATAAAGAAAAACCTAAATTAGCCGTATTATTTCGTTTTGGTTTTTCGGTGTATTTGTTTTTCGGTTTCGAGCTGAAAAGTGGAAAAAAGACATCAGCTTTCATTTTTTGGTTCAAACAGAACCACCGAAAAACGAAATATCGACCTGTTTTGCCCGTTTTTCGTTTGCCAGATTACATGAAATAATTGAATGATCAGATGATACACGGACCCAAAAGCATTAATGATTCACAAATGCACAGTTCAACAAAATTAAACAAAAACAAAAAAATACAAATTTAAAAGTATCCCAGAAATTCAAATACACAATTCCCAATTCAGGGGCTCATTTAGCATGACAAAACCTTTCAACAAAAAGAAGTCAATCAATTCAAAAATTAGATTCAGTTCATTCAAACTCTTTCAACTATTTTGGTGTGCAAATCACAAATTTCATTATTAATTGGATATGCAGTTCACATGAACAATTTTTAACTGAGTTCACAATTCAGCAGTAGCTTATACCTCAGAATCCATATGCACTTAGGCAGGGCCGTTTCTAGCCTATTTGGCACCCTAGGCGAGATTCCTATTCCAACCACCCTATACCCAATATACTCAATACTAATGAAATAAACTCAGCAAAAACAAAGTTATGACTGCTGCATATTTCCTGTGCACTTCAATACTGGTCTGCGCTTGACTAGGCACATTTATTTGCTTAGAGTTTAACCCATCGCGACTTATTGGAACTGTGTGAACTAGAGTAACTACTCACATGATGTTGTTCTAAAGGATTATTACCGTCTTTTTCGGAACACACACACACACACACACACACAGTCCTGCTTCGGACTTTCAGTTTTTTTACTGAATTCAAATCTGTCGTAAAATAATGCTATGCAACTTGTGTCATATTTCCCAAGCGTTCTGAAGGTATACTGTAGGGTTTGGTGAGAAACAAACTGAAATGGCAAGTTATTACATTTATAGAAATCGTGCATTGCAGTGCATTGCTGTGCGAGTGCACAGCAGTTTTCGGTGCGTCCTTTGGAGATAAAACTCAGATTTTTTTCATTTTTCAGGTTCATGCGTGACTGTTTTACAGGCCTATTATATTCCCAAACCCAAGTCAATGCATTATTATTTCCTTTTTGTATTAGTGTGTAAATATATTTAAATTACAATTAATATATATTTAATTTATATTTAGTTTAATTAGTCATTTCGTTTGTCTGGTTGTTTGATGAGAAAAAGATTAAATGTATTTGCAATAAACGTGTTGAGAATCCGTACAACTGCAGCTGAGGAGGACTATTATTCTGCTGTGCAGAACTGAGGAAGAACTGATGACGGCATGGTTTGATCTTCTGCTGACCAATCAGCAGAAAGGGGTGTTTAATTCCCGCCCACATGTACAAATCGAATATATTCAAGGTGTTTATTTGTTTTTGTACCTACGAACAAAAAATGAAAATCAAACTGAATGAAAAGGAGCCATTTTCTTATTTTTTTGTACTTTCAATATTAAATTAAAAAAAGACTGAATGAATAATACATGGATTACATGGTGATAAATGTATGTCACATTACTTTTATAGAGCAAAATAAGGGCAATTTTATATGAGAGGCTGCTTATTTGTTTAGTTTATCAGATTAAAAGTTCCAGCGAAACTGCCGCCTGCTGTCCCGTGTCTGTTTCCAACAACCACAACACAAAGATTTTCATAACTGGTGTCACTGGCTGGGCATCACGCTAGGCATCGCGTGCCACCAGTTACAACAACAAGGAGCTGATAACATCTGATGTCACTTTATCTTGGCTTTCTTTGCCACAACAAATGTGTTTTATGAACACGCTGATCATCATAATGGTGACTTAAAATGAAACATCAACATCTAAACCTCTGTTAATTCTCGATAACTTCTAACAGAAATAAAGTCAGTCTGGTTAGTAATAAGTGAAGCTGGTAATGCTGTTGGTGGAGTCTTTCTCTGGTTGGTGGAATCTTTCTCTGCTGAGATCTTGAGATATTAAATGACTTTTACTTGCAGTTGATTTTTTCCCAAAATCTTCCCTGATAAACACCAGCACACATTTCCCAATTACACACCTGTCTGCCATCATCCTCATCAACTCTCCATAAAAGCCAGCACCACACACACAGGCCTGATCTGGTCTTGTCCTTACTAACTTAGACTATGTATATTGTTGCTCACTACTCACCTGGATCTACTTACCTGTATTCTCTCCCTGTGCTCCATTCATCTGTTCCTGCTTCCCTGGATTCCCATCTCCTCCATTATTGTCTGCTCAACTCCTACAAAAATAAGAGACATTATCATCATCAGCAATCATCAAGGTGTGTGTGGTGCCCTTACCAATGACTCCAGTTCGCATAGATCCGCCGACATGGCAAATTTTTCTGTATCATGTGGACCAGACAAGTAATTTAAAAATATCACTTTATAAAAAAGACCAAAGTGTTTGCGCACATACACAGTCAAACGCACAAACCTATAGATTAAACACGTAAATTAATAGCAAGAATGCATTAAAGGTCTTCAGTTTTCAGTAGGAAAGGTGTCATTTAAGCAGCTCCTAAGTTAATAATTGTTCATTTTTACAGCGGAAGTGATTCAGGCAATAACCTACTTTAGCTCGATGATAATATTTTCTACAATCTCTGTCCATTAGTTTTCCTATTATCACTGTGAAGCTGCTTTGAAGCAATCTGCATTGTGAAAAGCACTATATAAATGAAGATGACTTGACTTGACTTACCTGTCTGGACTATTTATATCCTCATCCACTCTGGTTGTTGTGATTTGCTTTATCATTTCACCCTCTTGGATAATAAACTGTGTCATCATTGTACTCACCATTCTCCTGTGTCTGTGTTTCGTAACACCTGAAAGGTGAAGCACACTATTACTAAGCCATAAGTAATCTGTAGTGAGCTCCAACTCACTAACTCCTGTCATTTTTGGAATAGAGCTCCACTTTTGCTGCCAAAACAGCCCTGACCCGTCGAGGCATGGACTCCTCTAGACCCCTGAGGGTGTGCTGTGATATCTGCACCAAGATGTTAGCAGCAGATCCTTTAAGTCCTGTAAGTTGCAAGGTGGAGCTTCCATGAATCGGACTTGTTTGTTCAGCACATCCCACAGATGCTCGATTGGATTGAGATCTGGGGAATTTGGAGGCCAAGTCAACACCTCAAACTCGTTGTTGTGCTCCTCAAACCATTCCTGAACCATTTTTGCTTTGTGGCAGGAGCATTATCCTGCTGAAAGAGGCCACAGCCAGCAGGGAATACCGTGTCCATGAAAGGGTGTACATGGTCTCAACAATGCTTAGGTAGGTGGTACGTGTCAAAGTATGATCCACATTGATGGCAGGACCCAAGGTTTCCCAGCAGAACATTGCCCAAAGCATCACACTGCCTCCGCCGGCTTGCCTTCTTCCCATAGTGCATCCTGGTGCCATGTGTTCCCCAGGTAAGTGACGCACACGCACCCGGCCATCCACGTGATGTAAAAGAAAACGTGATTCATCAGATCAGGCCACCTTCTTCCATTGCTCCGTGGTCCAGTTCTGATGATCACTGTTGGCTCTTTCGGCGGTGGACAGGGGTCAGCATGGGCACCCTGACTGGTCTGCAGCTATGCAGCTCCATACGCAACAAACTGATGCACTGTGTATTCTGTAGCGTCTGGAGCGATCAAACACAATTTTAAAAAGCAATCACCCATGCAGGCCCCGTAAGGCTCCCCCACTGAGCGCTATCACCCCATCTGCACCATGTGCTCTTAACACACATTTCAAAGACACTTACGTAGGAGACAGGCCACTAGAACCAGACATTGTCTATAAACTGGATTCTTTGCCATTAATTCATTGACAACCTCAACTAAATGAATGAACATGCATGTCCCCAGTACATCGTGTCTATTATTACTGTTTGTATGTTGCTCTTTCGTATGTTGTATTGTGTTAGGCATGCCTGAAAGTTGGAACTATGAGATAATGTATTTCAGCTAGGTGATGTTTACTATCAAATTACTCCTGGTTTAATGACTCACATGTTGGTGGACATCGAAATATCATAGAATGCATTGTATGTTTGTTATATTTATCAGAGTATAATTGGACACAAACCTACAAACCCAGGCCAATGAACTCACTTTCAAACAAATGAAATCCCCCGCCAGAGAATTGAACCTTTCTCATTGGTCAAGCCAAGACTTGAAGGTGTCGACTGTCTGGAGAGTTCAAAAGCCCCCACAAAAATCACACTCATTGAGTTTTTGTTTTTAGTGCTTCTAGATTTCTAGTTCTTGGCTTTGTTCCTGTTGATACAACGAGGGCCATTTCACTTCAAGCCATGCACGACTGCAGCGACCACAAAAGAGTCAAATTAACAGCACAAAGTTTGTCTTCATTTTCTTCATCAACGCCGATGATATTGATTACAACTTCCACGCCAGCGGACCGAACAATCAAGGATTTTCTCCTGAGCCTGCAGATCCGGACAGCTAAGGCATTTGCAAGTATCGTTTGAACACTAAATGGCAATTTAGTATTAAGACTGTGAACCCCTTTTAACAAAGAAGCTTTATAGTATTTAAACTGATGGTTCGTTCAGCTATTGTTAATTTACTCTTTCCATTGTTTCATTCCCCTGTTATGATATGGTTCAAATTCATTTTCACTCTCTCACTGCAAGAATGTAATGTTTGTGTTTGTTAGTTTAGTTAAATAAAAGTTGTGTGAACACTCTTGCGAGTTGATTCTGGTCTGCTTATAAACCAATGTCCCTGATAACGATTCGATCACAGCTACGTGCTAAGAAAGCGATATTCTGTGGCCACGGAAAATATCCTTTCTATAAGAGACAATTAATACTGATTGTTCGCTGGCCGAACAGATTAATTGTAATATTAATTCAGCTACATTAGGTTAATTTGATTAACTGATTCAAATATTTATAATTAATCATAACGAGTTATGACTAATTATTAATATTTCCCCTTTTTAAAGAAATTAATATCGTTACAATTCTGACACCTTTCTATCAGAACCAGTATTAACTTTTTGAGCTACAGAAGCTCGTCTGTTGGATCGGACCACACGGGCAAGCCTTCGCTCCCCACGTGCATCAATGATCTTGGCCACCCATGACCCTGTCTCCAGTTCACCACTGTTCCTTCCTTGGACCACTTTTGATAGATACTGACCACCATGAAGAGATAATCAGTGTGATTCGCTTCACCTGTCAGTGCTCATAATGTTATGCCTGATCGGTGTATATTGTCTGATGAAAAACATAAATGACATTCCAATCTGAGAAGGCCCATAGTAGTTTGCGTCCCTGGATCATCGGTCATTTAACGTTTTTATTGTAAACAGTCGTCATGTTCTTCTGCTCTCATCTAACCTCAGATTCTTCAAGCTTTGAGTAGGCGGGGCTAAAGCTCCAAATGGGCTGCACATTCCTCTAGAAGCCTCTGATTGGTTAATTTAACACAGTGAAAGAAAGATGGAGACAGCAAGCTGAAGCAAGACTAAACAGAAAATGTCATGTCACTACTTTACATTGTAGATTAGATGTCATTTGTTACAACTTTGTAGTCATTAAAGTATTTTATAAATGCTATAAATGTGAAAGCTGAATTCACTGTTTGAACATCATCCACAAATGTTGTCATCTACATGTCAATCAGTGAACACAAAGAAAGAAATGAAAGAGAAAGAGGTTTAAGAGAGAAAGAAGTTAAAATAGCACTGAAATCACATGAAATAATCTTTTACTGTAGTGACATCACATCAGGAGGGAGCGACGGCACTGTGTACATAGTGAGATTAAGATGTTCTCTGTGCTGCTGATTTCCATTATTAAAGAGTAGATATGTTGTTGCTGTAGTCTTTTTTTTTTTTTTTTTTCACGTTGTTTGTTGGCCATTATATTTGCTTTATACAGCACTCAAGACACAATGAAGAGATATTGTGTTAATGTAGACACAGAGTGCATCTTAAATATTGTGTTGTGCAGAAACGGGCTATTAGTCACTGACAGTAACAAAGATGAAAGAACATGGAAACAAATAAAAAGTAAAAATAAAATGCAAATGCTGAGGTGGATTTATCCTGTGAAGCCACTATGGAAATACAATATACGTACAAACTCACATTCAAATGAACACACTTCCAAAGAAATAGAGCAGCAATCAACAAAAAACAGAGAAATGATGTGGACACACAAATGAGGAAGAAAAATGAAAAAGGTTTTTGTTCTTTGTGTTTTTTTAAGAGTGAAATAAACAAATGATGTGATGCACTGAATGAGAGCATATATAATAATCACTTTGTTTAAAGACGGACAGAAACATCAGACTCAGGACAGAAACACACGACCTCTAAAGTAAGAACAACTTCATTCTTTAACCACAATTAGACTTTGAGATGTTAATATGGCCTTAATGATTGTGAATCAAGTTATGCTGCTAAATTAGTTTAGCATTAAAATGTTTAACTTTTATTACACCTACAGAAATGGAGCAAACACTATATTTCATTCTTCTTCTCATTGGTGAGTGTTTGTTGTATTTATGGTTTATAGTTTCTTCAGGTTTGACTCTGTTATGAAAAGCATTAAATCAAAGCCTCTCTTTCACAGCTCTCTGCTCCGTATCTGAATGTGTTCAGCGTCAGTATCACTTTATGAGGAAGAACTGGACTGAAGCTCAGAGATACTGCAGAGAGAATTACACAGATCTGGCCACCGTTGACAACATGAACGACATGAACGAGCTGAAGAAGACTGTGAATGTTGGTGTTCAGTATGTCTGGATTGGGCTGCAGAGGACGGGTGTTAATAAATGGCAGTGGTCTTCAGGTGATCCTGCGCTCTATCTGAATTGGGCTCCTGGACAACCTGAAGGCACAGATGAGTGTGCTATGATGAGAAATGGACAGTGGCATGATTTGGCATGCAGTATCAGCCTGACTTTCATCTGCAATTCATCTAACAGTGAGTTCAGCTCCCTACAATGAATTTATGAAAAGATAGGCATATACTGTACAACTGTCCACTTTCAACTTCTGTATAGAAAATAAACAGATATTGAACACATGTTGATCTTTTGTTGTTGATAACTGTGGGAATCCGACATTAGAGAGCATAGAGAATTTATACTGTAAATTCAAAAATATCAAACCATTGTTTTGACCAATATAAATTATAATAAATGAATGAATGTGTAACATTTTAACATATAATAGACATAAAAGAACTTGCCCCATCTTGATATTTATGAACAAAACTTTTTCTTTAATGGAATCTAAATCAGTAAATCATGTAAAATCTAAATTATTTAGTAGTCTATGATTCAATAAATATAATATTTTTAGTGAAATGTGCTTTTTTATTTTAAGCTGATTCTCAATTTTGGGTGATTTTGAGTTAACAGAAATGTCTATTTGTATTTGACTGAGTCATGTTGTTCAATTAAAAGACTGTATGCTGCACAGAACAAGCAGAAACAAACTTGTTACTGTACTTACATTAGCAAAACTATTGATTATTGAACAAAACAACATGATTCTTAGTATTAATACATGCAGTTATTCACAACCGAACCATAAGCTCTACTCTTCTTAACAATAATGATCAAAACTTTAAAATAACAGAAGAAATAACTCAAACATATCTGAACATTAAACATTAACAGATGTTTCCCTTCACGTAAAAACACATAAAATAACACTTGATTTCAATATTTACTCTCCATTTCCAGCCCTATGCAAAGCATGCTGGGAACTAACAATCACTACCAAATGGTGTCTCTAAATAAAACCGCATAATGAACTAATTCTTTTAAAATAAATATTTAGCCGCCTTTGGTTCATCAATTCAAGCCTAAAAACTGCTTAAGTTTCCTTAAAAAATTAGGAAAATTAATCTCTTGGTTTTATTAGTAAAATTTTCTCAATATTTTCTATACAGCAACTTTCAGGATCTCAACACTAACCTGTAAAATGTCATTCTTAATAGATTAACTTTAAATGAACTCACATTGTCCATTACAACATAAACAATCAGACTAAAAACAAGACAAACACTAACATTAATATTAATATCGCAACAGTATTCATTTGTATATATTATTAGCTAAAATCCAACATTTTGAATTGACTTTTTACTAACATTTTTCTAAGGGCTAGTTAAATATATTCAGCTGCAGTGAAACATCTTCGTGTTAGGAAACATAATAGGGAAATATAAAGTTGTATTAAAATTATCACAAAAATTCACAAATATTACTTAATATTATATCAGCAAAATCAGTAGAGACATGTTTCTGATGCTTCAACTGCTGCTCCTGTTTACATCCAAACCATAAAGCAGCATAAGATTAATGTACAAACTGATTCATGAATCTGTTTGTTGTTTTTAAAGCGAACACAGGACTCGTCTTTATCAGTCAGACGAAGAAGTGGAGAGACGCTCAGAGTTACTGCAGACAGAATCACATTGATCTGGTCAGTGTGAGGAACCAGAATGAGAATCAACAGCTTCAGAAGTTCATCAATGATAGTCACATATCTGGTGATGTCTGGATCGGTCTGTTCAGAGACTCATGGCAGTGGTCAGATCAGAGCAACTCCTCATTCAGATACTGGAGGTCTAATGAACCTAATAATAATATAGATGAATATTGTGCAGCGATCACTGATAATGCTTTGAGACAATGGAATGACGTCTTTTGCTACAACCAATTTTCTTTTGTGTGTCATGAAGGTGAGCAGATCCTCACAAACACACACAATCCATCCATCACCTCCAGACATCTTAAAGTTCACACTACATGTCTGACATGACAAATTCCTCCACAGGGTTTGTTCTGCATGTTGTTTTTGATCAGTCTCTCTCTAGTTTCTGCTTGTGGTTTGTTTTGTGTCCAGATAAACTGATTGTGATCAGAGAGAATCTGACGTGGCCTGAAGCTCTGAGATACTGCAGACAGAATCATGTGGATCTGGTCTCGGTTCATTCAGAAGAGATGCAGCGTCGTGTGATGAATGTGGTTAAACAGGCGTCTACTGAGGCGGTGTGGTTGGGTTTACACAACTACTGCCTTATGAACATGTGGATCTGGTTGAGCGGAGACATCGTGTGCTATCAGAACTGGGCTCCAGGGAACGGAGTAGAACCGGAAGACTGTCGCCTGGAGAAGAGAAAAGGAGCAGTTCAGTCTGGAGGAGATCAGCGCTGGATCAGCCTTCCTGAAACTCGCAAACTCAACTTCATCTGCAGAAATGATGAGTGAATGTTTGTGTGTTTACTTACATTCACTGTTTTCATTCTTCATTTTTTTCTCTTATTTGCTTGTATTTGTTTTAGTAAGTGAATCTGCTAACTGCTCAATTTGAATCATCATGGCATAATGTGATCTTTTTAAAATGTTTTAACATTAATGTTTAATATTCTTTAGATGTTAAGTGTGTTTTGTAAATCTCTTTGTAAATCTGGTGTGGTTTCGTCTCTTTATGATTTCACTAATCTTATCTATAGCAATAACTGGTTGAATGTGAATCTGTGAGCAGAAGCTCTTCAGAATAATATTGTTTGTGTCTCAGAATGAAATCTGGTTTATTCTTAGAAAAGCTGAAGTGAAGTTTGGGTATAAAATATCTTGTGTTTGATCAAAACCATCAGATAAACATGTGAAACAGAACATGAGCTCAAATAAACTCATCTACAGTCAGTATTCTCGCCTCTGATTATTTCCTGATTTTCAATGTCACAATGACAGATATGCAAAACCTGATTTTGACTTGATCACAGACGGTTTTCTTTACAGTGATTTCTGATTTGATTTCTTCTGCTTTTCTCTTGAGCGCTGTCGAAAGGATTCACACTTTTAAAGAAGTAGGAACCCTTAATATGTGGATGAAGTATTAACACAAACAGAAAGGCTCAATTCACTGAAACTGTTGTTCATTTTTGAGTAAAACTCCATTCAGTAAGAGCAAAAGGGTCCGTGTATCATCTGATCATTCAATTATTTCATGTAATCTGGCAAACGAAAAACGGGCAAAACAGGTCGATATTTCGTTTTTCGGTGGTTCTGTTTGAACCAAAAAATGAAAGCTGATGTCTTTTTTCCATTTTTCAGCTCGAAACCGAAAAACAAATACACCGAAAAACCAAAACGAAATAATAGGGCTAATTTAGGTTTTTCTTTATTTTTCGCTTCACAATTCAATTTTCAGACCATACAATGCAAATGCAAAAATGAAAAATTGGAACCAGACGTTCATTTTTCTTGTTTTTCGGTTACATCATCAATGGA
>RJVU01071064.1:233474-269474 GCA_003731715.1 Anabarilius grahami
TGGAGAGACGCTCAGAGTTACTGCAGACAGAATCACATTGATCTGGTCAGTGTGAGGAACCAGAATGAGAATCAACAGCTTCAGAAGTTCATCAATGATAGTCACATATCTGGTGATGTCTGGATCGGTCTGTTCAGAGACTCATGGCAGTGGTCAGATCAGAGCAACTCCTCTTTCAGATACTGGAGGTCTAATGAACCTAATAATAATATAGATGAATATTGTGCAGCGATCACTGATAATGCTTTGAGACAATGGAATGACGTCTTTTGCTACAACCAATTTTCTTTTGTGTGTCATGAAGGTGAGCAGATCCTCACAAACACACACAATCCATCCATCACCTCCAGACATCTTAAAGTTCACACTACATGTCTGACATGACAAATTCCTCCACAGGGTTTGTTCTGCATGTTGTTTTTGATCAGTCTCTCTCTAGTTTCTGCTTGTGGTTTGTTTTGTGTCCAGATAAACTGATCCTGATCAGAGAGAATCTGACGTGGCCTGAAGCTCTGAGATACTGCAGACAGAATCATGTGGATCTGGTCTCGGTTCATTCAGAAGAGATGCAGCGTCGTGTGATGAATGTGGTTAAACAGGCGTCTACTGAGGCGGTGTGGTTGGGTTTACACAACTACTGCCTTATGAACATGTGGATCTGGTTGAGCGGAGACATCGTGTGCTATCAGAACTGGGCTCCAGGGAACGGAGTAGAACCGGAAGACTGTCGCCTGGAGAAGAGAAAAGGAGCAGTTCAGTCTGGAGGAGATCAGCGCTGGATCAGCCGTCCTGAAACTCGCAAACTCAACTTCATCTGCAGAAATTATGAGTGAAAAAACATGTGAATGTTGAGGTTAACTGTTTTCATACGCCATTTTTTCTCTTATTTACTTGTATTTGTTTTAGTAAGTGAATCTGCTAACTGCTAAATTTTAATCATCATGGCATAATGTGATCTTTTTCAAATGTTTTAACATTAATGTTTAATATTCTTTAGATGTTAAGTGTGTTTTGTAAATCTCTCTGTATATCTGGTGTGGTTTCATCTCTTTATGATTTCACTAATCTTATCTATATCAATAACTGGTTGAATGTGAATCTGTGAGCAGAAGCTCTTCAGAATAATATTGTTTGTGTCTCAGAATGAAATCTGGTTATTCTTAGAAAAGCTGAAGTGAAGTTTGGGTATAAAATATCTTGTGTTTGATCAAAACCATCAGATAAACGTGTGAAACAGAACATGAGCTCAAATAAACTCATCTACAGTCAGTATTCTCGCCTCTGATTATTTCCTGATTTCACAAATGTCACAATGACAGATATGCAAAATATGTGCATAACTCTGTGATGTTACCAATTTTATTCAGAAGCTCAATCACTGGTTTGATTGAATTCAGGAAATCATTGATGATCTCCTCAATAGTCTGACGCAGGTTTTTCTGCTTGATGGTGTTAGTGATGTTCAATCCTACACACGTGACTCCTCCAGCAACTTCAACAACACCAGTAACAGCCAAAGAAGCACCTATTCATTAGTGTCCACTAGTACATACCATCACATATACCCTGAACTCTCGGTTGTTTGACCTAAACCTTGCTTCCTCAAGGTATGCAGGTTCCAAAACCACCTTCTGGAGTAAGTTAAGTCAACCTGGAGCATGAAACTCAAAAGACATTCTCAACCAAACACCGAATAACAAAAAAAAAAAAAGCTAAACCCAAGATCCGAAAGTGATGGCAGGTAACAGAAGTTTATTAACAATAGAACTGTCACGATCACCAGCTGGAGTGCCCTTGATAGTCACCGGAGGGAACACCACCCCAGACCATTGCCAGTCATTCATGGACTTCATCCCCCATAATCCTTTGCCTGGACTCATCATCACTGATCATATCCACCTGTGCACATTTACATTGTTAACCCAGCCTATATATTAGCCCTGTCCAAATACCCACATTTGTGGTCTTTGCACTTGACCACTTGCCTACTTATATGATGTATTTCCTGTATTTGGCTCACGTGTTCAAGTGGGCGTGAAGACTGCAAGTGTGTGTAGAACTGTTGATTACCCGATGGGCCACACTTATAGTCTTGCAAAAATATGCAAGAGTTTACAGAGCTTTTTTTTCTTTTTTTATATTTTCAGTGCTTTGCATTTTAAAATACACTTCTAAATGTCTGTTCAGTGGTCCCTATGTAACTTACAGAAGACACAATATTAAAATTGTGGGGCTTCTTTTAAGTGATAAAAAGCAGTTGCAAATGATGTACAAAATACACATAGCCCACTCATCTTTGCATCAATTAAATGCACAAAACTTTATATTTTACTACCAAATTATAAGTATTATATAATTAATTTAACTTACAGTCGAATGTTTTCCTTGACATCTCGCGATTTCGGGGCATGTGAGTTCCCAAACATAATGCATGATGGGATACGCTTAGCCTCGAATAGTGCTCAGAAGCGGTATTCCAGACAGTGTTGGTTTAGTGTGCATTAAGTGCACTGCACTTGGGCATTTTTAAGACATGGGACAGTCTTGCGCACTTACTTCCTGTTGCGTGCTCTCAAGTGGCCAAGACCGCAAGTGTGGGTATTCAGACAGGGCTAATCTTGTGTCTTTCAATCAGTCGTTGTCTTTGTAAGGATGTAGGACCTAGCATGTAGGAAGTCAAGTTTCTTTTAACTGTGTGCTTGTTACAGATATTGAATGTGGCAGTGTAATTGTTGTGGTTCAAAGACCTCAACTAGGTGTCAGTTACCATATCCTAGTTGTCCATGTACGTTCAAGTCATGGAATGGACTTAGATCACACCTCTGTAGAGTCCATAACAGAGACTCATCTCAGCGAACATCATCATTGGCCACATTCAGATGTCAAGTTTGTGCATTCGCTGAACTTGGCAATAAGGAATATTTCAGTCACATAAATCTGCATCTTAAATCCCATGAAACCATCTACTGTATGTTCAAAGATTTTACATTTACGACAAACATTTATGGGACATTTAAATTGCTTAAAAATAGAAAGGACCTTGCTTATTCTTACAGTGATTTTAAACCTGGAATAGTTACAGTTGTTACATCTAAGTTTTTGATGCTACATAAAGATGTTTTGAGGGACCACACAGACTGCTACATTTCAATGCTCCGGAGCATTGCTTGAAATAAGCCTGTCACGTGACCTGTGGAAACGAAGCTTCGAACATCCCATCTGTCTGCCTCACAGCTGATATGTGGACCTCCCTCACTATGGAGTCCTATCTGGGTGTCACATGCCACTACACTGATAGCAACACAGAACTGGGCTCAGTGCTGCTGGGAGTATCAAAGTTCCCAAAATCACATACAGCTGACAACATCAGAGAGGCTTTGTCAGATCTGATATCTGACTGGGGGCTCGCTGGTTCAGTTGCTGCCATGGTGACAGACAATGTGGCCAACATGGTGTCAGGAATTCAGAAGCTGGGACTACGCCATCTACCTTGCTTTGCTCATACCATCAACCTCATTGTTAAGAGGGCAGTTGAAGAACATGAGGTGTTGGCAGACATCCGTAGCAGAGCCAGAAGTGTGGTGTCTTTTTTCAGGAGCAGCACTAAGGCTAGTGAAAAGCTTATCCTTGCCCAAGAAAGGATGGGCAGGCCACCCCTGAAGCTTCTCCAGGAAGTGGACACCAGGTGGAACAGCACGCATGATATGCTGCAAAGACTCATTGACCTCAGAGAGCCTGTTGGTGCTGCTTTGGCTAGTTTGTCTAGCACCATCATGCCACTTTCAAGTGCTGATTTTTACATTATTCCGGAAAGCCTTGAAGTACTGGCACCCTTCAAGTATGCCACTCAAGAGCTCTCTGGGGAGAAGACGGTGTCAGCTTCAAAGATCATCTCAATTATTAGGATGATTCAACACAAGGTGGCAGAAAAAACAGCCCTTTCAAAAATGCATCTGCTTCATCCTTAGGGATGGCTCTTCAACAGTACCTCAACAAGCGGTGCAGTACCGTTGAATCTATCCGTGTGCTTGCACTGGCCACATTGCTAGACCCCAGATTTAAGACCCTTGGGTTTGGAAACCAGGATAATGCCCGTGAAGCTGAACGTCTGTTGACTGGTGAGTGTGCTTCAGGGATCCGGCAAACCAGTGAGCATGCTTCACAAGCTGAGGCATCATCATCACAGGTAGCTCAGAATCCACCATCCTCAGATGACCTGTGGGAGCTCCTGGATAGCCGGGTCAGTGAGGCACAACAGCATCATAGTTATAATGTTATGTATAACAGTTGGTGTAGGAATTTTTATTGACCACCAGATGGCGAAGTAGAGCACTGTGTCAGAAGCTTCGAAAGCACCAACACAGTTTGTTGTAAAAGCCTCATTGCTTCAGAAGCCTCGTTCGGCACATCCCTACTTAGCACACTACTTCCTGCCCAATACTTCTTCTCTATCCCCTTTTAGGCAGTCAGCCAACTCAGACTACAGATCGCCCCCTACTGATCGGGTTAGCTATAGCATATGAAAGCTACTGGGAACTGATGTGACAGAAAAACTGTTACACAGTATGAGACAGTCCTGAAATCCCAAGCCTTCCAGGTGAACATGAAGAAGGTGCAGAATTGGAAGAAGTGCTCTCTACTTTTCAGACAGAAGATGTTTATTTTACATTATAAGAGATGAGAAGACAATAGAGGAGAAATTAGCAGCAGTGCTGCTTAAGCTTGAAAACATACTCCATGTTCCCAGCAGTGCAGTCGATGAGCTTTTACAGGACTTGTACTTCCTTTATGAGTTCTGCTTCTCTACCTGCATTACATGACATAGTTTCAGATTTTTGTACCAAGTATAATCTTGGCCTCTGCAGCATGTCTCTAACCCTCCAAAAAATACTTCAAAGACAAGTTCCAAGTAGTTGAACTATAGTAACTATAGTAAGTTGTTTTGAATAAGGACAGCAAACATACCTACCAATATGTACCATTACTGCAGTCATTGCAGCAGCTCCTTAGCAAAGATAATGTAATAGCAAACTGTAGTGCTCACTCAAATGAAACTGCAGAAGAATACAAGTCATTTCAAGATGGTGAGATTTTTAAACAAAATCAGTTCCTATCTGAAGGGGAATTGAAACTCTGTGTCACTCTTTATATTGATGACTTTGAAGTTTGTAATCCTCTGGGAACTCCTAGAACAAAGCACAAACTTTTTGCTATGTACTGGATTTTAAACAACTTATCCCCAGGTCAGCAGTCCTCTTTGTCATCCATCTATTTGGCTTTGCTGTGTAAAAGTAGGAATATCAAGACTTAAGGATAATGGTAAAGTGCAGACAATCTGGGTGCCCATGGGCTTGCAGGCTTTGTAGATAATTTTTCTGGAGAGTACAGGTGCATCTCAATAAATTAGAATATTATGAAAAAGTTATTTTTTTTCTGTAATTTAATTCAAAAAGTAAAATATTTCTAGACTTTTTTGTTTTCATCTTGATGATTACAGCTTACTGCTCATCAAAATCAGTATCTCAAATTATTAGAATATTTAATTTCAAGTTATATTAAATTACCATTCTCAGGGTTAAATACTGGGTTTAGGTCAGTAATCCCAACAGCAGTCATGGGGAAGTCTGCTGACCTGACAGTTGTCCAGAAGACGATCATCAAGACCCTCTGCAATGAGGGTAAGCCACAGAGGGTCACTGCTGAAAGAGCTGGCTGTTCGCAGAGTGATGTGCCAAAGCATATTCATGGAAAGTTGACTGGAAGGAAAAAGTGTGGTAGGAACATAGGTGTACAAGTGAAAGGAATGACCGCAGGCTTGAGAAGATTGTCAGGGGAAGCCGATTTAAGAACTTAGGAGAGTTTCAAAAGAAGTGGACTGAAGCTGGAGTCAGTGCATCAAGAGCCACCACACACAGACGTCTTCAGGAAATGGGCTACAACTGTCACATTCCACGTACCAAGACACGTCTGAACCAAAGACAATGTCAGAAGCGTCTTACCTGGGGTGAGGAGAAGAAGAACTGGACTGTTGCTCAGTGGTCCAAAGTGCTCTTTTCAGATGAAAGTCAATTTTGCATTTCATTTGGAAATCAAGGTCCCAGAGTCTGGAGGAAGAGTGGAGAGGCACAGAAACCATGTTGCTTGAAGTCCAGTGTTAAGTTTCCACAGTCAGTGATGATTTGGGCTGCCATGTCATCTGCTGGTGTTGGTCCACGCAGTCATCTACCAGGAAATTTTAGAGCACTTCATGCCTCCTTCTGCTGACAAGCTTTATGGAGATGCTGATTTCATTTTCCAGCAGGATCTGAGTTTTGGTGACTTTTAGTCCAAGCAGCTTCTGTCAGGAGATTTTAGTCTAAGATTTAAAGAAAGCCACAATGAACATGTGAAAAGTGCAGAGGAGAGTGAAAAACCTTGTGTTGGAGTAAAAAGGGCATGTGTGCTGACAGAGAATCTTTCTCATTTTTATGTCACAACTGGATATCCTCCTGATATACTCCATGATCTGTTTGAGGGTCTTGTTCGAGTGGAACTTGCACAGTGTCTGGGCATGTTAATGTCCAAAAAATACATTTCTTTGGATATTCTAAATAAGGTAATCCTAAATTTTCCCTACAAGGGGGATGATAAAAAAAAAACCCATCCCCATATTGTGCCACGGTCATTTAAAAGCAAAAAACACAATTGGAGGCAATGCTGCTGAAAACTGGACTCTCTTAAGGTTGTTGCCTTTCATGATTGGAGAAGGAGAATCAGTGTGGGAGATTATCTTGGATTTAAAAGAGATAGTGGAACTTGCTGTTGGCCAGGTACATACAGAAGAATCCATTGGATATATTCAGTGCAAAATTTCTGATCACAGTCAGAAATACCAAGAAGCATTTCCTAATCAGAAACATCACTACTTGGAGCATTACCTTCACCTGGGGCCTGTACCATGAAGCCGGATTAGCTGGCTAGCCAGGTAAGTTTCAGATTAGTTTGCGCCAACCCTGGCTTTTAGGTACTATGAAAGTTGCTCGTCTTAAATCAGTCTTTGTTTCCATTGTATCTGACGCTGCATGGCTAACCTGCTCCGGGGCAGGTTGTGTTCTGGATTCGAGATCTCAGACTGAAGTTTGACCAATCAGCTGTGAGCAAAGAAATATATAGGTGACGTAACTAATCTCCAGCGTCTGTTGCAATGGCTTCACCTTTTCTTCTGAATCCTGTGGACATCTCCACATTAAGTAAAGTTTATTGAACAACCAGAGAGCGTGAGCAGAGTGCAGGTGATGCTTGTCTTGTGATTTCCAGGAAGCGTGGATGGCAGGCAGACGAGGAGCAGACCAGACACAGAGACACTCACGGGAGACGAGGAGAACGCTGGAGACAGGTGAGTATTCTTCAAAGGAGTCCTTGAGGTAAGCATAACAGGTGAGTATGCATTAACGAGACCAAACAGTGACTGTGTGTGCTGCTGTGTCTCTTATAGTGCTGCTGGTGATAGTGCTGATGCATGGCAGGTGTGGATGATTAGTACTCTGGTGAGGGAGTGCGCTGTGATTGGGTGACTGTGGAGCCAGCCGTGTCTGTGACAGTAATATACAGTCAAACATTTTTTTATATATACAGTCAATTATTTTATTTATATATATTTATGTACACATATATACACTCACATAAGATACACACACACACACACACATTAATATTTATATATATATATATTTTTTATATATATATATAATTAAAAACATACATAATTTCACATTAATATGGAATGCATTTGTTCAACTTATGCATTAACGCTATCAGCAATCTTTCTCCAACAATCTTCTCCTGCTTTGGCAGCAGAGACAGTGTTACTTTGCACTTGAAAAACATTTTTATATTCTTCATACTTCTGCATTATTATCTCCTGCTCCTCTGCTGAAAAATACAATGCTCTTGCTCTTTCCATATTGAACGCGATTGGTTGTTCGGTGCTGACATCACTCTTTTATGTGCACGCACGAGAGGAGTAATCATAGCTTAGGGATCAAAGCCTGAGTTGACAGAGGAAGTTGATGAGCTGCGTCATGGTACCAATTATCCCTGATTGCATCGGTTTGGTTTTGTCAACTCGAAACTAATCCTATAACCCTGAGTTTGTTCAACTACCATCATGGTACAGACCCCTGATCCAGTGTTTTGGCCCTTTGGTTGGCCTGTGGACCATGCGGTTTGAGGGCAAACACAGCTTTTTTAAAAATGCTCATCATACCAAGTGTTTAGAGAATGTTGCTTTAACACTGGCAAAGAAACACCAGCTGATGATTACCTGTCTCTTACACTCATCGACTCCACATAAACCTGGCTTTGAGGTTTCAGGTGCATCAAGAGTTCCTCTTGAGGAGCTAAAAGATGAGGTATCATTGCCTATCCAGCAGATGTACCCAAACATAACAGAACTAAACGTGGCTAAAAGCAAATGGATCTGCTATAGAACCAGTCATCTGGACTGCCTGAATTTGGACAGTTAATTAGGATACAGTTAATTTCATAGTCAAGAAGTTCTCAGCTTGGTTTAAGGAGCACTACCAGGCCTTTGAAAATGCAACCATGTCCAACTGGTAAAATGTTGCACATGATGCCCTGCCAGAGAAGTACCCACTACATGACTACTTCATTGGGCCACTCCAACTGGTTACATTTAAAAAAATAAAAAACCCTTATATCAAAAGTAGATGTTGTTACTAACCCTTCTAAATGTACATTTATCACTAGAATGAGCACCTAACACTAACTTTTCACTTGTGTTTATGTGTCTGTATAATGACTTGTATCAGTGCATGCATGAACATCTTGTCACTGGCTGGATCTGAAAGTCTATGGTAGTAAAGGGATACTGAACTGGTGCACACTGTAGTAGCAGGATTTTGATATTTAGTCTGAAACATGGAAAAAAATAGCAGATGGTATTTGAAACATTTGACACTACTTGACCACAGTCAGTACACAAGATAACACATGTAATGTATTTAAATACATCTCAGAGCAAATATCAACAAAATGAACATTCAAAGTCTCATTCAAGCATCATGGCAAAGCAGTTGTATTGAATTGCTTTAATTACAGTGGTCTGAAGCAAACTCTGCTAACAAAAGCAATTTAAGCTATTCATTTAAGCTTCACTTTCCATTCTAACACCTTTATTATTTGGTGGATGACTTCTGTCTTAGGTGCATGGCTCAAAACCTGAGGCCGTATTCACAGGTTATCCATCCATCCATTTTCTTAACTGCTGATCCTCTTAAGGGTCACGGGAGTGCTAGAGCCAATCCCAGCCATCTTTGTGCGAGAGGCGGGGCACACCCTGGAGAGGTCGCCAGTCCATCACAGGGCCAACACATACTGACCACAACCATCTACACTCATTCTCACACCTACAAGCAATTTAGAGTCTCCAATTAACCTAACTGCATGTCTCTAGAAATAAGAGAAATGTCAGTCCTAATTTTACTTAACTATTGAAGACATAATTTCTGTGCAGGCGTACAAGCAGAGATACTCCTCTATCTCTCTAATAGATGCAGTTATTAGACGCGCATCACATCCATCTTTTCACTGTCACTGGCCTCACTGTTTTAATTAATCCATCCAATAATTCTCTTTCCACCAAATATAACTGCGATTTCCAATTTATTATATAATACAAGAAGAGGGACTGTAAACCCTCTCCCCCCTCAGAGTCATAAACATAACTGTGCTAAAGAGGCTAAATACAGTTTTTTTATTGCTTTGGTACTATTTTCACATGTTACATCTTACATATATTATATATTCAATATAGTGTATATATAGTATATATTCAAAACTCTTAGTACAAAACTTCAAACTGATCACACTTGTAACAGCAAAACCTGATCTCATGCTTTCATTCTAGTTTTACATATTTTCATTCTTCATAATCCATACATGTTTAAATCACTCTTGATGCTGAAATAATTACAGTTACACAGGATACAGATTACATTACAAATACACTTACATTACCTGAATTACATAATTGACATAAATCCATAATGTTTGTAATAGTATCTATTCAGTGTTATCAGAAGGTGTGAAGTATGACAGTCATGAGGTTTTGTGTAGAACAGAGTTTGCTGTAATACAGTAATGATCTCACTGTATATGACTGAATCTATACTGTAGTTGATCTTCATAAGGGTGAGTTACAGTAATGTGTCAGTCTCTACCATGGTAATCCATTACTTCAATGGCCTATATTAAGCACACACATATACTACAATAACAGATACTGTCTTTATATTAACTGTTGCTGATATTGTTTATGTGAACATAAATCCTGACATCGACTTAAAGTTAGGCTACTAGATGGTGCAAGTAGCCTATTATTGATTTTTTCAATGCAAAATATTTTCTATACACAGAAAGGTTTTGTGATTTCAGAGATATTGTGTGAAAGAAGTTGCACAAAACTGCACAAAGAACATGCATGTGTCAGTGACGTGATGCTAATTTAGTTTATCCTTAAATAAATAGGGATAGTGTTTCATTGTATAATTTTGTTATAGTGTACGTTTGTGTTATTAATGTGTGATTGTTTTTAAAGCATTAATGTGGATGTTTTTATGTCAAAGACAAATCTCCGCTCTGTGACAAACAGAACGAACAATAAAGTTGAACTGAACTGATATTATATGTCGTTTAGCCATAAAACCAGATTGAGTTTCATTAATTATTTCAGATGAACCAGATGATTCTTAGCCAGTGCTGTCTTTCACAAAATAATTTCACAAAAGTATGCATAAACCTCAATAGTTGGCCGTCTGAACACGGCGATTTATCCATAGATTGCATTTCCATAGTAAGTTCGGCTAAAGAGATCGTTTCACAATCTTCAGATCTCTGCAGTGTAAAGTTAGATTTTTTTCTATAAAGGATGTAGCATAATGATTATGATTATGAAAGTGAAAGTGAAGTGACATGTGGCCAAGTATGGTGACCCATACTCGGAATTTGTGCTCTGCATTTAACCCATCCAAGTGCACACACACAGCAGTGAACACACACACCGTGAACACACACCCGGAGCAGTGGGCAGCCATTGCTGTGGCGCCCGGGGAGCAGTTGGGGGTACGGTGCCTTGCTCAAGGGTCTCACCTCAGTCGTGGTATTGAGGGTGGGGAGAGCGCTGGACATTTACTCCCCTCACCGACAATCCCTGCTGGACCTGAGACTCGAACCTATGACCTTTGGGTTACAAGTCCGACTCTCTATCCATTAGGCCACGACTGCTAACTTACATTATAATTCAAACTATATACTTTATTATAAAAAGAATATACACATTTATTGATTTGAGAGGTTTGTTTTAAATTTTTAATGCTGATAAAGTGTTCATTTTTATATTTCTCTTTTCCAACGCAAAGAAACAGCAGGTGTTTTTCTCTCCAGTTTCTAAACATTTGGCCCCAGATCTCACAGACTCCTTCCGCTAAATCTAAATAAAGATCATCAGTTTTGTTCCTCAGATTAGATAATGCAGATGAGGAAGTGAATTTAAGAGTTTGTTTGGACAGTCGAGGTCATTGAGAATATCTTGGCACAAGGGTCTTCAACCGGGGGTCCGCAGCAGTACTGCAGGGGGTCCATTAATTAATGTTGGATCACAAATAATTCTTTGTTAAAAAACAATTAAAACATGGGTAAAAAAAAAAATCACAAAGTCTAATTTCAATATAAGCACCCTGAAACAAGCAAGAACACCCTCAGCTGATACTGTAATAATATAATATGTTTGGCGAAAAAGATTTGCCAAACCCTCCATTGCATTTTGAGTTTGCGCTCTCGAGAATGTGAAATGGTCCGATTTACAGCATATTTTTGCAGCGCTGAGAAATGTAGCCAATCACAGATAAATTTGTTGACGCTTTGAATGCAATGTCGGCCAGGTTCAGCCATAGATGGTGCTGCTGGACTACTAAGGAGGCCATCGCCTGACCAACTGAGCGCTGTCAACTTAGTCGCCCGGAGAGCGAGGTCGGTGGCCATGCACAGCTCTCCCCCAGAAGCTGTTGGTCAAGACCACCCTGGGCCATTTCCATGAATGCCTTGGCCTTCAGCAACGCGATGGCATGCAGGGCAGAGGCGGCCTGTCCGCAGGCTCTGTAAGCTTTCTCCGTCAGGTTAGAGGAGAATTTACAGGCCCGGGATGGGAGACGCGGGTCAACCCTTTGAGGCTGACCTTGAGTCAGCGGCTGTCAGACACAATTGCATCGCGACGGCACGCTCAACTGGGGAGATCCGGGCGTACCCCTTACCAGCCCTGTCATCCAGGGTGGTGAAGGCAGTGGAGGGCCCAGACCGAATTTGGACGCTGAAGGGCATCTTCCATGATCTGGTCACCTCCTCATGCACCTCCGGGAAGAATGGTACTGATGCGGGACGCTGAGAACCAGCGCAAGCCGCCTGGAGAAACCAATCATCCAACCGAGAGAGTTCGGGAAGCGGTGGAGGATTCCACTTGAGCCCGACCCTGGATCGGTGGCCCGGGAAAGCATAGCCGTCAGCTCTGGATCTGACTCGGGCAACGCTATGGTCCCAGAGAGAGTCTTCATCTCCAGAGGACTCTTGCTCACCTTCCGATGCCGCAATATGTCTGGTCCTCTGCAGGTGCACCAAAGGAAACGGCTGGTCGCTCACAAGAGGGACCAGGACGCTGCATGCTGAATGCCCAGACATGTGACACAGCGATTGTGACGGTCAGCAGAGGCCAGGGAACAACCACATCCAGTAACGCATGGACAGAATGACATCTTGAAAAGATGCAGTGTTTTTCATTACCGCATTTCACTTTTTTTACTGAAATGCTGGAAAGTATCAAGAAGAAAAAATGACCGTGATTTCAACAGTAAAAGACTGTAAAATGCTATGGTGAACAGATAATTGGTTTACAGAAAGTTTCCGTACTATATACGGTGTAAAAGATCTAACAGTACATTTAATGTAATTTTACAATTAAATACTGTTAAATTTACAGTTTTTGGAAGTGAAAAAGTTCCATTTTGGAGTGTCATTGTATAATTTACAGTGAAAAACTGTAAATTGACATTCCCACAATTCCCTGCGTGATGTATTTTTGCTGAAATAACTGTTTCTTCTTCATTTTTCTTAGTTTTTTTTCTGTTTATTGCATGTGTGTTACCATGATGGTGTTTAGTGTTTCTGTGAATGAGACTATCCCTGTGTCAGAAGGGCTCATCCCTATGCCCTAATCTCTTCAAAGGGTTTACCCTCCGGAGTGAGAGCTTCGAAGGGATGAAGGGTGTAGGGGTAAAAAAATCTCTTTTTGGAACGCACTTCTGCGTCATCTCAACGAGACAATCAAGGAGGATAGATTGTGCAAGCTGCGCCTTTTGTTTAACGTTAGTATATTTATTTAGGTTTAATGTGCCATATTGCATATTGTGTCTTAGTACTTAAAACATTTGAATGGACTGATAAATGGAGTTGTAAAGTATTTTTGTTGAAGTACAATGTCATTTTGACCATAATAATGTGCCAAATCTAACTCGTATAAATATTACAGTATTATGAAAAATATTATGCATACATTTATAGGTAAAATCGAACTCTGAGCCTCCTGTACCCATTCTGTGACGTCAAACAACTTCCCTGTGCAAAGGATCATGGGGGCCCGAAGTGTCCATCAGTTGAACCCTTTGAAATCCTTCATTCAGAAGGGCCCTTTGACGTGGCCAGTTTTGAGCACTTCGGTTTGGAACGACCCTTCAATATGGCGGCCATGATTATTTTCGCTCCGAAGTGCCCTTCAGAGGGCGATATATCCCGTTTGGAACGCACCGTGTGTGCACCTTCTATATATTAGTATTGTCCTTCTCAGCTTGTGGAAAAGCTGCTTGTGATGAACTTTGATTCATCATGTGACTCTCATCACCACTGTGTTTGCTGGTTGTCAGTGTATTACAAAAGTACAAAACAGATATTAGTACTTGGTAAATTAACATTATATATATTTTACAGTGTTTAAAATAAACAATTATGAACTGTAATTATTACAATTTAAACATTTAAATTATATGGGTTTGAACTGTAAAATAGACAGTAAACTAAATGCGGTGCCGTAAAACCTAAAACGTTACTACCGTATTTTTTACAGTAAAGTTCTGCCAACCACAGCTGCCTTTTTTTAAAATACATTTTACAGGGATTTTTTGAGATGAAGACCAATGAAGACCAGCAATCAAAGTTCAATCAGTTGACAGAGAGTTTACTGTAGGGGCAGTCGTGGCCTAATGGATAGAGAGTCGGACTTGTAACCCAAAGGTCATGGGTTCGAGTCTCAGGTCCGGCAGGGATTGTCGGTGAGGGGAGTGAATGTCCAGCGCTCTCCCCACCCTCAATACCACGACTGAGGTGAGACCCTTGAGCAAGGCACCGTACCCCCAACTGCTCCCCGGGCGCCACAGCAATGGCTGCCCACTGCTCCGGGTGTGTGTTCACGGTGTGTGTGTTCACTGCTGTGTGTGTGCACTTGGATGGGTTAAATGCAGAGCACAAATTCCGAGTATGGGTCACCATACTTGGCCACATGTCACTTCACTTTCACTTTCACTTTCAAAGTTCTCACACTTTCAGTGGCCATAGAAAATGAGTAAGAGGATCCAGTCTCAAACTAAATTAGAATACAACAAAGACTAGTACTTCTAGTCAAATCAATCAGTTGACGTCATGCCTACAGGTTCTGATTAACAGTACAGATCATTCTAGCAATGTAAGAAACTTTGGTCAGGGTCACAATCGTCCAACACTTATTTGGGCCACTGTTGGATTCTCCTGGAGATTATTCCTTTGGCACGGTCACATGTGTCTCATAATAATAATAATATTCAACCTCTTTAAGCATAATTAGATAAAACATAGGCAATATTTTTACCTTTTGAAGGCCTGAGTCAAGATTTCACTGGAACAGAACATTAAAACTACAGACAGAGCACAGATTAAAATAAGCAAGAATAAAGTTCAAACTGACTATTCTCTTTCGACAAAATTTAACTGTTGATTAATTTGGTTTCATATTAATTAAGTAGATATTTATTCCCTGGAAGCTGGGCTAAATGAAGGGGCTGGATTTACAATCTTATCCCTCTCAGATACCAAAATACCACCTGGAACAGAAACACCAGAATAGATACACTGGTTTAAGACAATAAACAATAAGAAACAATAAGAACAATCAGAGGGATTGTAAATCCACCCCCTTCAGAGTCATACACACAAATGTGCTAAAGAGACAAAATAATCACAAAATGAGGAGTTTTGCAAAACATTAAAGCCTTGAGGGAAATCTCTATATATTTATTAATCCATTCTCTCTAAACCATTCATTCTTGTAGCATCACAGAGATGCTGGAGTCTATTCCAGTGTCTCAGGTCACAGGCAGGGAAACACCTGGACAGATGGACAATCCATCACACGCAGACACACACACACACACCCCTACGGATAATAATATTTATTGTCCAATTCACTCATGCTGCATGTCTCATCCATCCTTTCATTGAATGACAACATATTAGTGACAAAAAATGTACACCAAACTAATTCATCATCTGCTCGTTCATGATAGATTTTATGGTTATATGTGAATCATGAAACAAAGAAAGCAAACAGATCAGATGCCTGAACTGGATCAACTTGATCAGCAAAAATGTGGTGCGTCATCACTAATTAATGAAAGACGTGTAAAGAGCATAAGTGTAACATGGCATGAATGAACACTTCCTCCTGGATGTTATCAAGGCCGACACTAGTGACACACGACTGGCTCGCCACACCCCAGTAGATCATGTTACCTGGGGTTGTGTTTGAGCTGTCTGCTTATAACCCTGTTCTGACACCAGGAAAAATCTGTTGTGAACATCAAGGTATGTGTATCTTTATGCAATAACTTTGATTTAGTGAATTTTAGATAATATTTTAGTTTAGAGTTCAATTCTCACTATTAACTAGTTCAGGGGTAGGCAAGTTCGGTCCTCGAGAGCTGCTGTCCTGCAGAGTTTAGCTCCAACCCTGAAAAAACACCCTCACCTGCCTTTAGCCTTAGTAATCCTGAAGAGCCTGATTAGCTTGTTCAGGTGTGTTTGATTAAGGTTGGAGATAAACTCTGCAGGACAGCGGCTGTCTAGGACCGAACTTGCCAACCCCTGAACTAGTTGCTTATTAGCATGAATATTACTAGTGTTCATTAGTACTTGTTAAGCACATATTAATGCCTTATTCTGCATGATAATGTTTTACATCCCTTAAAGGGGTGGTTCAGTGGTTTTTTTCTAGGCTTGATTGTGTTTTTGTATTTGTGTCAAAGTGTTTAGATATGCTGTCACTGCTGTTTATCCTGATTAAAGCTTTACTGTAGCCGAATACATGACTGAGTAGTAGCATTTTTGTAAAGGCAGCGTTTAATTTATAGCATGAACAACTGTTTGTCTATGAACATAGAAGTTTGTTGGTGTTTGTTGGAGAAGTATGCACTAGAATTTAGCTAACTGGCTAGGGAAGCAAAAACGAGTTGCTCTTTGTATATGACCTTGATGCAAACAAAAATAGCAACAGAACTAATGTCATATGTTTAAAAGACATGTACAAACAATAAAACGTACTTACAGTTTGAAGCCAAAGTTAAAAAAGTGAAATCGCATTGAACCACCCCTTTAATCCTACTCAATACCTAAACTTAACAACATACTAACTATTAATAAGCAGTGATTGAGTTTATTGAGGGAAAAATCATAGTTAATAGTGAGAACTGTTTGCAGAAGCAGCAACGGCATCAAGCGATTTTTGCAGGTTGTGCAAAAAAAACATGAAAGTGAGTGGTATTTGTTTGCTAAACAAAAGAAGTCATTCAGCATCGTTGAGAGGTTAAAAGGAATTGGATTGACGGTCGTGCGAGAGACGGGTAGATCAGATAGAGTTTGCAATCGGTGTGTAACAATCATATCGCACTTGGAACACGATCTGCTTGCCGTCGCTTCTCTATCGTCATCGTGTTATACCCGCCAATAGCGAGCAAGGTGGATAAGCCAGTCTGTGATTGGTTCCCGCAAAAGTGTAACAGAAGCAGTAGAAATGAATGTACGGGTTTCCAGACTGAGTTGCCGGGGCGAAATCAAATCGCAGGCAGATCAGGCTGGGTTTACCCAGTCTAATGAAGACCTTAAATTTCATTAAAAATCTATTTAAAGAGATCAATAAACAATACATTTTAAACAAAAAAAATAGATTTAAACCAGATTCTGTTTAAATTTCACAGAATTTTCACATACACAAACATTTTATAAACATAAGTGCAGCATTTCATTTAATTTGAATTTTTTTCCTAACATATAATAATGTAGATGCAGGTAGATAAATACAGGTATTGGATACAAGTAAAATTTGGGGTCAGTAGGTTTTTTAAAAATTAATTAATACTTCAGTTCATCATCAAGGACACATTAGGCCTCAATGGGAAAATTCAGCTTTGATCACAGAAATACATTTCAGTTTACTTGTAAGCAAATGAGCTCAAAAGAAATCATAACTCGTAATAATTAATTATAAATATTTGAATCACTTAATCAGAATAACTTAATGTAGCTGAATGAATATTACAATCAATTAAGCTGTTCTGCCAGCGAACACTCAGTATTGATTGTCTATCAACTCCTATAGAAAGGATATTTTCCGTGGCCACAGAGTATCGCTTTCTTAGCACGTAGCTGTGATTGAATCGTTATCAGGGACATTGGTTTATAAGTAGACTGGGTATAACACGATGACGAAGCGACGGCAAGCAGCTTTTTGTTTACATTGAACATGGCGGCCACCGAAGCGCAGCAACCAGGTGATGCCACTGTCAATGCTGTTTTAAAAGATTTCAAAGGCAAGTTTTCTTTGAATTCATAAAAAGGATGTGTTTGCCTTACTACCGACCGGCTTTGGTAAAAGCCTAATTTACCAGCTAGCCCCGCTGCAAAGTACGTCACCCGGATCGTTGATCTGATTGGTTGAAGGACTATCCAATTGCGTGAATAATGCTAGTTGATCACGCCTCTTGTGCACTAGAAAATACATAGCAGACTCTCCAGACCAATGTTCAATTTTAAATTGAGCTTGGTCTGGTGATAGCCAGACAAGTTTATAAGCAGACCGGAATCAACTCGCAAGAGTGTTCACACAAGTTTTATTTAACTAAATCACAAACACATAACTAAACTAACAAACACAAACAAACCATTCACGCAGTGAGAGAGTGGAAAATGAATTTGAACCGTATAATATCAGGGGAATGAAACAATGGAAAGAGTAAATTAACAATTGCTGTATGAACCATCATTTTCAATACTATAAATCACCTTTGTTAAAGGGGTTCAAAATCTTAATACTAAATTGCCATTTAGTGTTCAAACGATACTTGCAAATGCCGTCCAGATCTGCAGGTTCAGGAGAAATCCTTGAGGATTGGGTCCGATGGTGTGGAAGTTGTAATCAATATCTTGAAGTGAGTGAGGCCTGCCAGCCCGGCTCGGGCTGTCATAATTATTTCTGAGGTGGTATGAGGGCAGAGGGTGGCTGGTGTTTGTAATATATTTGTCTCCCTGTGTGTTGGTTCAATTCCAGTTCTAGCATTTAAATCGCCACACATTAACACATTTCCTTTTGTCTGGAAATGGCAGATCTCATCTTGCAGGATGGAGAAGGTTTCTTCATTGTAATAGGGAGATTCAGCCGGGGGTAAGCACACAAGAATATGTGACGGTCTGTGGAGACAGTGTCTTTTTGGATTTTTAACCAAATGTAAAGTTTTCTGATTTTTTTAGATTTATAGATTGAGTCTATGAGTTCTGTTCTGTACCATTTTCCCCGAGTCTCTGCCCTGAGTCACCCCTCTTAGTTTGGTTGATGGTAGAACTATTCTGTAAATCCAGTTGGGCAGCCAGTGGACAAATCTCTTACATTCCATGTTTTTTGTAGTATTATAATGTGAGAGTTCTGGATTTCTTTTTTGAAGTCTGAATGTTTGCATCAAAAATGGAGGACGTTAGTCCTTGAATATTTCAACTGATTTTAAAATAAGACAAACATCAGTAAATTAAAACTCTCTTTAATTTTTTTCTCTTTAAATCTCTTTTATTTTTAAAATTAAAAATGTAAACTCTCTCTCTCAAAGTTTTTGTTGAAGTTACTTCACCTCAGACTTTGCATTACCTTAAAAAAAAATCAATGGCAATTATTGCTCACATATTAAAGTAGATATTTTGATTGATTAAAGAGATGTTAAATCAATCAAAGTCATTTTTTTACATTGTCAGTTTGAATTGTGCACTTATAGGTTTAGTGTAGGGTTAAGAAAAGAAGGTTTGCTCATTCTGCACACTGCACCAAATCGAACGCAAGAGTCTGAAATGACAGTGGAAATACATGTTAATTAAACTTGAATCTGAAATTGAACTGAATCTGATTAAAAGTGAATGTGTTGAATCTCAGCTCAGCTACCAAAAACATATTAAATACACTTTGTGTGTGTGCATGCGTGTGTGTGTGTGTGTGTTTACAGTAAACTTCACAAACAACAACAAAAAAAATCTTCCTCGTAATGGCATCTACATCAGAAAGTGCTGACATCACAGTTCTCTCCTGGAACATTAATGGTCTGAAAGGAAAACTAAAGAAACATAAAACTAAACTACTGAAAATCTTTGACCAATATGATGTTGTGCTTCTGCAAGAGACCAAAATTGGTCCAATGGATGGTGGTGAAAAGTCTGATAAAGACTGGATAATCATCACTGAGGCCTTACCAGAGAACTATGTCTTAGTAAAACTAGAAGATCCGACATGCAGAGAAAGAACTGACAACAAGGATGGGGAAGAGGAAGAGGAAAAGAAGGAGGAGGAGAAGAAAATGTATATGACATACTTCAGTTCAAACAGAAAAGGGGTTGCCATTCTTATCAATAAACCACACACAATTCTGAATGCTTCTTGTGAGGGTGGAGAATATGCTTGGGTTCATGTTGAGATGGACAGTCAGAAGTACACGTTTGTAAGTGTGTACTACGATGCTGATGGTCCTAATCTGATAGGTCATCTCATGTTGAAGATTTTCTACAGCTTCTTAGCAGATGGGCCAGATGCGTTTACATGCACACCTGTGATTGGTGGAGACTTTAACACAACACTTGACCCTGAACTGGACGCGAACAAAGAAATCTCAAGACATGCTCCACTGAGAAAAACACTGAATGATTTCATGAGTATACTGAAGCTCTCAGATGTCTGGAGAAAAAAGCACGATGAAGCACGTATTTACACATACATTCAAAATAAAGAACCTAAGAAACCAACAAAGTCCAGATTAGACTATATTTTCATGTCGGAGAATGATGTAAAATATGTAAAAAGTTGTGTTATTTGCACAGATATAGCTCTGTCTGATCATTCCCCTGTGAGCCTTACTCTGAAGGTGATTGAACAACAATAATAGGCCTACTAATGATAGAAAGTTGGCTTCGAACATTCAACAGCATAGAGAAGAGTGATTAGAAAAGCACAAGTTTATTTTTCTATGAAACTATGCTAGTGTATTGTTTCTATTTATAAGTTTGCAAATTAAGCTTTAAAGGGGACCTTTTATGCAAAATTCACTTTTGCCTGGTGTTTGGACATAAATGTGTGTTGGCAGTGTGTGAACACAACCACCCTATAGTGATAAAAATCCACCCACTCCTTTTTTTAACCCCATAAATCATAAGCAGTGTCTCAGAACAAGCCGTTTCCAGATCCCTGGCAGTGTGACTTCACAAAAGCCACAGGCCCCGCCCACAAATGTTGACAGACACTGCCGTTTGAACATAGAACCGCCCTGAGCGCGTTCACAGCGAGTCCGCCATTGCAGCACTGACGAGAATCTCCCGAGCATTTTAGGTGTTCTGTAGCTGGATGGATTAATCCACATAACTCTCTTAATTTTCTCCCTAAATCTGAGCTGCTGAAAACGAGGTGGATTAACTTGGTTTTCCAGGAAAATGCTCCCTCAGTTCTGTCGAAATTCGTTTATGTCTACGCGAATCATTTCACACCGGACTGCTTAGTGAACGAATATAAATACAAAGGGACAATATAAAACAGAGACTGTGCTAAAAATGTGCTACTCAAGGATAGATCAGTAACTGTTCGTGATCCAGCTTACAGTCTCCAGAGTGATACTGGATACGGCAGTAATGAAGGTGAGAGCACTTTATTACAGTTCATCAGAGTTTATTTACAGGTATAAAGTTTATTAAGCACCACCCAAAAGGCATAAGGTCTTTATATATTCGTTTACTGTTAGTTGTAACAAGTGTTTGTGTTATTCGCTGTGTATGTTGGTGATAATACAAGGGAAAGAGAGAGAGTTTATGGATAATATTTTAATGCACACTTGCAGTGTTTTATTAAGCTCTTACAGTGATTTTCTGAGTGAAAACACACGCTTCATCTTTTGTGTGAAGTACAATAAACATCATAAAACTCATCTGTAAAGTAGAACAGGGTCCGCTATAACAGGCTTGTACTAATATAGTGGATAAAAACAAAAAGACAATATAAGTTAGAACAGGTATAGTTTAGTTCAATTACGGTTCTATCTCCATGCAGCATATATTCGCAGTTTCTGACATTATAGTGCGTCCTGACTGAATCCTGACACCAGAGAATCAGCTCGTGAAGCTCCGCCCTCTTAGGCCGAGCACAGCAGCTCATTTGCATTTAAAGGGCACACACTGAAACAGCGCATTTTTGCTCAACCACTAAAAGTGGCAATTTTAACATGTTATAAAAAGTTATATGTGGGGTATTTTGAGCTAAAACTTCACATACTCACTCATCAGAGACTTATTTTACATCTTGTGAAAGGGGGCATAATAGGTCCCCTTTAGGTCTGCCATTATGTCAGAGCAAATATCTAATTATTCTGCAGATATTATGTTTTTAAATGTTTAAGTTTTTTAACTTTTTTGGAGTTTGTGTAGGTTTGTTTCATTAATTTAATAAGCAAAGGTATTTTAGTAAACAATTAATGATGCCTGATTTTGAAACTTGTGTACATGTATATGCTAGTTCTTATTCACTTTCTTGAAAAGTGTCTGCTAATAAATCACCTGAAATGTAATCAAATATTTCTTTACTTTCAAAAATCAAAGTAGGTTGTCATTTTACACTTTATTAAACATAAACAATGTACAGAAGTTACTATCTGAAGTTTGTACAGATTTATTTTGTTTTTGTTCAAAATATTTTAGTGAAATGTTAAAGCAGCAATGTTGTGAATGTGTTATTCACTATCTTTACTTTAAACTGTGTGATGTCATATAAATCAGCTTCGTATCATGACAAAAAATGAAAGCTGTTTGTTTATCAAGTTTTATTGAAACACTAAATATAACAATACAAGATGAGAAAAAGGGAAAATCCTCCCTTCTTCCAGAGAAAACTGCTAGTGTCAAAAAGCCAGACAGTCAACCTTTAATTGCTGTGATGTCATTGTGATTGGGACCCGATCAGATTATACCCCAGATGCCCCTGATGAAGACCCCCAAATTTACAAGCCTCCCGATAGCACTAGCAGGCTTTCAACTAAATGAAAAGGACAAGCAGAAACAATGCCACAAGATCAAAAGTTTATTTATCAAAAATCACCTCGAAAAAACATTGAGATCATCCATAACATCCATAAGAATTAAAGAAAAGACACTTTACACTATAAAAGTCAAAACAAACTAGTATTCATGGGTATTGGTAGCGGAGGTGGCCAAATACCTTGCTTATGGGGCCCCAAAGAGACAAGCCTTCAATCACTGTACACTGTGCTTCAACACTATATAACCAGCCCAATGGCTTTGGTTTAGTTGGACCAAATGAACCAGCCACCCCGATACTCACAAAAACAACAATAATAATAACCAATAAAAAAATTTAAAAAATAAAACCGCAAATCAAACACACAAAAGAAATAGGACACCAAAAATAACCAAAGTCTGTACATCAAACATTAGATATAGCTCAAAAATATGATCCAGAAGCGCAGGCGTTTTCTCTGGGCCAAGGCTCATTTAAAATGGACTGTGGCAAAGTGGAAAACTGTTCTGTGGTCAGACGAATCAAAATTTGAAGTTCTTTTTGGAAAACTGGGACGCCATGTCATCCGGACTAAAGAGGACAAGGACAACCCAAGTTTTTATCAGCGCTCAGTTCAGAGGCCTGCATCTCTGATGGTATGGGGTTGCATGAGTGCGTGTGGCATGGGCAGCTTACACACCTGGAAAGGCACCATCAATGCTGAAAGGTATATCCAAGTTCTAGAACAACATATGCTCCCATCCAGACGTCGTCTCTTTCAGAAAAGACCTTGCATTTTCCAACATGACAATGCCAGACCACATACTGCATCAATTACAACATCATGGCTGTGTAGAAGAAGGATCCGGGTACTGAAATGGCCAGCCTGCAGTTCGGATCTTTCACCCATAGAAAGCATTTGGCGCATCATAAAGAGGAAGATGCGACAAAGAAGACCTAAGACAGTTGAGCAACTAGAAGCCTGTGTTAGACAAGAATGGGACAACATTCCTATTCCTAAACTTGAGCAACTTGTCTCCTCTTTCCCCAGACGTTTGCAGACT
The DNA here is from genome assembly GCA_003731715.1 of Anabarilius grahami. Taxonomy (NCBI): domain Eukaryota; kingdom Metazoa; phylum Chordata; class Actinopteri; order Cypriniformes; family Xenocyprididae; genus Anabarilius; species Anabarilius grahami. Next base: position 257,190 of record RJVU01071064.1, read on the forward strand.
GTTATACAAAGAAGAGGGGATGCCACACAGTGGTAAACATGGCCTTGTCCCAACTTTTTTGAGATGTGTTGATGCCATGAAATTTTAAAATCAACTTCTTTTTCCCTTAAAATGATACATTTTCTCAGTTTAAACATTTGATATGTCATCTATGTTGTATTCTGAATAAAATATTGAAATTTGAAACTTCCACATCATTGCATTCTGTTTTTATTCACAATTTGTACAGTGTCCCAACTTTTTTGGAATCAGGTTTGTAGTTTCCACGCTCATATGTTTTTATAAATGCGATTTTAATGAGCAAAAGTTGTTTTTATTCCATGGTTCTTCAATAAGGTGAGTGAAGAGAATTTGTTTATCATAGAAGATCATTGTTTTCAAATAACATTAAATACATAAGCTAGTTTCACATTTTTTTATGAGATTGTACTGCAATCCAATATTCATTATTATGTTTGAGATCATTTGCAATATCTCTGTAGCATCTTCAGTTGCTAAATGTAAGCAGATTTTACATTTACAGATGCTCATGACTGCTAAAACATGGACAACACAAACACAATCACAGCTGTTGTTGCTACTAGTTGCCTCTTCACTCAGCATGTTAAGACGCACAGGAATAAGTGATTATTTCTCATAACATGCCATAAATTGCTTTTAATATTTCTGTTTTGTATTTAATCAAGAGAAGTGTTATCATCGCTGAAGAACAGGATTTTAATCCTCAGACACCGAGCAGTGCAGCCCTGAAGAAATAACACCATAGACATCATCTTTGGGTGCTTTCACACCTGCCTCATTTAGTTCAGTTGAATCGTACTAGAGTTCGTTTTCCCCTTTGGTGCGGTTCATTTGGGCAGGTGTGAAAGCAGCAGTCGCACTCAGGTGCGCACCAAAAGCGGACCAAACAAGTCCTTGGGTGTTTTCACACCTATGGATCATTTGTTTTGTTCAGAAACACTAAATTTGTTACAATGTTGCATTTTCTTCTTGGTTCGGTTTGCTTTCACATGGCAACATTTCAAAGCGTACCAAAATGCGTTTAGGCAAGTCACATGCGAGTACAACTGTCCTCTTATTGGTCAGAGTTTTCTCAGCGTCATCCATAAATAATGATTGACAAGTTCGCTCCATGAGCTTATTGTGTCTGTATTTGTAAATGTCGAGAAACATGCAGACACTATATGAACGTAGCCGTTATTCCCGCTGTTAAATATACTACATTCATATTAATGCTGCGCAAATTCAAATGCATGTGCTCTCTCTGGATGACCCAGTGTTGTGTAGTAGGCCGTGTCAGTGTGTCGAGACCATATATGAATGTTATAATGAAGCAGAGCGGGAAAAAGGCTTCGTCAGGATTCTCGCATGGAGAAGTGCAATTACACAACATTTAAGATGAAGAGGCGCTTGTTGGTTTTCAACTACAGTAAATAATGTGCTCACTCATTTTGGTACACTTTGAAATGTTCCTGTGGAAAGCGAACCGAACCAAGAAGAAAATGCAACATTGTAACATATTTAGTCCCAAAGCAAACGATCCACAGGTGTGAAAACACCTTTTATTTTACTTCTCTGACTGAAGCAAGGAGATGTTGGAGCCAATGAGAAAGCTGGTAAGTTCAAGTAAAGTTTGGCACATTCAGTTAGACCATGTGACCTTTATTAATAGATCCCTGTATACTATTTTCTCTTTACAGGTGGGATGTAAACCTGAGTAAATGCCGCTACTTTAATGATTATTTCTAAGTTTACTGAGCGATGTAAACTGCTGTCATCCTCTAACCGACGTTACCTGAAGAATCCTTTCAGCGTGGCAGATATTCACACGTTCCTGGAGCCAACTTATGTAAGTAAAGCAAAACGTTTCTGATTTTTTTTTTCTTATTTGATTTTGTAAGGATATCTTATTGAAGAAAATGTAGGGCAACAATGTTAACGTTACCTCCCTTTTTTCCCCCCATCATCACAGTGTATTGCTGCTTTTTGTTAATCACTGATCTGAGAAATGTGATTTTATTCCTACATTCATGTGAATAAACTAGAAGTAGCTTTATCTACGATAATGTTAAGGTTGATATGTGAAGATGAGATGTGAAGGTGAAGTTAACTAGATGTTGGATTTCAAGTTAACTAATAAAATCAACAAACTTGTGGTAAACCTTTACAAACTTTAATTGCAGGCTGAACTGGATGCTTACTGAAGAATGAGCTTCAACACTTCAGGTAAATTCAGTTGAGTTGAGTTGCATGATGATAACTGGACACAGACTTGACTTTCTCTTTTCTTCATCCACTGTTGGTTATACACTTGTGTGTTTTTGTTTTTCTAGGTTTGTGCAAAGTTACACCATATCACTGAAAATGGCATGCGTCAAGATTTCAGAGACTCTGCGTGACATTTTAAATGTTTATGATCTTCAGGTGAGTTAAAATTTGTCAACATCAACTACCTCCATCCCTGTCTTCACTGTATATACAATAAAGTTGGCTTGCTTGTTTAACATGTTAATTTTTGCTTGACTTTGAAGGGTGTGCATGATGTCAACATGAAACGCACCGTTGCCCTCCATGCTCCTCAGTACCTGTGTGAGGAGGACCCACAATTCTTCAAGACTTGACATGTGAGTGTTCAGTGCATTAACAGAATTGCTAGTATCGGTGAATGTAACTGTCTACTTTTAGTCTACTGAGTGAAACTTACAGTTGGACCCTCTTCTTATTTCAGGAGGCGTTGGGAGAGCCAGACATCACTGATTCTGTCATTGTGGTCAATGAAAGCACAAGTCCATCAAGCACTGCAGTTGTGATAGAAGATGATCTTCAGTTTTAGCATGTTCACACGCACTTGTTCACACAGTCTCAGGGTTTTAAAAATAAAAGACATTTAAAAATCGTCAATTGTACAGCTGAAAGTTTATTTATTTTTATTTTTTCGTTGTTGTTTGTTTTTTTGAGTTAGTATTTTTATTTATTGAAGTCCTACTGCAGGTGCCTGATCCTGTTCCTGGAGATCTTCCTGAAGTTATTCAGCTCATTATTTTGCAAAGTACAAAATGTGTTAAACTGAAGAACTTTCTCCATTACCAGTTTTAAACATGTTTAAGGTTTGTTTATACTTATTGCATTCTAAATTCTGTATATAAGTAAATACAAGTGTATTTTTTCAAAATGTAGTAAATATTTTTTTTTTTACAGTACTGTAATTTGTATAACAACTGCTGTTATTTTATGTAATATTTTTTGTAAATAAAATGTTTTCATGCCAACCAGATCAAGTGAGTTCTTTATAAACGGACATAAAATTGCTTTCATAATATTGTTGTTTGTACAGATTTAAGTAATGCTATTTATGTATTATAATTTATATAATTAAAATGTAAGTAAGTGTTTTGGCTGGGTATCAAATTTAAATGAAAATGAATGAACAGTATGGTAGATATATAAACGGGGCCGGGCCGTTTCTGGCGCGCTGTGCGCACTTGCGACGGCCCGATACCGGCTTGATTGCGGCAGTGTCAGCGTGGTAACCGATGGCCCGATTGATTCGGCCCGGAATCGGGCAGTGAGTACACCAGGCATCCGGTCCGAGTGGTAAGTCTCCGGCAGGCGAGAATCTAACAGGAACTGGCCCGAGTGTATTTTGCTATCTGGGAAGCATCAGTTGGCAACTCCTGCAAAACAACAGATAAACATTTTTCTTCTTTCTTCTCCCTCCCTTCTTACAGCACAATCATTTTAGAAATAAGGTAAAAGAAAATTTACCTTTCATGCACACGACACTTTCATACTTACAGCTTTCCTGTAGCTCAGTGGTTAGAGCGTGGCACTAGCAATGCCAAGGTCATGGGTTCGATCCCAGGGATTCCACATACTCAGATACAAATGTATAGTATAATGCAATGTAAGTCGCTTTGGATAAAAGCATCTGCCAAATGCATAAATGTAAATGCAAATGTAAATGTACTCACTAACAATGCCTGGACTCACACGACTTATCTGAAATTACATGAAACAACAATCACATTACTCCAAATACGAATTAAGTTAATTTCCCCACAAACACCCATATTCTAAATTTATAATTGTCTAAAAACCTTTAAAGATGACAAAACATACCTTTTCAGAAGAGTACGGAAGATACACGACCCACACAAACAGGTCATATCAGTGCAATGCCACGAGGATACTAAAATCTCACCTTTGTCTATTTAAATTATGTGATTACCTGACATACCAACCCACCACACACTCCACGCACCATTCTTAAAGGGGCCATGTGTCTTATTCTTCGTTTGCTATATAGTTGCTCATATGGAAAAGTTTGTTAAAAATATCTGTGATTCTTATATGTTCCAACAGCATATTATAAGGGGCATATATGCTGCAAAAACCACATACAAATTGCATACTATTGATGTATTTTCAATCCTATATGTCACATATGTCCTACATACAACTAAAGTCTTATAGATTTTCATGATGTAAAAACATAGGAAAAGAATACAAATTTAATAGGCCTATGAATGTCCACCATATCTCTTAAGATGTGTATAAAACTGTAATGGATGGGAACGGGACAACGGAGTTGGAGATCCACATGCAGGCTTTATTCATAAGAAGAGCGTAGTCGTACAGGCAGTAGGTCAAACACCAGCAAACGATAACAGGAAGGCAAGGCAAAAGAGTAATCCAAAAACACAGACAATGGTCAAGGCAGGCAGCAAACAATCATAAACAAGAAATCAGTCCAGGGTCAAAAATCACAGGCAAAGCAAAGCAGAACAAGGAAAACAGGATAATATACGACTAAACAATACTCAGCCATGTGTGTGTGATAGAGTGCAGCTTATAAAGGGTCACTGATGGGAAACAGGTGTGAGTGCATGATTGGTTCCTAGGAGGGGAATTGTGGGAAATGGAGTCCATATAACCAAGTTGATTAAGACAGACCCAGGGCACACATAACAAAAACAGTGCATCAGTATAAGGCTGTACTTCACTTGTCCTAATGGAGCCCTACATAGGGTGACCAGATTTCGCATGTTGGAATGTGGGATAAATCCGGTTTTTACCCACCTGGTGTGCGGTGGTGTTTTAAAGGATTAGTCCACTTTTAAATAAACTTTTCCTGATAATTTACTCACCCCCATGTCATCCAAGATGTTCATGTCTTTCTTTCTTCAGTTGAAAAGAAATTAAGATTTTTGATGAAAACATTCCAGGATTTTTCTCCTTATAGTAGACTTGAATGGGCACCAGACGGTTGAAGGTCAAAATTAGTTTCACTGCAGCTTCAAATTGTTCAACACGAGCCCAGATGAGAAATAAGGGTCTTATCTAGTGAAACCATCACTCATTTTCTGAAATTAATTGAAAATTATATAAGTTTTAACCATAAATGCTCATCTTGAACTAGCTCTCTTCTTCTTCTCTATTTGAATTCGGGCAGTGTAGACACTGCTAAGTGTATTACTGCCCTCCACAGGTCAAAGTTTGAACTACATTGTCATATACAATATGCTAGTGCAAGTATATAACAATTAGTTCAAACTTTGAACAAGCTAGTTCAAGATGAGCATTTCTGGTTAAAACTTATATAATTTTCAATTAATTTCAGAAAATGAGTGATGGTTTCACTAGATAAGACCCTTATTTCTCATCTGGGATCATTTTGAACAATTTGAAGCTGCAGTGAAACTAATTTTGACCTTCAACTGTTTGGTGTCCATTGAAGTCCACTATAAGGAGAAAAATCCTGGAATGTTTTCATCAAAAATCTTAATTTCTTTTCGACTGAAGAAAGAAAGACACGAACATCTTGGATGACATGGAGGAGAGTAAATTATCAGGAAAAGTTTATTTAAAAGTGGACTAATCCTTTAAAATAAGGAGGCAAAGTCCTCATTTATGTCCCTGTTACACAATTTTAAGTGAACATTACATAAAAAGAGAGACCAAATACAATTCTCTTTTGTTATTTATACACTATGTAGTGTTCTATTTATTAAAACCAAGTATAAATTTAATCAAGTTAGTGTTTTTACGTATTTTTACATTTATTCCATAAAAAAGCAGTACAAATTTAAACAATATGTTATTTTTATACTAATATTCAGCTTTTCTTTTTAATGGTCAATTTATTGTCAGCAGTCATCAAGCTTGTTCACACTGATCTCTCACTCACAGACACAAAGATGTTCCTTTAATTTCACCACGCTGATCGCTCACTAAAACCCCCCCGCAGTCATCATGTTTTCAGGCCATTTCAAGTTTGATTTTCACATGAAATAAAGCGGTGATATGTAAGTGACAGTTGTTTACTTACTTTTTAATTAGTCTTCCCATTAACACCATCACTGTCTTCATTCAGGCTGATTCGACAAGAACACACACGAAAACAAGAGGCGGGATTTATCGCACGAACCAATCATGTCCAATCATATCCAATCATAGCGCAGTTGAGGCACTGCCTCCTCTCACGTGACTTTCCCTCATTCATTCTCAATTACCCCCCACTAAACCCACTGCAGGCTATATGGGCTCTGCTTTGTTTCTATGAGCTGAAGGGAGGCACAGAGAACTGTACCTGCGGGTGTCGCTGTTTGACAGTGTTTTTTTTAAGAAAAACAAGTGACTTTTACACTTTTTAATGACAAATTTTGTAACATTTGCATTGTTTTATTTTTGTAATATCGATTATTTTCTCATCCAGTTTTGTTGAGGAGGCACTGCCTCCCTTGCCTCCTTGGAGGAAACGCCCCTGATATTTACATCCACTTAAGCCATAACCGACTGTATTTGTGCGAGATACTCCACAAGATTGATATTTTGACAAATGTGTGCATTTGACCATTCAGGCACGAGGAGAACTAATCGCACACTGTCGGAGAGAACTGGGATGGCACGCTAGAAAGAGAGAGAAAGCGTGCGCGCTATCCCACCTTCGCTAATGGCAAGTTACATTTACATTTACATTTATGCATTTGGCAGACGCTTTTATCCAAAGCGACTTACATTGCATTATACTATACATTTGTATCTGAGTATGTGCAATCCCTGGGATCGAACCCATGACCTTGGCATTGCTAGTGCCACGCTCTAACCACTGAGCTACAGGAAAGTTAATCAATCACGAATTGTGATTGGAAGATAATTTTGTTGTACAACTAATTGTTTGGACTTTTCTCGTGTGACAGAACACTGCTATTTGTTCTATGATCACCTAGTTGTAAAGAAATTTTAGGAAAGATGAAATACGGGACAAAACATGATTTTTTCTTAATAGTCGGGACACAAAATAGAGCTGAACTACGGGACAGGCCCAGGAAAAATGGGACGTCTGGTCACCCTAGCCCTACATCTATCAATCAGAGTCATATAATGTATAATCATAGACTTTCAGTATTAGATAAACTACACACAAGTGCACATTTTAATTACAAAATGAATTAATTAGATTAACGTGTTAATGCGGGATGACACTTGGGGACTTTTGTCGCATTAGCTATGTGAACACAAAAATCGTGGACATGATTCAGATATGTTAAAGGGTCAGGGAAAAAAGTCACACTTTTGGCTCCTTCATGGTTAAAAACGAAAAAATACGAAAAAATATAAAAACTCGGTGGTACAAACTACTAATCAACCTACTGTGCAGAAAAAAGTGCACAGCAATGAACGGGGGACAAATGTCAAGAGTGCAAAATGGACACATCCACCCCCACCTGCACTCTAGTGTGACTATAACACTGAGCAAGTTTGTGCAAATGTGTGAAATAATAATTCAGCCACAATGCAGTAAAAAACTGCAAGAGTTCACACACACACACTCACACACACACAATGTTGGGTTTCCATGTTTTATGAGGACATTCCATAGACATAATGGTTTTTATACTGTACAAACTGTATATTTTATCCCCTACCCCTAAACCTACCCATCACAGGAAACTTTCTGATATTTTAGATTTTCAAAAAAGATCATTCTGTATGATTTATAAGCCTTTTTCCTCATTTGGGACATTTGATAACATAGGGAATACCATGACCACACACACACACACACACACACTTTGAACATGGTTAGAATCTAAGATAAATCACTTATAATGTAAAATAAAACGTAATTACTGATGATTATCCGTATCAGCAATTGCAAACAAAGTAGAAATTAAACAGTCTGTATCTATAGAAATCACCAGTTGATTAACCATTCAGATCATTTGGATTAAATAACAGACAAATGTATTAAACTGAACGAGAAGAGATGAAAATCAAAAGTTTAATAGCTTTATGAAAGGCAGTTACTGTGAATGAAACATTTATAAAGATGAAACACTTATTTTGTGTAGTGAAAGGATACTTTGTGATTTTGTGTATTGTACTAACACGATTGAAAACATGCTGAAATGTTTGAAAAAAAGTGCACTTTTGATGATCTGTTGTGAGATTAGTACTAAGAGTTTTGAAAAGATATCAATTACTTGTGAAAATTACACCAAAGTGAATAAAAAAAATGGTAAATGTGTGTTAGCTATTGTACAATTTGATTCACCAAACATTTAAGATTTACATTATACCTGATAAATAATACAGTGAATTTACTTACAGTTTAAAAACACAGCAGTAGTTCTGTAGTTTTTGTTCTTATCCTCCTGTCTCCTCCGTTTCTTTCCCGATTGTGTCTCCACCTTGTGGACAAATCTATTAATGCAAAATAATCAACACAACCAAAGTATATTTCAGGCTTTTTTAAACCAAGATAAGCACTGTTCTCTTAGTTGATATTATATAAACACATACAAACACAGTGACTGTTTACTCATCTTTAATGCAGCTCAAATAAACTCTGTAACAGTGAAACACTGCCCTCTAGTGGGACTGGGCTGTAATCACATCAATGAACACATGTAATTACTTCAATGGCCTATATTAAGCACACGCATATACTACAATAACAGAAACTGTCTTTATATTAACTGTTGCTGATATTGTTTATGTGAACATAAATCACGACATTGACTTAAAGTTAGGCTACTATGGTACAAGTAGTAATTTTTAATGCAAAATATTTTCTATACACAGAAAGGTTTTGTGATTTCAGAGATATTGTGTGAAAGTAGTTGCACAAAACTACACAAAGAACATGCATGTGTCAGTGACGTGATGCTAATTTAGTTTATCCTTAAATAAATGCAGTTCACACTCTTCTGTGATCAACTGGTTCAAATACTGTTTTTATGGCAGGGATTATCTGAAATCACTCCATTTTCTAAAGTAATGCGAGAGAAAGGCTGGCATCATAGTGTTTTTAATGAACGGTTGTTTTTTGTGTGTGGATGATTTGAAATGTGTAATGATAGGGATAGTGTTTCATTGTATAATTTTGTTATAGTGTATGTTTGTGTTATTAATGTGTGATGTGTTTTTAAAGCATTAATGTGGATGTTTTTATGTCAAAGACAAATCTCCGCTCTGTGACAAACAGAACGAACAGTAAAGTTGAACTGAACTGATATTATATGTCGTTTAGCCATAAAACCAGTTTGAGTTTCATTAATTATTTCAGATGAACCAGTTTTTAATCCGTGTGTGAAAACTAATGATAGAATGTTGTAATCTATATTTATTAATGTGATCAGCCTCCAGGTAAGTCGAGGGAGAGAGGATCTTTTCCTGGTTTTGGTATCAGGCTAATAGTACATAATTCTTCATTAATAATGCATTTGTTGCTCATTCTAAGATGTGCTGTATTGATAATTTCACAAAAGTATGCATAAACCTCAATAGTTGGCCGTCTGATCCTGGTGATTTATCTTTCTTCAGAGATTGCATTTCCATAAGTTCGGCTAAAGAGATCGTTTCACAATCTTCAGATCACTGCAGTGTAAAGTTTGATTTTTTCTATAAAGGATCTAGCATAAATTTCATTATAATTCAAACTATATACTTTATTATAAAAAGAATATTCACATTTATTGATATTTTGTCAATTTTTAATGCTGATAAAGGGTTCATTTTTATATTTCTTTTTTCCAAAGCAAAGAAACAGCAGGTGTTTTTCTCTCCCGTTTCTAAACATTTGGCCCTAGATCTCACAGAATCCTTCAGCTAAATCATTGGTTTTGTTCCTCAGATGAGATAAATTCACTTCCTCATCTGCATTAGGAGTTTGTTTTGACAGTCGAGGTCATTGAGAATATCTGGGCATATTTTGGATTTATCCACTTTACCTCGACACATTGCCAAAATTAATTTCCAATGATACATCAGAAAGTAGCGAATTGTTAAATTTCCAATAACCACAGCCACAGTTTTACAGCTGTCTGTGTTTCCAGATATAGAGATTGAGAATGAATATATAACCAGTCGAAGCATCTGAGACAAACTGAACCGCATTATCAGAGAAGAGCCAAACATCCATTCGTGACTCACAAGAGAGAGTAACTTGTGTGGATGTAAAAACACCAATCCTCACACAGCAGCTCAAAGACTTTATACTTCTTGGAGGGAGTCTGTCATCACTGTGGGCTTCATTAAAGTCTCCTCTGAACGATAAATGAGCATCTGTGTATTTACTTTTTTGGTCTATTACACTCTAAAAAATGCTGGGTTAAAAACAACCCAAGTTGGGTTGAAAATGGACAAACCCAGCGATTGGGTTGTTTTGACCCAGCAGTTGGGTTAAATGTTTGCCCAACGTGCTGGGTAGTTTTATTTAACCCAACAATTGTTTACAAATGACTATATGTCTGGCTTAAAATGAACCCAAAATAGGTTGGAAATTAAAAATCAGACTCATAATTACTAGAGGCAACAATAATAATCAAAAAGATGAGCATTTATTAATAAGCAATTTAATAAATGTTTATTGTTTAAATATTATTCAAAAAAAGTATTAATAAATGTTTGTTTATTAAACATATTAATAAATGTTAATTTCCAACATATTTTGGGTTCATTTTAAGCAAGAAATACAGTAATTTTTAAACAATATTTGGGTTAAATAAAACTACCCAGCAGGTTGGGCAAACATTTAACCCAGCCGCTGGGTTAAAACAACCCAATCGCTGGGTTTGTCCATTTTCAACCCAACTTGGGTTGTTTTTAACCCAGCATTTTTTAGAGTGTAGTATGAGACTAAGTTTCTTAAAGAGTTGTTATTATGTCCATAAACATTGCACGTAATAAATTTCATACTGTCAATGTTTAAAATGATTATAACCTGTACATTCCCAAGAATAAATATAATGTTTCCACTATATCTCGTTTCAGTTTGTTTAGGAAAATAGCGACCCCTGCTGAGTGGATCATGACAGAGAAACCACTGAGATTTCTAAAACTTTCAGGATCACTAAACATGATTTGACTCCCTGTGTTTAATCTCTTAACCAGAGGCCAATCTTTGGCCCGAGCCGCTCTTTCATCCGGTGACATGTCTTCTTTAAACAGTGATGGTCTTCCTCAGGAAATCAGAGCTTCTAGCATACGATATCACAAATTGACACATACTGAACTGAATGCTTATGCCTCTCGCCGAGCTGCTGTCTTTTCTCTTCCCAGCTGTGTTCAGAATCACCTCCGGGAACTTCTCAGCTGTTTTTGGAGAGATCTTGCCGAGAGCTTTGATCTCCAGATCCTGAGTGTCTTCCTCCTGTACAGTCTTCATCTCCAGCAGCGAGTGGTTTGTTTTCTTCTCTCCCAGCGCAGAGATCCTCTCGTTATTGTTGGCGGGATCTTTAGGGAGCGTTTCCAGTTTTATTCAGAAAGGTATTGATCAGTGTTTTCAGCGACCAGAGCCTTGTTTAGCTCAGAGTTGGGAGATATAATATAATCTTACTTTTTTCTTTTTTTTTAAGCACCAGGCAGTGGTTCAATCTGTCAGCATTGTACTATTCTTGATGGGAGAAGAGTTGTTAGTCAGTAAACTTCCACCTCTCCACAAGCAGCGTATCTGTAGTTCTGTCTTTCCTTCACTCCTAGATCATCCCTGTGAAGGCCTCATCGACACGGTGGCACAGTTCCTCAACAAACCGTCCATACCGGCGTGATGAATACCATCCTCAACTGGATTGAACTGAAATGAATACTTTGAATGTTGCGATCCTATCGGACTTATGATAGCAACCTGAATTACATTTACATTTACATTTAGTCATTTAGCAGACGCTTTTATCCAAAGCGACTTACAAATGAGAACAGTAGAATCAAATCAAACTCAACATGAGAACAACAGTATGTAAGTGCTGTGTGAAGTCACAGTTATGTCAGTAAAGTGCTTTT
>RJVU01071064.1:269511-286051 GCA_003731715.1 Anabarilius grahami
CATAATCATGCAGAGGAGAACTGCTCTCCGACTGAGCCTGGTTTCTCCCAAGGTTTTTTTCTCCATTTTTAACACCTATTTGCCACCTGATGGAGTTTGGGTTCCTTGCCGCTGTCGCCTTTGGCTTGCTTAGTTGGGGACACTTGACATTTGATATTCAACAGTGTTTTGATCTGCCTGCATTGACACCATTGTATGCAAACTAAATTAATAACTAATGATTTTTACAACTGAATGAATCAATACTGAATTTACTTAAGATGGATATTGACACCATTTTCTTTAAGAGCTGCTGCAGCTAAAATAATTCATCAGTTATCACTGTAGAGCTGCTTTGACACAATCTGCATTGTAAAAAGCGTATAAATAAAGGTGACTTGACTCCGCAGGCTTCTCAGGAAAACTGAGTAACAAATGTGAGATATGAAAGGCATAAGTTAAGAGTAAGATTACACTCTAAAAAATGCTGGGTTAAGAACAACCCAAGTTGGGTTGAAAATGAACAAACCCAGCGATTGGGTTGTTTTGACCCAGCAGTTGGGTTAAATGTTTGCCCAACCTGCTGGGTAGTTTTATTTAACCCAACAATTGTTTACAAATTACTATATGTCTGGCTTAAAATGAACCCAAAATAGGTTGGAAATTAAAAATCAGACTCATAATTACTAGAGGCAACAATAATAATCAAAAAGATGAGCATTTATTAATAAGCAATTTAATAAATGTTTATTGTTTAAATATTATTCAAAAAAAGTATTAATAAATGTTTGTTTATTAAACATATTAATAAATGTTAATTTCCAACATATTTTGGGTTCATTTTAAGCAAGAAATACAGTAATTTTTAAACAATATTTGGGTTAAATAAAACTACCCAGCAGGTTGGGCAAACATTTAACCCAGCCACTGGGTTAAAACAACCCAATCGCTGGGTTTGTCCATTTTCAACCCAACTTGGGTTGTTTTTAACCCAGCACTTTTTAGAGTGTACTAACGTGTACATATTTACACAGTCCGGTTCTTTGGTAACGGTATTGATTATTTTCATGTATAATTAATGAACAACAGTTAATAAACTGAACTGAATCATTCGCGCAGGAGGATATCAGAGACACACATGACTGGAAAAACACGAGTAGGATTTGAACATTAGCTTTTGATTGGATGGTTTGCTATTGGTGGATCTCATGTGAGTGACAGGTGGCTCCGCCCTCATCATCAGAGAAGAGATTCTGCTGTGATTCTGATTCAGGATCACCAGAGTTTAACACAATAATGAATCATTTATAATAAACACTGCATTATTCCATAAAAAAACAAGAATATTTTTGATTTCATGGTGACTTTAAGGTGATAGTGTGCGTGTCACGTCCCTGTAGAGGTGTGAGGAACACGTAATCGAAACACACTCTCATGGTCTCTGGGGAGGACTGTGTGAATGACACAAGGACAACATAGATAACTGCTAATGATTCACTTTATTTACAAGAAAATATCATTTACACAAATGAAAACACTTATTTACAGCTTTATACAACTAAGCAAAAAGAAAAGTAATAAATTGAAATAAGCCACGGAGAGAAAGAAAACGAGCGGTGCTAAACAAACCAAAATAACAAAACCAAAACTCTGTCTTATATCTCCAACCACAGGCGATGATTGTTTCTCGATGACGTTCTTCATGATGGACACGTTAATCGACCAATCACAGAACCTACACACTGAGAGACGGCGGAGAGCGGGAAAACAGGAAGAAGCCAATAGCAAAAGGGAAGGGAACAGTGCTCATTTAGAGGATCATGGAGTCCAAATGTAGTTTAAACAGCAGTCTGTAGTTCAGAGAGGGTTGGGTGTGTTTAGACATCCTCGACATTATAACACACACTCACACATACAACACACACCCTCACACATCTGCATCAGTAAACATCACTGCTTCACTGTAGTAACAGCTCCATATTAAATCACTCAGACTTCATTTATAACACACCCGTGGCTGTTGGGCTAAACTAAACACTAAAATAGAGGATGAGCCGCTTGATATGTCCCGCCCTGACTTCCTGTTTTCCCTGGAAATGATGTCAACACACTGAATAAACTTCAGCTTCTTTGCTGATATCATTATAACACTTACAAAACGACTACATTTTCAAAAACGTGCAGCGTACAATAGACCACGCTTTATGAAATGCTGTATCCCACAATGCAACGTGATGTACTGGATCATAAATCAGTTGATAAATGAACCAGAAGTCATGTGACTTTAATGCATTATTCTGCATTGATGATATTCAACACGCCTTTACTGGACATGAACAGAGAGAGTCCGTCGTTTCTGAGGCTCAACAGGCCCAACTTTGATTTTCAGACCTTTGTTTTGTAGGACGACCTTTTCTTTAATCATTAAAATGTAGAAATTCACACAGAGTAACAAATGGGATTTAAAACGGTCTTAAATATGAATTTAGCAACAGAAAATTTGTTCTGAACCAGAATATTTATGTTTTTCTCATTTTGCAAACAACCACACTGGCCAACAATTAATTACTGTCGTTTAACTACTTCATTTGTGTACAAATTAATGAAAATTAATGAAGCTGAAGCTGTTTTACTCTTTACTCTAGTTGTCAAGATGTAATTTTTAACATTTTTAACATCAGTAACACTTTAGTTTAGGATCCAAATCTCATTATTAACTATTATTAAACTTATGAAGCACATATTAATGCATTATTCTGCAATGATGATATTCAACACGCCTTTACTGGACATGAACAGAGAGAGTAGTTGTCAAGATGTAATTTTTAACATCCATTAAAGATGTTTTCAGTAACACTTCAGTTTAGGATCCAAATCTCATTATTAACTAGTGCATATTACTATAATATTGGCTGTTTATTAGTACTTATTAATGCCTTATTCTGCAATGATGATATTATACATTCTTAATCCTTCCCAATACCTAAACTTAACTACCGTATAACTATTAATAAGCAGTAATTAGGAGTTTATTGAGGCTAAAGTTGTAGTTAATCGTGAGAACTGGTCCCTAAACTAAAGTGTGACCATGCTTTCTTAATAATGTCTTAGTAAACACACATCAATGAGCTTCAATCTTTTACTTTTCATTATTCTTTTACTAGAAAAACACATTATTGATTTAATATAGCACTTATTGACATGTTCTAGTTATCGAGCTTTTCCTTCAAACGCTGTCAAATGTGATTGTAAGGTCAGGCCGAATCTACACACGTTCACCGCTTGTGGCTTTGACGTCATGCTCGCTCTCACGGTAACGCGCGCGCGCGCCCCCTAGCGGGCGTCATCGCGCCCCGTGACGTCACTTCAGCACCGTAGAGGAGAAACAGCTCCTTCCGCTCGACTAATGGACCCGAATCCGTGATCACGCAATCCAGCCGATGGAGCTCGACCCGGACCGGACCGAAACACACGCCGAGCCCCGAGAACAGCACGCGCGCGCGCGGTGATCGAGCAGAGAGACGCGTTCACCGCGGAACCGAGCGCACAACATCGGATCCCACCCGTCACTTGACAACAGCATCCTCCAGAGACACGGTACTGCTCGATCATCTCCAGCACACATGAAGCGAGCCTCTGCGCGAGGATTCGCGTGCGTTCGCGAGCGATGGAGATGAGATGAGTGTGTGTTCGTGCGGTGTGTGTGTGTGTGTGATTGTGTGTGTGATTGTGTGTGTGCATCCTCTCCTCACTCATTGCGGTACTTCACGCGGCTGGACGCGTTCGCGCGCGCCATTGACGCCAATGACATCACATCTGAACAAACGCGTCCATTTACTGCCTTTCATCAGCGCGTTCTCGTCGCGTGCGTCTGTGCGATGTTTTTGACTGTACACGCGCAATAGTGTAATTAAACGACACGCGCGGGGAATCGTGTCGTTCACGAGCGCACGCGTGCGTTTGTTATGCAATTTTGCCATATTGTGCAGAGAGTGACGTGACGCGCGCGCGAGCGTCGGTTCGCATGAAGCCGTGATTTCTGTATATTTCACGCAGATGCGTCAGTAGATTGGACGGTGTTTCTGCTGCACTGTCTGTCACGAGGACAGCTGTGTTTGATGAGAATATAGAAGTGTGTGTTTAGTGCTGGGACAATTCATCTCAATCTTCAAGCAGCTTTGAGCAGTTCCTATAATTAGAGGTGATTAATATGAGTCTAAACTGGACCTATTGTACACATTTTTATTGTTTTAGCATATTATTTTGAAACTTGCATGTCAATTATACCTGATTAACTGTAGAAATATTCTAGTCCAGTGGATAAACAAACAGTAGAACAATAAAATAAAATCTGCACCTAGAAACACTAAACCTCAATCATTTACACTCTAAAATATGCTGGGTTAAAAACAACCCAAGTTGGGTTGAAAATGGACAAATAACCCAGTGATTGGGTTAAATGTTTGCCCAGCATGTTGGGTAATTTTATTTAACTCAACTATTGTTTTAAAATGACTGTATTGCTTGCATTGAAATGAACCCAAAATATGTAGAAAAGTACATTTACACATTTGGCAGACGCTTTTATCCAAAGCGACTTACATTGCATTATACTATACATTTGTATCTGAGTATGTGCAATCCCTGGGATCGAACCCATGACCTTGGCATTGCTAGTGCCATGCTCTAACCACTGAGCTACAGGAAAGCAACGTTTAATAACTAATAATTGAATTTCTAATCGTGATTACAATTACGCAATCGTTCAAAGGTTTTAAAGATTATCTTATGGGTTTTTTTCCCTTTGATTTAGTTTTAGTTTTAGTATAACATTATAATGCCATGCATATTTTTAATTTTTTTTATTTAAAGAAGAAACCAAATAGAAAAGCTTCAGGACGAGTGTTTTCAGCTTGTTTATTTTCATATTAAAATATGGCCTGCAGTGGCTTCAAACAATGGCATAAATCGATTCAAAACATCATTCAATGTAAATTGTGATAATCGTAATTAAAAATCGCAATTACAATTTCAAGGGAATAATTGACAATTATGATTTTTGTCATAATCATGTAGCCCTATAATGTAAGAAAAAGGTCCTCAAAATAATTAAACAAGACAAATAAGAACAAATAAACTAATTACAAACAAAACAGACAAATAAATACAACAGAACGATAGTTGTTGTACTAACGGTGGTATGGCCCACAACAGAAAGTTGAATAATCAAATGTAAAATAACACTGTGCACATTAAATATAGATTAAAGCTACTGACGGTATTCAGTCGAGATCAGTGAGTGATCATCATTAATGACAGACGGCAGCAGGTTTATTAGGCTGCTGTCACTTTAAGAGCTGCACAGATACAATATACTGATACACACGCAGTCTTTCTCAATTGTTTACATTCATTTAAGACATAACGCACTGTTTACGAGAATACCCGCCAAAAAGGCACTTTGACATTTTGTGTGTATGCGTTTAGTCTCTCTTGCGGCTTAATGCACTGCTGTTGTATTTTTGTCATTTTAAGTTATTAGACATTTGATGATTGTAAGGAGCTCATTTTTGACTGTGAAATGTGTGAAAATGAGCGTTGTGTTTCGCTGCACACACTCAGATATGGAGAACATGCAGTGAAACCACTGATGATGATGATGATTACGGCTCTTCTTACACTCTAAAAAATGCTGGGTTAAAAACAACCCAAGTTGGGTTGAAAATGGACAAACCCAGCGATTGGGTTGTTTTAACCCAGCGGCTGGGTTAAATGTTTGCCCAACCTGCTGGGTAGTTTTATTTAACCCAAATATTGTTTAAAAATTACTGTATTTCTTGCTTAAAATGAACCCAAAATATGTTGGAAATTAACATTTATTAATATGTTTAATAAACAAACATTTATTAATACTTTTTTTGAATAATATTTAAACAATAAACATTTATTAAATTGCTTATTAATAAATGCTCATCTTTTTGATTATTATTGTTGCCTCTAGTAATTATGAGTCTGATTTTTAATTTCCAACCTATTTTGGGTTCATTTTAAGCCAGACATATAGTCATTTGTAAACAATTGTTGGGTTAAATAAAACTACCCAGCAGGTTGGGCAAACATTTAACCCAACTGCTGGGTCAAAACAACCCAATCGCTGGGTTTGTCCATTTTCAACCCAACTTGGGTTGTTTTTAACCCAGCATTTTTTAGAGTGTATGAATGAGAAGAGTACTGTATTTGGTCATCATCAGCTGATCCCTGTTGGATCATTGGCTCAGTCCCATAATCCAGCAGTTCTCAATCCTGAAGCGCCCTGATTTACATCATCAGCTCGTAGAGGCTCAAGACATGGTGCCATATCTCAACAGTGTTTTTGCACCTTTGAAGGGCACTATGGGAAAGAAACGGCACACGAAGGGTCGATTCAGACCCGGTCATGAAGGGTGCATCAAGTGTTTGAGTTCAGTGTACGTAGAATAAGTTTTGTTATAGTGTATTACACACTGAATCATGTTTCATAGGCAGGAAATGTGTTTAGTGGATATATTAGCTCAATGTGACAAGCTCCAAAATGTAACAGCCAATAATAAGAGATTACGGTTATACTTTATTTTCATGGTCCACTTTAGATTATGAGTAACTTTGCAACTACATGTCAATTTATTCTACTAACTCTAACAGTCTACTAATACTCGACTGTAGAGATCCACTGATAGTTGATTTTACCAATAACTAGGTTTGTCCACGCTGGCCGATAACCAATTATCCAATAGTTTTTAAAATAGATACTGAATGAAAACAAACATAACACATCAAATAGTGTTTTGTTCAAACAAAAATTGAAATACAGTACTGTACCATGAAAATGTAAAATTTAAAATATTAATTATACTTTGATGATTCATGTTAGCTCATAGTGCATTAACTAATGTTAAGAGATACAACTTTAAAATGTACAAATTATTATTAGTAAATGTTGAAGTTAACAAAGAACAGTACTTTTATTAACCTTGGTTATTGTTATAGATGAACTCTTGTAAAGTGTTTCCATTCATATACATCCAGTCACGCTTAAAGACCATCTTTAAATATCTACACAAAGGCCATAGGATTGAAATTAGACACATATGTATATTACATATATACTCTCTTGCTTTATTTGCTTCTATTTTAAAACACTTGGCGATTATCTAATCAAAATAACATAATATGTATTACAGTGACAAAAAAAAATGTATTACTTTATAATGATGTGAAAACATGTACGGTAGTGTACCGTATATATATGAATGCAATATGTTTATTTCAGTTGCATAACATATGAATATATGATTTACTTACTTAAGCATAAAAATATAAACAGAATCAACCAAAAAGGTGTAGGCTGAAGCCATGGCTTATTACAGCGTCACATACCCTCCAACTGATATTAATGTACAATTCCATCATTACAATTTACACATTACAATACACAATTTAAGCTTCCATCTTATAATTCATATATATTTTGGATTTGATAATTTTTTTAAACTGAAAAACAGTGTTACTTCTCTTAAGTTCGTCAGTTAGACCGTTCCACAAATCGACCCCTTGAACAGAAATACAATTCTTTTTTACATTAGTTCTGACCACTGGTTTTTTAAACATCCTTCCTCTTAAATCATATTTACCTTCCTTCATTTCAAACAAACACAATATATTTGCTGACATAATTAGTTTTTTAACTTTGTACATGAACAAAGCTGTGTTAAGACTAAGACGTAAAATTTTAGTGCTTTAAATTTAAGAAATATTAGTTTAGTTGATTCATTAAATGAGGAATAATTAACAATCCTAATTGCTTTTTTTTGCAAAGTAAATATAGATTTTGTATTTGACTTATAACTATGTCCCCAAATTTCAATGCAATAGGTCGTATATGGTACTAAATATATTGTACAAAATATACAATATAAATTTGTTTAGGAAATACTTGATTTGATGTAATATAGCAATGGTTCTTGACATTTTTGACAATACATGTTATGTGTGGTTTCCAGGATAATTTGTGATCTATTATTACTCCTAGAAATTTTATTTCCATTACTCTTTCCAAAACCACATCATCAATCTTTAAGTTTGTAATATTATGTATTTGTCGATTACCAAATATAATATATTTGATTTTGGTAATATTTAAAGATAGTTTGTTTGCATCAAACCACAGTTTAATTTGAAATAATTCTCTCGATACATTTGTGAGAAGCTGGTGCAAATTCTCACCAGAACAGTATAAAGTATATCGTTTCATTGTCTGTTTTAAATCCGTATCGGAAGTGTCCTGCTCACATGTCAAAACAAACACCATGAGGCGTCAGTGATAGCTTTTATTTCTCCTCTAGAGGCCGCTCTTGTACTGTATAATGACAGCAGACCCTTCTCAGCCGCTCCAGCAACAGACGCAACCCAGAAAAACTACCGGTATGGACATTTGCCGATAAGCGATGGTTCCAGCAAACTGTTATCTGTGCTGATTAATAGGCAAAACCGATCGATTGGTTGACCTCTGCTGTAATGAGAGTTAGTTGGCTTGTAGTTGCAAAGTTACTTATAGTTAGTAGAATGTCTAAAGTTGACTATCGAAATAAAGTGTAACCAAGACTGCTGTTTTAAGAACAGCTGATGGATCGATGGACGTCACATGATATGATTCCTCGTGAAATTGGCACTGTCTTTCATTGCTCCCTTCATCAAACAGCCCCAATGTGAGGCACAAAAGTCCTGCTCCCTCCACAGTTCCCTCTTCAAGGGCTCTGTCCTCCGGAGTGATGCTTGCATCCGATTGGAGACACATCTGAAGTGTGCAGTGCTGAGGCACTTCAGGACCTGATAGAGAACTGCTGCTCGTTTTAGTTCAGCGCACATAATAAAAAGAAAATATCCCAAAAATGATTCAGAAGTTTGAAAGTCGACTACTGAAGCAGTCTAAATTCTTTACCCTAATGATGTAAAAGTGGCCATCACTCCTCATGTACGATTTCATGAACATGCTTGTTATTAAAGATAATATTTGCCAATGTATCCCAAAAATAAAAATGTTAAAATTGATACCATGGGGAAAAACTGCCATATAGATATTTTTTATATATTCTCATAATTTGGCAGCAGGTATATTAGGCTGCTGTCACTTTAAGACATGATGCACAAATCCATTATACTGTTACAGTAGGCTACTGAGAGGTTTCTTTGTGTGTGCAGTTTGGGTGCGAGAACAAAATCCCACAGCAAAATTCAAGCACTGTAACTAGGCCCGTCACAAGTGGGGGTACGAGGCCCTGTGCGAACTTGATGTGCAAGGCCCTATGGGGGGGGGTGTATTTCATTGCCGTTCCTAGTGAGCAATAAGAAGAACGCTCTTTCTCGAATCTTATGGCTTGCTTTGTGATTCTTCTCTCCAGGTGTGTTGAAGAGCAGTGGTGCTCCGGAGTGAGTGGTGAGGGCCACTTTTCTGAAGGGTGGGTAACTCGTGGGTCACCCTCACCCCTTCTGCCCCCATGGCTTGTGTCCATGAGCAACATGCCCCTTCCCCCTCCCTCTCAGGGTTCAGCACCCCGCTCTCCGATCCCCCCTTCTGCCGGCCGGATTCGGAGGTGCCAGCGAGCACCCCGGACACCGAACTCACCCCGACCCAATGCGTCCTCCGTAACGTGCTCTCCATCGACCCCGTCGGAGGTGGCAGCGGCACCCACAGCAACAGCCCCACC
The DNA here is from genome assembly GCA_003731715.1 of Anabarilius grahami. Lineage (NCBI taxonomy): Eukaryota > Metazoa > Chordata > Actinopteri > Cypriniformes > Xenocyprididae > Anabarilius > Anabarilius grahami. Next base: position 279,234 of record RJVU01071064.1, read on the forward strand.
CTGAGCGACGAGCCTACCAACTTCTCCAACAGTGTGCTGAAGCTGCAGGAGGGCGGAGCTGAGGGTGGAGCCGTGCGCAACCAGGCCGACAGCTTCCGGCTGCAGGCTGGCGGAGGAGGCTTTCTGGAAGGCTTGTTTGGATGCCTGAAGCCAGTGTGGACGATGATCGGGAAAGCCTACTCGACAGAGCACAAGCAGAGCCAGGAAGGTGAGTACGACAATCGGAGACAGCAGCAAGAGTTAGAGTCGTTTCGGAGGGAGATAATCAAATGTCTCTTCCAGAATCCTGGGAGGTGCCGTTCGAGGAGATCTCTGAGCTGCAGTGGGTGGGCAGCGGGGCACAGGGGGCGGTTTTCCTGGGCAAGTTTCATGGTGAGGACGTGGCTGTGAAGAAAGTGAGGGACATCAAGGAGACTGAGATCAAACATCTGCGCAAGCTCAAACACCCCAACATCATTACCTTCAAGTGAGTGAATGCAAACATGCACCATCACCCTCTATAAGTACGTTTAGAATCAATCATTTAAAGAGCAACTATTCAGCTTTTTTCCATATTCATCTTTCTTTAGTGTGTAATGTTGCTGTTTGAGCATGAAAAAGCTCTGCAAAGTTCCAGTTCTTCTCTATATCAGTGTCAGTGTTTCTGAACTATAGAGACAGGAACTAAACAGAGCGTTACTGACAGACTGGGAAGAGAGGAGCTGCAACAATGGAGAACTTGAGGAAAATAATGAACATTCAAGAATGAAAACCTGTTCTAGTAGAGCCCACAAACAGCATCAAGACTTTGTAAAAGGGCATATTAGGTCCCCTTTAACTTTTAAATCAAACTAACAGACATGGGTAATGTGACTCTGTCTTTGTCCAGCATGTATGCAACTGGACTTGGAGCTCCGAAAGACAGAGCGCAACCTTATTCGGTTCATCAGCGAATGATCCGTGTGATTTTTAAAGTACACTCCTCACCCCGTAGCATTGGTCAACTCAATCACGCAGTCAATAAAGTTCATGGATTCAATTGAGAACTATCATGGCTAGATCAGATCGTGACAAACAGAAATGCTATCTATCATGATGCGCTGCCAGTGCTATACTAAGGTTAAGGTCAGGGTGTAGGTTAGGGTTAGGGATTAGTATTTATTTCAGAGGTGTGCAAGCAATCAGCACTGTAAATGAAATGACCAATGAAATCTGTAGAATCAGAGGCAGGGTTGGCAGATCATTGGTGTCAATATGCCAAAGCATTGTAGAGTTATAGTCTCAGAATCATCTTGCCACCATGACAGTTTGCTTAATGTGTTATTCGAAACACATTGGTTTGGTCAATCAAAAAGTTAATACATTTTGAAGATTATTTTTGTGAAAATTGGGCCAACTTTCTAGGAGGAGTTCCAAAATGGTAGGTTTTCAAAGAAATTCAAAATGGCGGACAGCAATTTCGATAATTTCCTAATCGCTTGTTGTTCAATAGGCAAAAGTAATCAAAAGCCATTAACATTTCATATTAAAATTTCAGTATCAATTTTGACCACAAGGAGGCACTGTTCTGAAACATTTTCAGTTCCTCACATACAAATGTTCCTTGATACATACAGTTTCGTAACGATACACTAATGCTTTCATAAAATACAGCATTTTACAACAAAATTCAAATGACTAAAGCCCAAAACCACAGACAAAGGGAAAATTGGGTATCATTGAAATTGGGTATCATCTCTAAATGCTGCACTGAATCAAAATGATTTTATAAGCAAAAATAGCCATTTTAAAATCTCCTGTCCAGAAGGTGGCCTTGTACTCTGCATGTAGCCTCAAGTTATGCTTGTGATGACTTGTACCAAGACTCATCTCGATACGCAAAAGTGTCGTGGAGATATAACCTCACGTCCAGTTTCATGTGCTCTTCGTCAAATTAGTTTACACGTTATTCGAGAACCCTTGGGTTTATCAAAAAGCTTCTAATAACTGCTTTGCCAGCATGGTTTGAAGATGATTTGAGCCAATTTTGATGAAAATTGCCTAGGATGAGTCAGAAACCGAAGTTTTTCCGGAAAAGTCAAAATGCCGGAAAAATTTTCAAGATGGAAAATGATTTGTTTTGATCCAGTGAATCAGAATTTTGTTTCTGGCCCTTACGGTTCAAAAGTTATTAGCATAAACATGAGTGCTCAGTTGGTGGTGCTAGAGAGATTGAGTTAGAGACTCCAAATTTGCTGAGGATAATTTTCAGACTGTTTTCTATCTGTGTGCCAAATTTCATAACTTTCCTGCAAGTGGTTCTATGGGCTGCTATAGACTCATGTGGAAGTAGAAGAAGAAGAAGGAGGAATAATAATAAGAACACCAACGGATACAATAGGTGCCTATGAACCTTCGGTGCTTGGCCCCCTAACAAAACAAAAACAAGGAATTGGATTATAGAACCTCTTTATCTAAATAGTGACATCTGGGTCCAGATTTACTAGACAGGGCAAATTAGCGTGAGACTGCAATCTCATAAAAGCACCGATGGGAGAGGAAAGTTCTGTGGGTGATTTACTGACAATGAGCACATTACAGAACACAGCCGTGCATTTCCATTATGACCAACACAATCTACCAAGAGCAGCGCAAATTAGCGTAGGGTCACAAACACACAGAACTGATGATAATGAGGTGCGTGTGATCTACTAACAACACAGGCGCTGCAAATTTAAAATAACATGGTTTGGCAAACGATATTTTTGGATAACGTCTTCTCTGGCATTACAAATGAATGCACAGGAGTGCAGAAGATTCTCTCCCTTCTGTCTCACACTCGCTGTTCTCTGCGGTTCCTCCTCCTACAGCAACAATCGCAGCATCAATCGCAAAATGGATTAAGATGCTTTTCTAATGGTGCAAATACCAGTAAATTGACTTGCTCAAACCTTAGTAAATCATGTTGCATGACAAAGACTATAATAAAAAAATGTTAGCAGTCTGACAGCAAAACTCCTACAAACGCATATGCAATAAGGTCAGCCACAAAAATAACTGTTCATCATCATTTTTCACTGCTTGTCTTAAGTAAGTTCTGACAATAGTTTTTTAAGGGTTTACATTGGTGCAAGCTCTTAGTAAATCCTCCGCCAAATCATTTTTGAGCTGCTCCGTTATTCCCTGCTCTTCATATCCATATCATATCAAAAATACAATGTCGGACTGTGGCGACATATGATGTTTTATTAACAAAGTTCGGGAGGAGCACGTTCAGATAATTGATCTAATTAACACGGGAGAAGCTCATTCAGTTGATCAACTCAATTAACATCAGGAGGTATATATACAGCAGTCTTACCCAGCATCCCTCCACCACCCCATCTCCTCAATTCTAACTATTCCTATCCCAACCTGGCTTGGGGGAATACTCTGGGTTCGGGCCAATTTTCGAGCTCGGAGCTTTCTCTCCTCGGACAGCATGGCAAATACACATAACCTTTAATCTATCTGATTAGATGTAAGTGTGAACTTGTGAATTATGACCATATAGTGCAATTCACCCTTCGCCGGGAGTTTGATTGACAGGCGATCTGACCAATCATAACGACAAAATGATGTGCTATTGCTACCCGCCATTATCATTGCTACCCGCCATTTTGTCTGACAAACAAACCAAACAGTAGAGTTAGATTAACGTCGGTGGACTTGAACTTGAAAAATGGTGTGTATTGACGTCTTTCCGCACTTGAAACAACACATTCCTTCTGATGTTCATTCATGTTTATTTGATGCTGTAACTAGCAGTAAAAAGGAAGTGACGATCGGTTCACGAAGCAGTTACTGCGATTGTCGGTGTGTGTGTGTGTTTCAGGGGCGTGTGCACGCAGGCTCCGTGTTACTGCATCCTCATGGAGTACTGCGCGCAGGGGCAGCTCTACGAGGTCCTGAGGGCCGGCAGGAAGATCACGCCGTCCCTGCTGGTGGACTGGGCCATGGGCATCGCCGGCGGCATGAACTACCTCCACCTGCACAAGATCATCCACAGAGATCTCAAGTCACCCAAGTATGACAGCTCCATTAGCTTGAACCCTTGTTTGTACCAACACCCTCACAACTGATCAAACATCTTCTCTCCCGTCAGTATGCTGATCACACACGACGACCTGGTGAAGATCTCGGACTTCGGCACGTCTAAGGAGCTCAGAGACAAGAGCACCAAGATGTCGTTTGCCGGCACTGTGGCCTGGATGGCGCCGGAGGTGATCCGCAACGAACCCGTGTCTGAGAAAGTGGACATCTGGTACGATCATTTGTCATGATTGGGTGTGGGAGGATTTAATACAGTTCAATAAATGGTTCATAGTAGTACCTTGAAGGGATAGTTCACCCAAAAATTTAGAATTCTGTCAAAAAACGTTTTTTTTTAAAGTGCAAAGTATAATGAGGCTAATTTACAATGAAAAGAGGCGTGTTTGTATAGAAAAGAAATGTCATGATTAAAAGTGGTGAATCCAGCAGAGAATGAGGAGATGAATCCATGATATGTGGTGTCGGCAGGTCGTTCGGTGTGGTCCTGTGGGAGATGCTGACCGGTGAGATCCCGTATAAAGACGTGGACTCCTCCGCCATCATATGGGGCGTGGGAAACAACAGCCTGCAGCTTCCTCTTCCTGACAGCTGCCCGGACGGCTTCAAGATCCTGCTCCGACAGTGCTGGTGAGAGACAGAGTCAGAGAGAGAGAAACCTTTGTCAAAAAGAAGTGCACTTAACCATATTGAATGTGCACTTGTAGTGTACTTCAAATTATACAAGTATATTTTTAAAAAACATGCAGATGATATAATAATAATGAAATAAAAGACGCTTAAGCAGAGAGAGACGCTTTCATGACTCTTAACACACGTTTTAAAAGTGCACTTTGTAATAATGTCAAATTTAAGTGTTACTTTAAAGTACATTTTAAATCATTGTTTTAATCTTGTGTTGTGCTTTAAAGTACTATTAACATACTAACGCACACGTGAAGTACTTGCTCATTTGAACTGAAGTGTTATTCAACACTACTAATGTGTTTTAACTTCATTGTTACAAATAACCAATTATATTTAATTAAATATTTGATGTACAAGTTTCAATAGTTTATCATAAATGCTTGCCAGTACACTTTAACCATATTTCCAAGACAATAGAGGTAATTATGAAATTTGCATATAAAGATGTTTTCAGTGTCTGCAAACATTACATGCATCTCACACTTAAGTATATTCCTTTAAAATGTATTCTTTTTGTAATAAGTACTCTTTTTAAGTATGCTAAAGTGTGATTATTGTCACAAGGAAAGAAAGAAGACAGGAGAGAATCGTGTGGAAATAGATGACAAGGAAGAGATGGAAATGAGCATAATATGATTAGCAGACTCTCATAATAAGTTGTAAGTGACTCTTCTAACACTAATGTGTGTGTGTGTGTGTGTGTGTGTGTAGGAACTGCAAACCCAGGAACAGGCCGTCGTTCAGGCAGATTCTGCTGCATTTGGACATCGCCTCTGCAGACGTGCTCTCCACCCCGCAGGAGACGTACTTCAAATCACAGGTGAGACGCGTCAGACACTAGAGCACTAGCAGTGACGCTACCATGTGCTTCAGTGCTCACACTTCAAAACACTGCCTTATGAAGCTTCGAAACCTTTACGAATCTTTTGTTTTGAAGCAGTGGTTCAGACCGTGTTTCAATAATTAAAAGGAATAATAGTTTTTGTTTAGCTGACCCATCCATAGAACAAACAAAACAAGCCCTAAAAGCTGATAAAAGAAAACATATTTTACAGACACTTAATATTTAATTGTATTAGATGATTAGTATCTGACAGATTATACTTTCAATAAAACATTTGCTATGGGTTTGTAAAAGCTGTTTTTATGCATGTTTGAGTTTTTGTCGCATTTACACTGATTTGACCAGCAGGTGTCACCAGTGCGTGGTGTTTCGAACGCTGTGAATCATTTTGCGTAGCAAGAGGTTCAGTTGATTCAAAGCTTTGAAAAGCGTCGTTTCTCCCATCAGTACAAAACTAGAACAGATTGAGCAGCACCAAACGGATAAAACTCAACAAGACACACTGGGGTTAAATACTAACTGGCAAACAAGACACACCTGGGAATGATCACAGAACTATCAACTAGAAAAACTACAAAGGACTACAAAAATGGCACACAGGACAGGAAACAGGATAAAATGCAAACTAAAAGTCCAATCAACAAAACACACAAAACACAAGTCAGGGAATATGTAACACTTATGTCATTTCATAATTACGTCTATTGTCTCTGAAAATAAAGTGTTGAATGTACTGACAAGCATTTATGGTAAACTAAAATATACTTGAATGTAATTTCTGTTGAAACCTGTATGTCATATTTATTTTAAAAAAATGCAATTAGACATTTTAATATTACCTTTGAATGTAATATCGAATAACACACATCAGTTTAAATTATAAGCAAATGCTTCAAATGTGCTTCAGTATGTTAATAGTCCTTACTTCGTAAAAGCATGACAAAAAATGATAAAAACATTAATGTTTTTTAACATTAAACTTTTAATTTCACATTATTACAAAGTGCACTTTTTAAAAGTGAGTTAAGAAACATGAAAGTGTCTCTCTTTTAGTGGTTTTTAATTTCATTAATATTATATTATCTGCAAGTACAGTTTTTAAATGTATTGTAAATGCAAGATTTGAAGCACTTTTTTCACAAGGGTTTGGTGGACAAAAGTGTTTTCCAAATATTAATAAGTGAAGGAGTTTTGTTAAAATATTATTTTAAAGATGTAAAAACAAAGGATCAAGTTTTCT
>RJVU01071064.1:286071-309415 GCA_003731715.1 Anabarilius grahami
GCAGGCGGAGTGGCGTGAGGAGGTGAAGCAGCACTTTGAGAAGATTAAGTCGGAGGGCACGTGTCTGCACCGTCTGGACGAAGAGCTGATTAACCGGCGACGGGAGGAACTCAGGTCAGCAAAACATATCGGCTGAAACATCCTTAATACAAGACGATCAGGAGTGTAAAATTAGCTTAGTGTTTTATTTTGCTTTATTTATTCACTACTTGCTTAATTTTGATTCTACATTAATTGGGGATTCAGTGTGTAGATATTTTAGGACAATATTTGTTTTAGTATATTGCAAATAATCACAGAAACCTAATGTTTTTTTGTTTGTTTTTAAATGTTGCAGTTTTGTTTTTTAAAAAGGTTCTATTTAGAACTCTGGGGTTCTTGACTGTTCAATATGAGAAGAAATGTCTTGGATGATTGCATAATACTTATGTTTCACGTTATTTTTTCTAGTGATAAAGGATGTTTACGAGCTGTTTAATTCATAAAATTTAAGTATAATAAAAAAAATGAATACAAAATGAATTTATTAAAACTAAATCCATAAAATGATCCCATGATGGAAAAGGTTCTATAAATGAAGCTCCTGAAAGAAGACGTTAATCATCTCTATAGAGTGAGCTGATACAGCAGACTGAATGTTCAGTGTTAGCGCAGGTTTTGAGGGCTGAACCGTGTATTATTCACACAATAATGGTATTATAAGAATGAGAGGAGATGACATGTTGTTGAGCAGGACTCGTGTTCACAGGCACGCGCTGGACATCAGAGAACACTACGAGAGAAAGCTGGAGCGAGCCAATAATCTCTACATGGAGCTCAACGCCGTGATGCTGCAGCTGGAGCTCAAAGAGAAAGAGCTGCTCAGGTGAGACGCCATCTTCTGCTCTGAATAAACCAGACAAAATCACTCCAACAACTACAAACAGTCACGCACCGAATGGAGAAAGAGCGGTCGGTCTGTCAGTCCTCATCATCCTGCTGTCATTCCATGTCATGTTGCTTTCAGATGCAAATGCAATCTAATCAGATACGTTTATCTTTATTATTAAGTGCTAATGCTAACGTGTTATTCATTAAGGAGGGAACAGTGTCTGGATAAGAAATATCCTGGTCTGTTCAAACATCACCCCTCGACCACAGTGGACAAACTCATCAAGAAGAGAAGCGTCCCTCAGAAACTGCCGTCTCACGGCAAGAGGTGAGAAGAGCCACATTCAGTCATATGATCAATATATAACATGGACATAAATCAAGATCAAACGTATTGTCTGCCTTATACACAAACTTATGTACAGTACAAAGGCTTTGTCTTCTATGTGACTGTATGTGTATGAAACAAACAGTCTGCTTCACTGTAAGTGGTGTAGAAAGACCAAAGATACAAAGAATATGATTAAAGGATTAGTTCACTTTCAAATTAAAATTTCCTGATAATTTACTCACCCTCCATGTCATCCAAGATGTTCATGTCTTTCTTTCTTCAGTCGAAAAGAAATTAAGGTTTTTGATTAAAACATTCCAGGATTATTCTCCATATAGTGGACTTCACTGGAGCCCAAATGGTTGAAGGTCAAAATTACAGTTTACAGCGATCCCAGACGAGGAATAAGAGTCTTATCTAGAGAAACCTTCACTCATTTTCTAAAAAAAAATAAGTTTTAACCATAAATGCTCATCTTGAACTAGCTCTCTTCTTCTTCTCTGTTAGAATTCTGGCAGTGTAGACACTGCTGAGTGTATTACTGCCCTCCACTGGTCAAAGTTTGAACTAATTGTTATATACTTGCACTAGCATATTGTATATGACAATTTAGTTCAAACTTTGACCTGAGGTCAATACACTTAGCAGCATCTACACTGCTGGAATTCAAATAGAGAAGAAGAAGAGAGCTAGTTCAAGATGAGTATTTATGGTTAAAACGTATACAATTTTAATTTTTTTTTTTTAAATGAGCGTAAACTGTAATTTTGACCTTCAACCGTTTGGGCTCCATTGAAGTCCACTATATGGAATGTTTTCATCAAAAACCTTAATTTCTTTTCGACTGAAGAAAGAAAGACATGAACATCTTGGATGACATGGGGGTGAGTAAATTATCAGGAAAAGTTTATTTGAAAGTGAACTAATCCTTTTACTGTTTAAATAATGATCTTTGACATTTTCCACAAACACACACATGACTGAAACTCTAAATGCATCCATTACCAAAGCAACAATATTCCTGTAAGATCTTGTTCATATTTGCACATTGCCTATGTCTGCTCTGTCAGTTTTAGGTAGTCGACACTCTCCCGCTTCACACCTTTATTGATCAAGATGGAATTGAAACATTCAAATGTTTGTCAGTAGCTCTAGTAATGTAATAATAATGATAATTCATTATTTCATTTTGATTGAAGAGTTAAAACAGACTTTGCTTGATCTTAAACTCCTTGTTTTATGCAATTGGTTACTTTATTCCAAGCAAAATGAAATGGTATTCTGCTTTTATGTTTCTTTGTCAACTTGCACACGTCAGCACTTCACACTTCTACCCGACACAAACAATAGTCAAACCAATAATTAAATTCCACAGAGATCCTTACAGCCGTTTCTTTCCAGATAATGAACCCCAGGGAGTTTTGTTCCAGAACTGCTGTTTGTTGATAACCCAGTTTGAATCATACTGTGGAAATGCAAATTCAGTCACACTTCTGCATATTTATTGCTTAGTGTAGAATAAACACAAATGGTAATTCTATCTAAAAGTAAGAATTGCAGAATATGCACAATTCTCAGCATCTGTCCAAACCAAAAGGTAAGTTCGGGATTTGAACCTGGGTCTTTCACATTTGTGCTTTAACACTCTACCACTCGTCTGTGAAGTCATATGATGTGAAATTTGAATATTTAGTAGCAAACACAAGCAGATTGACCTGTGCTGTATCAGCAGGCAATGATCTTGAGCGTTCAACATTTAAATAGTCTGGTTCAGTGTCCCGCCGCATCAGAGTTGCTCTGAACCCCTCCTCCTCCCCAGCACCACCTGTCTAGATCAGATATGGGGATCAGCTATATCATGTATGTCTGTTTCTGCAGCAGCATCATGTCTTGAATGCTCACAAAAGCATGTCTGTAGCAGACGTGTGTAGCAGATCTAGTTCGTCACGAACAAATACATTAACAGTAGCTGTATGTAGATCCAAACTTGTGCGCAAAATTGGAATATGGCATAAAACACCTGCGAATAAAGCATTATTTCCATCCCATGTGTTCAAGAGAACAAAATCGTCACTTCCTGGGAAATTGGCACAAAATATCAGTAATAAAAATGTAAGTTGGTGCAGTTGGGCTCTTTTTCCCTCCATCATAAATGAGTTGGTCTCAGAGCAACAGATGAAACACAATAAACGCTGTCATGTTCTCTTGCGTTCGGATGCTGGTGTTTGGGAACACAATCGTGTGAGACTCTTCTGGAAGGAATTAAACCAAATCATTCTGAAGACAGACTTTGACTCAGACGTTTCAGAACCACCAAACCAACATTTGAGATGCTGCGATGCCATTGGTCTGCTGGTTAGTCCAGTTATCCAATCACAGCCTCTGCTGAGGCAAAGTTTTTTGTTGTGCATTGAGGGATTTATTCGGTAAATGTGTTTCAATGAACTTTAGTTCATGGTGGAAATAATAATAAAAAAATAACCATGATTTTTTGTTTCAGTTTTTGATATATTCAACACGTAATAATTAGGGGTTCAAGCACGAAGTGCTATTGTAATTGTAAGGATTTTTATGATTTTTCTTGTGCCGTAAAACTGATCGTGCAGACTAAACAGTAAGTGCTAGAGACTTGAAACTTGGCCAGATGATAGGTCTCAATTTGGGGAGAGGTTGACAGAGTATGACCCAGATTGGCCAATAGGTGGCGCTACAGCAATCAAAAACGGAAAACTGCTCATAACTCCTAGACCATTTGTCGTGTACTCAAGTGTAGACCCTTATTTCATTTTAATCCTTGGCTCAAGACGAACAAAACGTATTTCTCCGATTTCATTTCCAGTATGAAAATTCCGCCATTTTGAATTTTGTCAAAAACATACTTTTGCAAACTAGTCCTAGGTTTTTCGCCCGATCGGAACCAAACCAGTGCAGGACAATTCTCTGGACTCTCGTGGTCAATAATTATCAAAAAAAGGTTGAACTTTTCCCTTTAGGGTAGCTATAACAGGGTCAATTAGAAAAGGGGCATGGCCAAGTGACCACAAAAGACTATTACTCCAAAACGAAAACTCAGAACTTCACGAAAAACCACATAAGAAATATGATTCTAAACAAGCATGCAAACTTTTATGGATATCAGACTATAGGTGGCGCTATAACTGTAAAAAAGCAATAAAAACCATATATTTTCAATGGTAAATTGCCTGTTTTGATTGAAAATGGTCTGTTCCTTCTATGATTTAAGCGGTTACATGCTTGAACCCCGATAAATGCTGCTTGCAGCTTTAATTCTTATTAGTGCTATTGAATACAAGGCCAACTGACACTCAACAGACTGTGGCCGTTGGTCGACTCTCGTTTTCCCCCATTGAAAATGCTGAATCTGCGTTTGTCGGGTCTTGAAATGTCTGAGAAGTGACATACTGTAAACCGGGGACTGACGGCATTGGTCTGTGTCTGTCAGTGCAGTGTGAATTGACCTATAGGTGTAACATATGTAAAGTAAGGTGCCACCAAAAAGAATGTTGTGTAACCAATGACTTCCTCTTGAAATGTCATATCCAGGCCTGATCTCCTGAGGTCAGAGATCATTCTCCCCAAGATGGATGCTGGTGTGCTGCAGGTGACCGTCCCGCCCTGTTCAAATCGAGGACCTACCTCACCTAGTCGGGCCCGCAGGGTGAAAACCCGTCATCGGAGGAGTGGCAGAGGAAGCAGCGGGGATCTCTCAGGGCCTAAGCACCCTTCTGCCCCTGCTAGCCAAGAAAGAAAGCCCACGCTGTCCAACACGACGACGCCCGCTGTGCCCCTCACTGAAACGGCTACAGGGGCCACCATAAGGGAGGGCCAACTGGAGCCGCCCCCGCTGAAGCTGTCCTCGTCCAGCCCGGATCTGCTGTGCTCCACCCGCCATGTTGAAGATGGAGTTAGTGGAGCCACCACAACCGAAGCCCTGGGCAGAGAGACCACTGGCGGGGCAGAAGCTGGGGCCGGTCTGGACGAGACTCCACCCAGAAGTGACACGGCCAGTGAGGATGCCGCTTCACTGCCGTTCTCCAGCAGCCCTGATTCGCCCTGCTGTGGCAGAAGTGGAGCGGTGGGCAGAACCCATGCAGAGGAGAGAGAGGAGGGAACCGGTGCGGTGCGATTGCCCAGAGGATCCAGCGGAAGTCATCTGACTCCATCAGCCATATTGTATCGAGCTGCTATCACTCGCAAACAGGTAACTGGAACAGACTTTGTCAAGGTTTACATGTTTATATGTCTTCACAAAGCGCCCTGAAATGCAACCTATACACTTCAAACATCAACATTCAACAACGATTATTAAACAGTAAATGTAATTTGAGGGTTTTATATTTACAGCGCTCATTTTGGCCTAGTGCCTTAAACTGTTTCAGCTGATTTAGTTGATCTTCAGTTTATTATTTTAAGTTGAGTAAAACTATTTTAGAACAGTTTGAATGAAGTGTGTTGAAATCCACCAGCGACGTGGCGTTTCCTCTGAGGAAGAAGAGGGTGAAGTGGACAGCGAGGTGGAGTTACCAAGAAGACGGTAAGAACGTCATTATTTATTCTTTCTGGAAAATTTTCTTGCAAAATAAGATGGTAGGTAGGTTGCTTTATTTATGTTAAGCTGCCTTTCCAAACCCATAAGAAGATAATGTTATCTTGTTTTGGCAAACGCTCATACAAATAAGCTGATTGCAAATTTTCAACAAATCTGTGTTATATATTTTGAGTTTTGTCAAAATGGTTATATTTATGATATGACTACAGACACTACAGTGCAATACAGCAATTGCATTACAATGGGAAACACTGATGGGAGATAACTGGTTTTGATCATTAGTTATGTTGCTAGCTGATGATATTTAAAGGCTGCTTGCCAGCCTGACTAAAATGAGACATTCTGTTCCTGAGAAATGATCCTACCCAACCAACTTTGCATGGTGGCCAGTGTAGGCATGATATGGGCTTGAGGATTCAGATAGAGCCAACATGGAACCCATGGACAAACCCATGTAGAGCTCATACTGGGGCTATTTCAGATAGGCTGCTTTACAGTGATAAATAGGAAAATAACGATTCAATGATGCAAACAGAATTCAATTCTTCTGTAAAGCAGCTATAAAAAGACAATTGTAAACAGTCATTATTCAGTTGAAATTGAGTTTTGGCCCAAACCCGGAGTGATGGGTGGTGGAAGGATGCTGATAAACTCTCAAACAAACAGAGGTTAGACTGGTGTATATATATATATATACACTTCTTGTTGTTAATGAGTTGATTAACTGAATGCTCTCCACTTGTGTTAATTAGGTTAATTATTTGAACCTGCTCCTCCCGAACTTTGTTAATAAAACATCATATAGTTGAATATTAAGTGTCCTCGACTAAGCAAGCCAGAGGCTACAGTGGCCAGGAACCCAAACTCCATCAGACAGAAATGGAGAAAAAAACCTTGGGAGAAACCAGACTCAGTCGGGGGGCCAGTTCTCCTTTATCCAACAAACGAACAGTGCATGATTATAATTCTGGCCGCATCACAAGTCCTAAGCCAGATTGTGGATCTGTAGCATTTAAAATATTTCATCCAGTTCCTTCTCATTGAAGATCAGATTCATCACGCTGGTATGGAGACGAAGCGTGCCATAAGGGTCTGTGCAGAGGACTTGTCTGGTTCTTTTGGTCTTTGCTGAGGATCTGTGCCAATGGCTATCGTGTCGACGAGGTCTTCACAAGGGGATTGTCTAGTAGACATGGTCTCTGCTGACATTCAGGGCTCTGATGAGGTCGTGTCTAGGTGCAGGTCCACCATATGATCTGGATACGACCTGGATCCGGCTGACTACGGTAACCTTGGGATAAGGATGAGACAGACAGACTAATATTACCGTAGATGCCATTCTTCTTACAATGTAACAAGTACATTGGGTGTTATGGGAAGTGTTCCCAGTTTTGTTTGACCTAATTTATGCAGCCTAAAAATCCTTTAATGGATTGGAATTATAGAAATGTGATAATGTGTTATGTGTATGCCAGGTTAAAGAGATGTGTTTAAAGTCTAGATTTAAACTGACAGAGTATGTCCGTTTCCCAGACAATACTAGGAAGACTCTTCCAGGGTTTGGGTGTTAAATAGGAGAAGGATCTACCGCCTGCGGTTGATTTTGATATTCTAGGTATTATCAGCTGGCCTGAATTCTGAGATCGCAATAGACGTGAAGGACTATAATGCTTTAAGAGCTCGCTCAGGTACTGGGGAGCTAAACCATTTAGTGCTTTATAAGTGATTAACAAGATTTAAAATATATACGATGTTTAAGAGGAAGCCAATGCAGTGTTGACAGAACTGGGCTAATATGGTCATACTTCCTAGTTCTAGTAAGAACTCTAGCTGCTGCGTTTTGGACCATCTGGAGTTTGTTTATTAGACGTGCAGGGCAACCACCCAGTAGAGCGTTACAGTAATCTAGCCTTGAGGTCATGAGCGCATGAACTAACTGTTCAGCATTTGTCATTGAGAGCATATGTCGTAGTTTAGATATATTTTTAAGATGGAAGAATGCGGTTTTACAGATGCTAGTAACATGGCCTTCAAATGAAAGATTGGTATCAAAGAGCACACCCAGGTTCCTAGCTGACGACGAAGACTTAACAGAGCAGCCATCAAGTGTTAGACAGTATTCTAGGTTATTACGTGAAGAAGTTTTTGGTCCAAAAATTAGAATCTCTGTTTTTTCTGATTTTAGTAGTAGGAAATTACTGGTCATACAATTTTTTATATCAGCTATACATTGTTAATTTTGTGAATTGGTACGTTTCGTCAGGGCTCGAAGAGATATAGAGCTGAGTATCATCAGCGTAACAGTGAAAACTAACGCCATGCTTCCTAATGATATCTCCCAAGGGTAGCATGTACAGAGTGAAAAGCAACGGTCCTAGTACTGAGCCTTGCGGTACTCCATATTTAACTTGTGATTGATATGACATCTCATCGTTTACTACTACAAACTGATAACGGTCAGATAAGTATGATTTGAACCATGACAGTGCAATTCCACTAATGCCAACATAGTTTTTAAAAATCTATTCAAAAGAATATTGTGATCAATAGTGTCAAATGCAGCACTGGGACCCAGTAACACTAATAGAGAGATACAACCACGATCTGATGATAAGAGCAAATCATTAGTAACTCTAATGAGAGCAGTCTCAGTCTCAGTACTATGGTACGGTCTAAATCCTGACTGGAAATCCTCACAGGTACCATTTCTTTCTAAAAAAGGACCTTAGTTGTGAGGATACTGCCTTTTCTAGTATTTTTAACATGTAATTGACTAATTCTCTAGGATCAAGTTGTGTTTTTTTAATAAAAGGTTTTAATAACAACCAGCTTTTGGTACGTATCCTAATGACAATCTTGAATTAATAATATTAAGAGGATCTATGACTTCTGGAATCATCTCTTTCAGTAGCTTAGTCGGTATAGGGTCTAACATACATGTTGCTGATTTTAATGATTTGACAAGTTTAGACAATTCTTCCTCTCCTATTGCAAAGAATTAATGTAATTGTTCCTGTGTGGTGGCGCATAGCACAACATCCGATGCAATACTGTAGTAGACTGTTGCATGGTTATAATTTACTCTCAAATAGTATCAATCTTGCAAGTAAAGAAATTCATAAAGTCATTACTGCTTTGCTATTTGGAAACGTCCAAATTTGAAGCTTTATTTCTTGTTAATTAACATTTTAAGGCCTTTCTGTATGCAGTAACACTGTCCTTCCACAAAATGCGAAATACCTATAGTTTTGTTTTCTTCCAGCTGCGGTCCATTTTTCAGGCTGCTCTCTTGAGGACATGAGTGTGCTTATTATACCATGGCGTCAAACTATTTTCCCTTAATCTCCTTTAAATGCAAAGGAGCAACCATGTCTAAAGTGCTGGAAAAGAGAGAGTCAATAGTTTCTGTTGCAACATCGAGTTCTTCTAAGCAATCTGGTATGCTGAGGAGTTGAAACTGATCAAGAAAATTATTTATAAAGATATCTTTAGTGGTAGAGGTGATAGTTGTACCATATTTATAATGGAGTTGGTTTTGCAGCATTGGCTCAATGGAGTATAGAAGAGACTAGATAATGGTCTGAGGTGTCATCGATCTGCTGCAGAATTTCAATGCCATCAACACTGATTCCATGTGACAAACTCATTTAGGGGCTAAATCGACATGGAACCCATGAAAAGTTACTTAAAGTTAGTAGAATGTCTAAAGTGGACCACAAAATAAAGCGTTACCACATTTTTATTTTAATATATCCTTGTTTTATTGTTTGTATGTTCTCTAATGTCCGATTTACAGACGGCCGACCAGTATAACCAAGTGCCAATCAGTATCCACTTTCAGCTCAGAGAACCTGTCCGTCTCAGAGGGAGAGGAGGGCCACACCACTGACCACTCCCACAGCGGCACGCCAGATGTGGTCAGTACCAACACAGACGAGCGTCTGGACGACCGCAGTGATGACCTCATCTCCCAAGGGTCTGAGATCCCTGTGGATATTACAGACCCCACTCTGTCTGAAAGAGAGGCCGCCGCCCTCGAACAGGAGAGGGCGAATTTTGATCTGGAACAAAATATCCTGGAGGTACTAGTATTGTGTGAAACCATACAACACACTAGCTATGTTTACATGGACACCTTTTGCTTCGATCGGAATGAAATTATTTTGATTGATAAATCCGATGGTAGAGTTTTGATCGGGATGGACAACTCTGGCCCTGAAGATCCACTTTCCTGTAGAGTTTAGCTCTAACCTTAAACAACTGAACAAACTAATCCAGATGTAAAGCTCCTGGAGAGCTACCGTCCTGCAGACTTCAGTTCCAACCCTGCTCCAAAACACCTGTCTGTAATAACCAAGCAACCCTGAACACCTTGTTCAGGTGTGTTTGATTGGGGCTGGATATGAAATCTGCATGATGGTTGGACACCCCTGATCTTAAGGAATACTAGAAAGCTGCAGGAAGGTGAGTTTAATCAGGGTTGGAGCTAAACTCTGCAGGACAGTGGATCTCAAGGGCCAGAGTTGCCTAGCCCTGGTTTAGATGAATGCTAAATAAAGGGATGAGGACGATTTTGCCCTGCAGCACATCACCATGAGTCTGAAGGAGAATTTTAGAATGACACAACAGTCCATGTTCAACAACAGCTCATTTTGCCATTTCTACATCATTGCACATGCTCAGAACTTTTCAATCTGATAAAGTGTTTAATGTCCTATCGAATGGATTAGAAAAGGATTGGGCCAATTAATTCCAATTGACGTGGTTACATGTGACTTTTTTATTCTTTTTTTGCAGTTCTTTTTCAATGGCTTGTGTTCGTTTATTCCACCACTGAATAGTCAATCTTACGAGCATCATATATAATGTGTCCAAAACTTTGATCAGGCTCTCTGTCCTGTTCCCAGACCCGCGCATTATGTGAGGACTCGGACTGTGACAGCGCTGAACTTGACCAATCAGGGAGTGGAGAGCCGAGCCGTCCCCCGAGTGCAGGAGGCTGGGGCCAAGGGCCCCAAAACTGAAATAGACACACACACACACACGTGAACCCGTGCAATCAAGCACACACAGGCATCACACCAGCACACACTTTCACTTTTGGTTGCACCATAGCAAAACTGATTTTCGTGAAACACGTGTGCGCACACATCATCTGAGAAATGCAGCGATACAACAGAAAACACAAAACAACTAGCCACCTAAAGAACAAATACACTGACACACTGGTCATAACAACTTTGGGATCGCAAACTGCCTCATGACCAGGACGTAGCCACGGAAAATATAGGAAGACAAGTAGTGCAGCAAACCGCTGCTAGAGACGAGGATTGCAGGAACTATATGAAAAGATCAATGCAATTAAAAACTTCAGGGCATTCCCAAAAAGCAGCAATGATGCTTTCGTTAAGTTTGCGCTATTGTCGCGCAGATAGACTTCCTGGTGCTACGAGAGTGCCGGAATAATGTCCGTTAATGCGTGGAAGGCTTGTGGTTAGCAGTACGATTTGAAGTCAAAGAGTCTAGATCGAATCTGAATGTGTAGAGCCGGATGAAATCTTCCTCCTTCGGCCTGGATGAAGTAGTTTTGCCAAAACTGTACCCCAATAATCTGTTCAGACATGACGTAAATGAAGTGTGTTGCTCTCGGATTGGGACTGACTTCACTACTATGTACAGATGCTTCCTTTCCAAAGCATTTACAAGGTGCATATACAAATGTGATACTATAATGCCCTGAATTTATGTAAATATATATTTAGTAAGTTAAGTCTAAGAATAAAAAAAGAAAACTATTTGTTGACGTAATTTAACAAGAAGACAATAAAAACGGTCCAGTTTCGACTATTCTCCTGTGCTTGTGCCACCCGACCACGGCAGCTCAAACCGGTCTGTAAATGTACAGTCATATAGTCAGGTGCAGGACCTCTGGATGCAAGTATACGCAAACACAGACTGAACGGCACATATAAATGTACACGATCTATGATACGGAGATATCTGTTCCAACCGTTTGCTCTCCTCTGACCTCTCGGATTACCTTTCAATACGTTTTCTTTCGTAGGGACATGCAATATGTACATTTCAACTAATCTGAAGAAAGCACTTTTATTTTCTGCACTGTACAAATAAAGTAAAACAAATAAATGACAATAAAAATAATGTATATGAATTTTAGCTTGCCAGATGTAGGTCTGAGAAGGGTAACGTCCTGAAGAACAAAATGCATGATATACATTTTTATGTATTTTAATTTTTAAATCGATTGTTTTTATACATCTAAAGAAATGTTTGCACCTTTTTTACCTTGAATGTGTAATGTTGTGTTGCTTGTAGGCACTTTACAGTAGGATGTTTATATACATGATCACTTTCTCATGTTGCACTGAAAATGTATTTAACGATGGTTCCATAGATGCAAATCTCCAGTAACAAGAGTATGTATGTAAAGACAACCTTTAAAAAAGTTTTTGAAGATTGAAACACCTTGAACCACATCTTTTTTTTCTGATGTTTCGCTCCATTCTGACTGAAACTCGGAAGTCCTCAAATTGATTAGCAATAATCTGACTATGAATAAGAAATTGCTATGTAAAGAAAAAATACATTTTTCTGGCACATTCGCTAAAAGCATGAATGAACTGAGATTATTGAAATCATGTAAACACCTCAATCCACCATCCTACAGCAAACCATCTGATGACACCTTTTATGTTTGTGAACTTGTAAAAATAAAAATATATAATTATTAAATAACTGCTAAGCTACAAAAATAGCCTCACATATACTACTTTCCACTATCGTGCAAACTTTGGTCACTAACCAGGCTCTGAATCAGAACATCTCAATGGTAATATTGTCTTGTGAGGGGAACGAAAAACTGTACGGACCAGACTATTGCCTTCCATTTAAATGTGGCTCATGCCAGACATGAAGCCCCCAGGATACGGAACTACAAGTAAGAGTTGCGTTAAGTTCAAGTTTTTAACTCTGAATGTCTTCTCAGACGAGTCATTAGCTAGTGTTGGGTTTTGCTTATTATGTAGAGACTGCCATTCATGACAAGTACATAGACTACACAAGTTACCTTCACGAGCACGGATATGAATTTTCAGTCTGGATTTAAAGGACACATTAGCTACTATTTAGTTTTGTGGACAATGCCAGTCATTTATTCTTGCCTGCTATTGGATCAGCTCAGCCTGCTCCATATGTTAGGATATTATGGAAGTCAGGAGTGAAGTCACTTGGGAGCAGTAATGAAGAGGCTAAACTCCCTTAGAGTTAGAGTTTTCCTTAGCTATGAGATTAATTGAAAAAAAAAAGTGTCCCAATCAACCTGAATTCACCCTTACATCCTATAAAGCTTACCTATAATAAAACAAACAAAAAAAAAACAGGGAAAGAAAACATTCTTTAAAGTAATTCTTAGCTTCCAAATGGTTTCATGTAGGCCTACTTATTTGATCAAGTAGATGACTTCTTGGCTACTAGTTATGTTGCAAAAATGGACAGAGGGGTGTAGAACATTACAAAGGAAAAGGGAGAAAGCTTGCATTATAAAGAGGATGTCCATGTTTGATAAAGAGAGACTTTAATGTCAGTTAATGTCAGAAACTTTGATATCAGTTCCTTTTCAATTATGAGTTCTGTCCAGTTCTGAAAAACGTTGCTGCATATTTGGGGATTTGCATATGCATTAATAAGGAGTGAAGTACACTTCTAAAACTACTAAGGTAAGATCTGTTACATGTTGCTATTTTAAGAGCTATCCAGTCGAAGTTTCAGTTCACTCTCTTCTTTGTTCAAGGAAGTTGCAAAACCTGTTCAAGGGTCTGTTTTGTCCCATAGATGGGCAGTTCGCTTCAGTGCCATCCATGCTGTAATGCTCTGAAGGAGACGGTGGCTCAGATGGACAAATGTGACAGATTTCAGCAGGGAGATTCTTGGTCTTATGTTTGAATTGGAGAATCTCAATGCATCTCTCTAGTCAAACACAGACCATCAGTGGTTCGCTTTCTGCTGTTGCCTCTGTGAAAGATGCGGCAGCGATCGACTTGATTTTATTCGTTTCAAAGCTTATTAGCTGTGTGCTCACATGTTAAAAAGAGTCTTTATTTTATTCTGGCAGGTAAGCTTTTGGAAATGAGGCCATGGAAGGCATTAATCAGAATGAAAAAAAAAAATGTTTTGCTTAAAATTATTAATATAATTTAGTGAGGTAAAACAGAAGCTTTCTGGTGCCGACACTAGGCCATCTCTAAAGCTGTACTCGCAACAGGCATGATTGCCTTGCACTGAGTCCAAGCACGAATGTCCACCTTCCCCCACTGCCTGCACTCACAATGAAATTAACGGATGCTTCTCAGTTAGAAGGCTGTGTCTTTCACATCCTACACATGCGTACTGCGTCCGAGCCCAGCTGAACCATGCCTGAATCAAGCCTGGCTATGGTTCAGAACGATCACGTGTCAAACGGACTGGACTTTGGGGGTCACCGTGCTCAGTCATGGTCCAGATCATCTAGTGTGAGTAGGACACTCCGGTTCACCTCGTTGCTCCTGTTTTCTGCTGCCGCTGCTGGCAGAGGAGTCTCCAGGTGTCCCGCCCTGTGACATCATTCCCAGTTATTCCTCCTCTGCGTGTTTATGCACGCTGGTTGTGTTGTGGCACATTCGACATCTTTGTGTCCCTTCAGTTCTGGTCTCAAAGGAAAACTCTCAGAGAGTCGAATCTCCAGGTCCCAGGAGTTTAACTTTATTGACAAGCAACAAAGTGAGATCTCCACATCTGAATCTCTCTGAGCTGGGGCACAGTTTTTATACAGTTTTCTTAAAACACACCAAAGTAGTATCATTGGCTGGTACAGTTTTCCCATATTCTCACATGCAGGTGCTCTCCTCCCTTTCTCTTCCTGGAGTCTCCCAAGTACTCCCCAACATTTTCACCACAGTCACTTCACCTATTAAACTGCAGGTGTTGCTTATGCAAGAGATAATTCTCTTTGTAAGGGTGGCCGACTGCCAATAGTCTACATCCTTTGACTTTATCTCTCGTGGTGGAATTCTGCCAATTAATGGTCAACCCTTTCTCATAGGCAAAATGAAACATTGTATCAAAATCAATCAACTCTCCCCGGAGGCAAGAAGCTTTCACGTGACACCCTTAATAATGATCTTATTCATTTCACATTCTCCTGTCTGGTGGAAAACTACCAATAAAATATGCTCAGTGACCAAGCTAACTTCTCAGACACTGACCCTTACAGTCACATAGGGCAAGAGGCCTCAAAACACTTCTGGCTTTTATAGTAAGCAAACTAATTCTACAATTGTTTTCTATAGGATGGATAAAATACTCCATCAGCTGCAGTAGGAACTAGTTTTTCAAATGTTTAGATTTTTAAAAAAAATGTCGCTACTAACTTCTAAGCAATAATAAAATATTATGCTTAGTACAAATCATGGCCATCTGAGGCCGTTTTCTTCATTATGAGGACAGTACCACCCTGGAAATCAGCATGAAATGCATGTTGTTGTTGTTTTTGGGCTCTTCTAGAACAGGTTTTCATGTTTGAAAGTTCCTTATTTTCCTCATATTCTCCATTGTTGCAGCTCCTCTCTTCCCGTGCTGCATCTCAAATCGCATACTAAGTTCTACATTTGTGTATGAATAAAAAAAAATAAAAACATTTTCCACTTTAAATGTCATTTCTAGCGAGAAGTTACTACTGTAGTAATTCAATATTTGTTTAGTTCTTACCAAAGCTTGCCGTTTTGCTGTAGATTACGCTGCCTCAGAAGTCTGTCTGAAATCGTGAGGTGCCTTCATGCACAAGTCATTGCCTGACAAGGCAGCAAAGCAACAAGTCAGCTGCCTAGGTTTTCGGATGCAGCCTGTTTAGTTCCTCTCTCTATGAAACTCCGCCTTCTGAAAAGCACAATGTGCTCTGATTGGTCGGCTGGAGCAGTGTGTTGTGATTGGTCATTAGGGAAATGTCCCACCCCTTACCGTAACCGCCAGTTTCAACACACTACTAACTCAACCAGGCCCCGCCCCTTTATTCTGCTTATTAATGGTTTAAATGAGGAATATTGTGAAGGAAACTCAAAGACTACAATGCAGGCGTTTCAGGGAGTTCATATAGAGAAGAACTCCTGCTGGAGGGACTTTGGAAGCCTTTTTCCTGCTCAAACAGCAACATTACACTAAAGAAAGATGAACATGGGGAAAAAAAATCCTTTTCCAATAATTCATTACACTTGGATGTACATTACAATACAGGACATAAAAACCACAGGACATTCCATAGTTTCAGCATTTCATGTTTTAATTTTGCATGTTTAATTCTTCATTCCAGCTGCACTCCAAAATCTACAATATTCAGAAAACGTGCACAAAAAGGTTTTAGGTTTTCCTTCCTCCTGCGAGAAAAAAAAATAAAATAGAAAAAATAAAATAAAATAGAAAACATAACTATTACTCAAGCAGAGTAGAGAGGAAACTAGTGTTAAATCTATAAAGTTCCTTCTAGTCATGTAATTGATCAGTAACTCAATCGCATCATCATCACCATCATATAAATGTCAATTGGGAATCCTCCGGTCTGGCCTCGAAACCACAGGGTTAAAAAAAATATTCTCTCTAAAAGAAATATTTTCAACTCATTATTATAGCAGTAATGTCATGTGTGCAGAAACTGCAGCATCTCCCAACCCTCCCTTGAACAAAACCTCCAACTTCAGGATAAAGAGAAAAAAAAAAAAAAGACAAATATTGAGGAATGACACATATTCAAATGTCAAAAAAACAAGTCACCTGAAACCCCTCAGATTCAATGATCTGATGCAGAAAACAGAGTTCATCCTCTGAAACTCACTTCTAGGACTTTAAAATCTGTAACTTCCTAGAGTTAAATTAAAATAAATAAATGTTCGGTACAGGGAAAGCGTCAATCTATCATTTGTAGTTGCTGCTCTCTTTTTTATTTTTTGTGTTTTTATAAGAAAAATCTGAGATAACAAAAACATATTAATGCGTTTTCAGATTTTTCCACTTTCTCCACTGTCGCTTCCATATGGTAATGTTAACTGACAAAATACGCAAAGAAAAAAAGACATTAAAAACTGTACGCAAAGGGATTTTAAAAACATTTTCATGAAATAAATAAATAAAATACTTGTGTATATCCATGAAGCATAGCTTGGGTGGGTGAAAGGAAAGGATAGGTGGAAAATACTTGGTTTCCTTTTGCACTTAGAGAGCGTAAATGTGATGGAGGAGGAGAAACGGGCCAATGGGAGGTGGACAGCATCAGTTCGCCGCCATTCCTGTCGCCTCGGATGAGAGTCTGGAACCGCGAGAGAAGACGACAAGTCAATTACAGAGTCATCAAGGTCACCTGAGCTCAATATGAATCAATCAGAAGCCCAGCGTTACCGTGCGTTGATCAGGTACTCGGCCAGGCTGATGCTGGCGGGCGAGCCGGTGATGGTGACCTGCCGGTCGGTCGATCCCTCCACTGGGTTGGCGATCTTGATCTGTGCCCCTGACATCTGACGAATCTCATTGATCTTGGCACCTTGACGGCCGATGATGCAGCCAATCAACTGTCAGAATTAACAGACATCCTGTTACTGGCTTCATTTTAGTCACGTGTATTTGCTTTGGTCCCTGTTACTAGCTCAGTGAACAGGCAGCTATACATTTGAAATGCTAAACACAATCTAAAACCATTTAAACAGCATTTCTCTAAATGATGTACTTTTGAAATGCACAGGTCATAGACCATTTAAAAATGAACAGGCAAAAAATGTATTCAAAATGTGTAACATACACACCAGCCTAGTGTTTCCCATTTTTTGGAGACTGTGAGGCTATGACCACAAGTACATTTATGTAACAATTAGGTTATGCATTATAAATAAAGCAAATTGCATTATGGTCTATTATCAGAAATGGTGTTCAATAAAACAAACGTATAGGATTAAAAGTGTATGAACCAAGATTAAGCATTAAAAATCATGTGTGCAAATTAATTTCACAATAACTACCTCAATATACACCACAGATTGGGGCAAAATGTGTTTGAGAGCATTACAGTTTTCTACATGTTTTAGATGTAGTCATTTACACACAACACAAAATAGTCTGAAGTGCTTAATATGACAAGTTCGTGCTGTGTCCTTTCAGATGTGTTTGTCCATAGAAATACATTGATTCACATCCATCACGCCGTTGCCATTCATCAGAGATCATCATCAATAGGTGTGGGTAATTTAACAACATCTCATGTCAGGATAGAGCTGCGCGATTCTGGATTAAATGACAATCATGATTTTTGGGGTTTATAATAGAGATCATGGTTCTCCCATGATTCTGAATATAAAACTAAAAATAACAATTACTAGAGGTTCTGACAAAATATTAACTTTTGGACTAATTGCTGCAAAAATGTAGCCTGGATGCCAGCCGAACTTAGCCCCGCCCACAACATTTTGAGGTCGGGGAGTTTGGTCTGGACTCGATCCGTAGAGGAGTAATTATGCCCAAACAGAAACTGTTCGGACCAATCACATTGTCAGGGCGATGATTGACAGATTATCACCAGAAACGTAATCAGCCACGTCATCAAAGAGCGCTTGGGTTGAATTAGTTTACAACAATGATGGCTGGTGTTGAAGAACTGAGATGTGTAGATTCCGCCATCGCGTCCGTTATAGAAGATATCGACAGATAGAGAATTATCGGAGAATTTGATCGTATATGCATTTACCTCTCTCAAAAATTAAGCTTGTGTTGGCAAGTACTCTGTGTATACTTAAAGTCTTTTTTCAACACCGGCAAAGATTGTTTACGCTCATCTTCTACTAGTTCCAGCATGTGTGCAGTTGAGTTCTGTTGACAACTATGCGTCGCTCAACACACGTCACTTACTCTGTAGCTCTGATTGGTTGTAGGTCTATCCAATTGAGGTCTTTCCTGGATCGGTTGAAATACGCCCCCATAATCAAAGCCCAATGGAGCAGTATCAGACTCATATTCTGACTAGAATTGAGTATGACCATGTCAGGCTAGCAAAAATGCTTAATCTGAATGAATAATTTTTTTAACCATGGTTTTGAATGAATTCAATGACACTTTTAAAAGGGTTATTTCATCCAAAAATGAAATTCTGTCATTAATTACTCACCCTCATGCTGTTCCACACCCATAAGACCTTCGTTCATCTTCAGAATACAAATCAAGATATTTTTTAATGAAATCTGATGGCTCAGTGAGGCCTGCACTGACATGATTGATGACATTCAGAGCGTGTATCAAACTGCCAAAGTCATGTGATTTCAGTAAACGAGGCTTTGTTACGTCACAAGTGTTTCGAAATGTCAATAGTTCACGTGAATTTGGCAGTTTGACACGCTCTGACCACTGATTCAAAACAAGATTCGTAAAGCTTCATGAAGCAGTGTTTTGAAATCGCCCATCACTAGATATTCTCGTCAAAAATACAAAAAGTATTCTCGTCGCTTCATAACATTAAGGTTGAACCACTGTAGTCACATAATCTGTTTTAAATATGTTTTTAGTAACTTTCTGGGCATTCAAAAAGTGTTAATTGTCTTGCTGTTAATGGAGGCCTCACTGAGCCATCAGATTTCATCAAAAATATCTTAATTTGTGTTCAGAAGATGAACAAAGGTCTTACGGGTGTGGAACGACATGAGGGTGAGTAATAAATTACAAATTTCATATTTGGTTAAACTAACCCTTTAATAATTACCTGTTTCATTACTGGATGAATCAGTGTTTTTGAATGAATCCTTTGAATGAATGATTCCATGACGAATACATTTAACAGTCACTTAAATTTGAAGTGGATCAAAAAAGTTCAAAGTTTTCCTAAGACAAGAACTGATATTGCATTTTGGTTTTAGGACAACTTTGAAAGGTTTTGATCCACTTCAAATGTTGACTAGTGTATTTGTAACAGAAGTAACTACTGAGAGGTAAAACTGCTCTCTCTGACTCAGTGCTGCAGCACCAACACAGATTCGAATACGATACGATCTCATCAAAGGTGTAAAAGACACGGGCGAATCGATGTCATTAATAAAATAAGATTGCATGGGTGTTTGAATCGAGATTGCGATGTTTTTCAGACTAATCGTGCAGCTCTGTTAGGATATGAGAAATTTTATTCCACAATAACGATATACACATCACCACATAGCTGTTTTGAGCATGTACGAGTGTCAGAGTGAGTTAAGCATTAACTCATGGCTTATAGCGCTCAACTCTTTTTTGCACTCCAGCTTTTTCATCTGCTACGCAAATATATTTACATACCGCTATAAGGCAAAATCTCTAATGATAGACACTTGATATTGTCGCCACAATATATACCGTCCTAATTATCGGTTCATTGTTGGAAACCTACTAATCATCAAACATCCTAAACATCATCAGCCGTCCCCTCACAGAAGATGAACTCACATCGTTTGGAATGGTCAGTTCGTGAGAGCCTGTCTGCGCAGACGCGTCCATACCAGCTGCAGAACAGAGAAACACATTCACTCCGTCAGCCAATGAGCAGCTTACATGCAGCGTATCGCGTGTGTCCGCGTGCGCTCTCACCTGTGAACCCTTGACTGCTGGGAGCCAGAGGGAACGGGCTCTGCTGCATCGCCAACTGGTGGAGTTTAGTGAGCTGTGGAGACAGATACATGACTTTACAGTCCTTCTGTATGTGCTATATGGGGATGAAATCCCTTTTCAGAGAATTGTGGGAAAATAACAAGAACTCAAAGAGGGTGTCTTACATCAGGCTGAGGAATGGCATGTTGTCCCTGCACCGCGTATGCCTGCAAAACATTGGTTTGAGATTAAACACACACACACACACACACACACACACACACACACACACACTACAGCTGCAGGCGGNGAAAGACGCTCACCTGTCCTCCTGCAAAAATGACAGGCGATCCTGAGGGTTTGGGTCGGTAAGGGATGGTCACACCTTTGGGAGGCGACTGGAATGAGAAGAGGAGCAGAGGGATAAGAATTAGCAGTTGCTGATTGGATGTTGAGATGTGGGCGTGGCTTAAACACACTAAATGACTGATGAAGACCAGCATACACCAGCAGACTGATGCTTCACTGGAAGATCCAGTTATGACAGTGATGACAAACTGTA
Source organism: Anabarilius grahami (assembly GCA_003731715.1). Taxonomy (NCBI): domain Eukaryota; kingdom Metazoa; phylum Chordata; class Actinopteri; order Cypriniformes; family Xenocyprididae; genus Anabarilius; species Anabarilius grahami. Next base: position 307,039 of record RJVU01071064.1, read on the forward strand.
CCCGCACTGAGTCTGTGAATGTGTGCTTTACCTCCAGCATGACCACACAGATCTGTTTGACACACTCGATGATGGACAGCGGGGTCCCAGCGATAGTGATGGCTCTCTCAGTTGAGTTGGGCAGCATGTCTCCAGCCACCTGTACCTGAGCTCCTGTCGACTGCACACACAAACACACACAGGTCAGCATCAGCAGGGGTCTTCATCAATGAACGACGCACCATGTGACGCGGTCTCCGCTCACCTCCCTGATCTCTTTGATCTTGCAGCCGCCCTTGCCGATGAGCGAGCCGCATTGGCTGGCCGGCACCACAATCCGCAGCGTGACCGGAGGCTTGGAGGTGGCCGTGCTGTTGGACATGGAGCTGCTGATGTCCTGATACACACCAACACGACATCATCAGTGCTGACCGAGGCACATATACATCACAGCATTTCATTTAAACACATGCATACAAAACGCTGAGGATTATTTCTACTGGCCCAGTTGAGCTAATGGTTCCAACTTTTAATTGCCATGCCAAAATTCTCACTGGCCCCATTACAAAATAAAATAGGTCTAGTTATTGGTTGTGTTTTTGACCCATAACCTTAATAAATAGTTTTTTGGTATCAAAAACTTACTAGCCTAACTCATAAATTTCAAATATTCTTAAAGACAAGTAAACTGATTATTTGCTGCTGTTTTATTACTGACAACTGATGAGCAATAGCTAGGGAAGAAACAATGTATCTGCCACCATATCGGTATCGACCAACATAATTACATTTTTAATGTCATTGTTATCAGCCCGATAAGAAAATTTGTCTGATATATTAAAAGGTGATAAATAATGGATTATTTCCTTTTGCTAAAACACTTCAGATGCAGACTGTCTGCCATGATGGTTTTGAATTGCTTGAAATATAATTTAAATCACTTCAAAAATGAAAATACAGTTAAGTTCAACATGTGCAGTGCAAGTCTGTCATATGGACTACATAAAATTATAATGAGAACATTAAAATTGTGTGCTTTTAACAGAGACTTTTTTTTTGTAATGAGGCTCTCAAATTATAAATTTGGATTTAGATTTATCGGCGTTCAAACAATTAACGTTATCAGCCAAAACTGAGTTAATTGTAGTTTAACACAAGCGCATGTGAAAAGTAGCTGATGACGCAGAGTGGGAAAATGCATAATACAATCTGTCCTAATCATGAGACATGCTCAATATTAAGGGCTTTAAAAATAACTTGCAAGATTAAGATACGGTTAACACGTATAGTTTAAAGCGGCTTGCCGTGTCAGCTGCTCTGACAGATTCTCGCTCTGTTTAATGTGTTTGTGATGTGTTTTTCTCAGTGCATAACTTACATTTCACAGGTGTATTCTCCATCTGTAAATGTTAGAAAGTCATTCAAACATTTCCATTTTGCTTTAAGAATTGGACGAGTCTTCTGCTAGCGAATCTCCTCTAAACTTCATAGACTTCCATGAACGAGCGCCGCTGCGTATCGCCATAATTCTGACTAAAATATACATTTTGCTAAAATGTTTGTTGTTTAATGATAAATGTGCCATATGTAGAATTTTAAACCTACAAGTAAGTGTATTTGTGATAGCAGTAACTGTAAAGTCTCTATTGTAATGGTTTAATCAAAATAATGCAGTTAGTCTGTTTTTTTTCTTTCATTTATAGTTTAGTGAAAGTAACTTCAGCTTTAAAACATTTTTATTTTCAGATTGTAAATGTTAGAATGTGATGATTTGACCCTTTTTGCACATGAAAGCATAGACAACACGGTTATATTCACTATATTTGTTTTCATAGCCTTCAATAAAAACACTGTTTGTAGGACAACATTACGCAGAATGTGACAATTTTGTTTTTAAATAAATAGATTTTTTCTTTCTAAATCCAAATAAAAATTTGTAGAAAATACTGAAATATACACAGTTTATCGACATTTAGCCAAAAATAAACATTTGATTTTCTGCCCTGTGCTGAACAATGTCAGATGAGATGAGATGAGCCGTACCTCCTCTAGCTTCTCGATGATCATGGAGAAGGCTTTGAAGATGGCGGTGGTGGGGCCTGCGAGGGTGATGATGCGTTCGGGGCAGTTCCCTTCAGAAATGTTGATCCGCGCACCGCTCTGTAGAGAACACCATCGCTATCACACATGACACAAAACATGAAAACAGCTGGAGAGGACGACTGACGGCAGATCTCACCTCCTCTCGCATCTTCTTCACCGATTCGCCTTTCTGAAACACACACGCCAATTACATGTAGTAATACATCATGAAAACAAGTTAAACCAGCAGTAGTTCTGATTGGCCACTAGGTGGACCTGTGGGTAATTTGTGTTGTGCCACAAGAATTCAAGGCAG
>RJVU01071064.1:327204-387937 GCA_003731715.1 Anabarilius grahami
ATTATCATTAATGGTAATATAATACAGTCCTTCCACTTCACCATTTCACATGTTCTAGTTAGCCTACACTTCACCTAATAGGCCTGTAGGTGGCACCAAGGCTTTATTTAACCAGCTATGATAGGTTGATCAAATTGTAAAAGGTATATCAATATAGAGTTGATTTCATAAGTTTACATGCACCTTGTAGAATTTGCAAAATAATATTTATTTTTAATTAAGAAAATGCATGGAATTAAGAAATTATTATATTAACACATTGCATATTATATTGTTTTGCGTGCGATTTTGCTTAGACAGCATTTGAATGAAATTTATCAATAGCTAAATGTTAAAAGAATGTGCCTTGTTGTACAATTTTAATCCCATCCAACAGTTTTTTCAAATCCATTCACTTTTTATTTAATATTTTTATATATTATTAGTAACATTTAGCTATTAATTGTAAAAATAATTTCATTTTTCCCTTCATTTCCCATTTCTCTTATCTAATTAACATTCTGTACCTCATGTTACTTATAGTTTGTATTTTGTAAATAATGTAAATGCCGGATCATTCCAATAAAGTTTTGACTTTATGAATGTATTTCTGTAGACTACAGTAGCTTAAATGAGCGTCTGTTTTCACGTGTAGCCCCTCGTGCCTGTGACAGCATTCGAATAAAGTTCAAAAAAATGTGCTACTATAAATAGGCTATAGCCTATGTTAAAAGAATATTTTGTTTATTATTTGTATATAGCCTAAAAGCTTTGATTTGATTTTATTTCTGTAGGCGCACGAGATCTTACAGAAGTTCATTTACAGGAATTTAACATAGGCTATATATTTCATTTTATTTAGGTTTATTAATAATAATAGTAATAACAAACTTCATTCGAATGCTGTCTAGGCAACATTACGAGCAATAGGATATAATAGGCTAATCTAATCATTCCTTAATTCTGCCCTTATTTCGTCAATCTTAATTAAAAATAAATATTATTATAGTCTTATCCATTTATGATAATTCCAGGTTGCTATGGTTGTGCAGGTTGTTTACACATTTAACTCTTGGCCATGAGAAAAAATATATCGTTCCCTCACCATATGATCTCTAGGCCATGACTTTATCACATGGCCACAACATAAGGATGTCGTTACATCAACAAAAATTATCTTGTGGCCATGACTTATTATCACGTTCCCATAAGTTTATATGTCGTGGCCACAACAAAACTAAGTGAAACGAACATGTCCCCTCCCAGTCACCGTAGAGGATCTCAAACACAACTATTAAAAAAGATTCAAAAGGAACTTTTTGAATTTGATGATCAAAGTAAATTGTATTAATTTGTCTTCTGGGAAACATGTAAGTATCTTCTGTTGCTTCTGAAGGGCAGTACTAAATGAAAAAAAAAAAAATGTTTAAACAAAATAAGAAAAATTTCCACACATCTTCATCCTGTTCAAAAATTTTCACCCCCCCAGCTCTTATATTTTATGTAAAATATTTTATTCAGGACAGTACTAAATAAAAATAACATGCATTTTACATGATCCCTCTTATTTTGTTAAAATAATGAACATTTTGCAGATTCTACAAGGTGTATGTAACCTTATGACTTCAACTGTATACACAGGCTAAATAAAAGTGACATGAATGCTAATTATTAATGCAACTTTTGGTGCTGCATGGTTTTGTGTAGTGCTGTCACAGAGACGAACTCCGTGGTTCCCACCTCTGACCATCGGAGGGAGCCATACCAAAGAAAACAAAATCACGTGCTTAAATGACTGGAGGCCCGTTGCTCTCACACCCATCTTCAGCAAGTGTTTTGAGAGACTCGTCAGAGATTACATCTGCTCTGTGCTGCCTTCCTCGTTGGATCCGCTGCAATTTGCATACCGTAGTAACCGTTCTACAGCTGATGCTATTGCTTTCACCCTACACACTGCTCTCTCCCACCTGGATAATAAGAACACCTATGCGAGAATGCTGTTTGTGGACTACAGCTCAGCATTTAACACCATAGTGCCTGCCACACTTGTTGCGAAGCTCCAGACTCTGGGACTAAACAGACCTCTGTGCAGCTGGATCCTGGACTTCTTGACAGGCAGAAGTCAGGTGGTCAGAATGGGAAACAACACATCATCCCCGCTGACCCTCAACACTGGTGCTCCTCAGGGCTGTGTCCTCAGCCCACTCCTGTACTCCCTGTACACATATGACTGTACAGCCACACACAGCTCCAACGTCATCGTCAAATTCGCCGACGACACAACGGTGATAGGCCTGATCACCGACAACGATGAGACGGCCTACAGAGAGGAGGTGAGCACTCTGACTAAATGGTGTCAGGAGAACCACCTCTCACTCAACATCGACAAGACCAAGGAGCTGGTGGTGGATTTCAGGAGACAGAGCAGAGAACACAAACCCATCACCATCGACATGACACCTGTGGAGCGGGTAAGCAGCTTTAAGTTCCTCGGCATTAACATCAGTGAGGATCTCACCTGGTCTACACACACTGACGCAGTGCTGAAGAAGGCACATCAACGCCTCTTCTTCCTGAGACGGCTGAGGAAGTTTGGAATGAGCCCCAGCATCCTCAGATCATTCTACATTTGCACTATAGAGAGCATCCTGACGGGCTGCATCACTGCCTGGTTCGGAAACAGCACTGCTGGCAACCGTAAAGCTCTGAAAAGGGTCGTGCGAACTGCCAGCCACATTGTTGGAGGTGAGCTTCCCTCCCTCCAGGACATCTACACCAGGCGGTGTATAAGGAAAGCCCGGAGGATCATCAGCGACTCCAGCCACCCGTCCCAAAGACTGCTCTCTCTGCCGCCCTCAGGAAGACGTCTCCGCAGCATCCGTGCCCGCACTAGCCGACTTAGGGATAGCTTTTTCCCTCAGGCTATCAGACTAATGAACAGTCAAAACTAATACACCTTAGAGCATACTCCACAATGGTATGCTCACACCGCACTTTAACTTAACAGCCCAACACTGGACTATACATACACACTGCACTCAACACAATAAGATACCTGTTACCTGTTACTGGATACCGTCCAATGCACATCCATTTTTGTATCCAGTTCATGTACATCTGTTGCACCTTAGCATATTTTTATGCGTATATATGTCTACATAATGTAGAAGTCCATTCTGTGTATAGTGTGTAATGTGTAGTGCTAACTGTAAGTATGTCAATAGTACACTGTGTGTACTGACTATATGTATGTGCATATTGCACATTTTTACCTGTTGTAGTCTGTATAGTTATATGTCTGTATGGTATATGTTAATTGTTTCTGCAATTTTTGGAACACGCTCACAAGAATTTCACTCTCCAAGGCACATGTGCTGTGGTGATGTGACAATAAAATTGACTTTGACTTTGGTTCCTAGGGTTCGCCAATTTCTACCACCACTTCATCCGTAACTTCAGCACCATAGCCTGCCCGCTTACCAGCATGGTGAAGAAGGGTCAGAATATACTCACGTGGACTCCTTCAGCCATCAACGCCTTTCAAGAACTGAAAGAACGCTTCACTTCAGCTCCCATTCTACACCATCCGGATCCATCACTTCCTTTCATTGTCGAAGTGGATGCTTCCAACACTGGTCTCGGGGCTATACTCTCTCAAAGACAAGGTAACCCGTCCAAACTCTACCCTTGTGCATATCATTCCAGGAAACTCATGGCAGCAGAACCTGTTACGACGTCGGAGATCGGGAACTGCTGGCTATGAAAGTGGCTTACGAGGAGTGGCGCTATTGGCTGGAGGGGGCTACACATCCTTTCGTTGTTCTGACTGACCACAAGAATCTAGAATACCTACGAACTGCCAAAAGACTCAATCCACGCCAAGCTCGATGGAGAAGAACAGAGACCAGATTTAATTTCACTGTAACCTACCGCCCTGGTTACAAGAACGTCAAAGCAGATGCCCTGTCACGATAATTCGAAGGTGAGAATCAAAGTCAAAGCCATGATAGCATTTTTACCTGCCTCTCTTGTCATTGCACCTATACAGTGGGATATTATGACGGAGTTGGAGCAGGCCAATGCCGAGAATGAGTCACTGCCAGAATGTCCACCAGAGAAAACCTTCGTGCCTCTGAACTTCCGCAACCGCTTCCTGGAGATGGTGCACAACTCTCCCTCATCTGGTCATCCGGGCATCGCCGCAACCACACAGCTCTTACAGAACCGGTTCTGGTGGCCATCTCTTCCGAAGGACACCACTTAATTTGTCAAGTCATGCCAAATCAACAAACCCTCACACCAACTCCCTGCTGGTCTGCTGCAACTGCTACCTCTTCCTCAATGTCCCTGGTCCCATATCGCCATTGACTTCGTCACTGACCTGCCCACCTCGAACGGGTACACCACCATACTCAGACCGTTTCTCCTAAGCCTGCCTCCTGCCAGGGGCAGTCGTGGCCTAATGGATAGAGAGTCGGACTTGTAACCCAAAGGTCATGGGTTCGAGTCTCAGGTCCGGCAGGGATTGTCGGTGAGGGGAGTGAATGTCCAGCGCTCTCCCCACCCTCAATACCACGACTGAGGTGAGACCCTTGAGCAAGGCACCGTACCCCCAACTGCTCCCCGGGCGCCACAGCAATGGCTGCCCACTGCTCCGGGTGTGTGTTCATGGTGTGTGTGTGCACTGCTGTGTGTGTGCACTTGGATGGGTTAAATGCAGAGCACAAATTCCGAGTATGGGTCACCATATTTGGCCACATGTCACTTCACTTTCTTTTCTTTCACTTTCATTCCCCTCTCCAAGCTACCCACTGCCATGCAAACTGCAGAACATCTGTGTAACTGGGTCTTCCGCATTTATGGCCTACCAAAGGACATTGTGTCAGATCGGGGTCCCCAATTCACCTCTCACCTCTGGGCAGCCTTCTGCCAGGCCCTCAACATTAATGTCAGCCTCACCTCTGGCTACCACCCTCAGTCGAATGGACAAACAGAACGTATGAATCAAGAACTCACCCGCTTCCTTCGGTCCTACTGTAACCACAATCAGAACGACTGGTCCTGATATCTGCTGTGGGCCGAATATGCTCAACTCCCTACGCAAACCAGCCACCGGAGTAACACCCTTCCAATGTATTCTTGGATTTCAACCCCCACTATTCCCATGGTCAGGAGAGCCCACCAACGTACCGGCCGTCACCGACTGGATGAATCGCAGTGAGGCAACCTGGAATAGAGCTCATACCCATCTACAACATGCTGTCCGCCGTCAGAAGGAACAAGCTGACCGTCATCGCCGTCCGGCTCCCACGTACCAACCAGGTCAATGGGTATGGCTGTCCACTCCAGATCTCCGCCGGAAACTCCCTTGCAGAAAATTAAGTCCAAGGTATGTTGGCCCATTTCAGATAACACATGAAATCAGACCAGTTTAATTTCGTCTTGCTCTGCCTAATCACTTTCGTATCTCCTCTACATTCCATGTCTCACTGCTCAAGCCTGCCAATGGTCCCAGCGAGGAGGGGGAGGAGAGGTCTGGTGATCAGGGCCCCCCCACCCATCCTGGTGGAAGGCGAGGAGGCTTACCAAGTGCGTGAACTACTGGACTCCAGGCGCCGAGGAAGAGTGCTTCAATATCTGGTTGACTGGGAGGGGTATGGCCCGGAGGAACGTACATGGGTCGATGCGGATGATATCCTAGACCCCAACTTATTAGAAGAGTTCCACACTAACCATTCGGATAGGCCTGCTCCTCGTCCTCGTGGAAGACCTCGGCGCCGCTTGCCTCCTCACACCAGGAGGCGTTCGCCGGGGAGGGGGGTTGGGGGCTCTGTCACAGAGACGAACTCCGTGGTTCCCTCCTCTGACCATCAGAGGGAGCCATCACCTGAATACTGACACACACACATTACACTACATTTCCCAGAAGCCCGTTCCTTGGACTAATTACACCCTCAGCTGACACCCATTACCTGGACTATAAATGACTGCCTCACACATCAGTTCATCGCAAAGTCTTGTTTTGCCTAGGTGAACATTTCTGAGCGTTTGTATCCTGTTTGATTACCTGTTGCTGATTACGTCTGACCCCGTTTCTCAACCCTTTGCTGCCAGCCCTTGATCCCTGCTTTGGTTACTGTACTGTGAGTGATATCTGCCTGTCCTGACCTATTGCCTGTTGTTTGACTACGATTCTGCCTGACTCTGTTGTTCCTGTCTGCCCCTGTCTGCCCCAGCCTGTACAACCACTCTGTTATCAATAAAAGCATGCAAATGGATCCCAGTCTGAGTGACGATTCGTTACAAGTGCTTTGTAGTCAATTAAAGGGGACATGACACAAGAAATCAAATTTTCCTTGATCTTTTGGCATATAAGAGGTCTTTGTATCATTAATACATCCTACAAGTTCCATAACTCAAAATGTCCACATCATTAATAAAAAAATACTTAATTTGAATCCGAGGTGGCATGTGACCTCACAGGGGCACATCCATTTGCATACGACTGCCTCTGGAGCAAGACAACAATGCCTATTTTTACTTTGTCACATCATGTCTCCACCCACTGGTGTTCGGTCAAAGAGCAGCAAGTGGATCTAAAGTAACGTCAGGCCTAGCTGTTTACACTAAGATTGTGATAATAACAAGATTGTGGTGTAACACAGATGTTGTGCTGTTCCTGGCTGTGGAAAAACATCATCTTTGCATAAGTATAATACTCACACAACGTGCCGTCTGACAGCCAGCTTTCTATGTGTGTGCTTCAGGTGTGTGCTCAGAAAATGATAAATTAGAAGTTTAAACTGATATAGTTTTAAACAAAGTTCATTACTGCTATAATAAAACTGTGCATACTTGTTATAGGCTTTTTAGGTCAGGTAGAATCTGTGATTCTCTGACCCAGTTTGTTTGCTTGTTTCCATGGCTGCAATATGCTGTGTTTTCTGTCAACTGGCAACCTGTGATGTCGAAATACTATTGGATAAACTGGCAGCACATGGTTTCACACTGACCAAAACAAAGACAGACATTCTGACACGGAACGCACATTTCAAAGTAGAATATCTGGCTGTAGCATTGTTTTTCTGAGAAACAAGTAGGTGAACTTAGCATGTTTCCTAAACATCTTCAAACATATTGGGGTATTTTTATGCTTTATTAAAGTAAAAAACTTACATATAGCCCCTTAAAGATCTAAATCTCTGTTTAAAACCTCATCTTATGTTTGTAAGTCACCAAGAGTATGTGATTTTTGCATTACACATTTTTTCGTGAATTTAGAATAAATTGTAGAGTGAAAGTTACTGATGAATCATGATTTGTTTTGAAAATGTTTGCATATTTCACACAAAAATTTGTGCGTATGCATGCTTAGTGAATGAGACCCTAAGATCTATGAAAAAGATTGCACACCTTAACGTTAGTCATCCAATCAGATTCAAGTATTGAATGTCTCTGCAGTATGACTAAAGCTAAGCTTGTTACAAAACTCCTCCAGCTTGACATACTTGAGTTTGTCCAGTCTGTAGTTTGGATGGTTGAGTTTATCGGAGAACTGCTTGATTCCTGAATCTCCTGGGTGATTGTAGCTCAGATCCAGCTCTCTCAGGTGTGAGGGGTTTGAACTCAGTGCTGAAGACAGATAACGACAGCCTTCTTCTGTCACCATACAGCCAGAGAGCCTACAAACACACACAGCAACAGCAAACATGACATTAGTTTGACAATCAGATCAGTCACTATCACACACTGACCTGTGCAGTTTGCATTTGCAGGTATTTTCTGTAGATACAGACACAAAATTAACAAAAGTGTCTGTGGAAATGAACTAGAGTAAAAGCATTAATTTACTTTTATTAACTTAGTGAAGCCAACAGACACATTTATACTTATTTGCTTTATAGAAAATGTTTTTCAAACATTTACATTTATTTCTGCCATTCAGTAGGTATTATTTATTTTTAACCATTTAAAAAACGTAACCGCCAGTAATTTCCATTGACTAAGTTTTTTCAAATTACATTGTTTTTAATTGAAAATATACTTTTTTTGTATTACATTATTACGTATTACGTTTACATGATTCATTCAATTTTCTTTCATTCAAAAAAACATTAACAAATTCCTTTTAAGAGGGAATGTGTGCATATTATAAATGAAATATTATTTACAAATAGTTCAATTTTATAGAGCCAAGTACATGACATGCAGATAAAAAAAAAGTAAACTGTGTGCATGCTTTACTAAGTCGTTCCCTCATTTTCTTATATTGTGCGCTTGATTTAGTAAATCGAAGTAACTAATTATAATAATAATTATAATTTTGGACCTTGGGTAAGATGCTAAGTGGTACACTGCATACAGCCACTAGATGTTGCCACCGGTTTGTGTCAGAAGCAATCCATGCATTAAGTAAATGTATTTGAAACAGCATTTTGCAATATGTTTAGTAATCACACTTCATTGAGGGCACATGTCAAAAATAAATTATTAGTAATTTATTGTTAAAGCATTGTGTTTATTTTGTGGAAAATTATTTACCTCAGTATCTGCAGTTGACAGTTTGGACTCTTCAGTCCATCAGAAAGAAGCTTCACTCCAGAATCCTGCAGGTCATTGTTACTCAGGTCCAGCTCTCTCAGGACAGAGTTTGAGGACTGTAGAGCTGAAGACAAACTCTTACAGGAATGAGTGGTGAGATTACAGAACTGTAGCCTGTGTAGAGAACAAAAGAAACAGCCATATGAATGTGTATTTGGTAGGGTTTATAATCTAAAGCACAGATGACTTGCAGAATCCTTGAATGTAGTAATTTAGTTGAGGTAAAGCAGAAGTGTTCAGTGTGTTACAAATGAGGCTCCCGCACTTCCTCCCCCGCACCACTGGAGGGAGCCTTCACCGGAATATTGACTCTTTATGATTTGGACTGCATTTCCCATAGGCCCTCATTCCTGGGACTGATTGCGTACACACCTGCACCACATCACACTCTCACACTATTTAAGCACCACACATCGCAAAGTCTTGATTTGCCCCAGTGATCATTTCTTAGCGTTTTTGTAGATTGTTATTCTGTTGCTGATTGGATTGTTTACCCCTGTGTGATTCTCTGCTGCCTGCCCTAACCCTTGCCTGTTTATTGGACTGTGTTTGTTTGCTTCCTGCCCTGATCTTTGCCTGTATACTGAACTCTGTCTGCCTGCCGCCTGCCTCGACCTCTGCCTGTTCCCGTTTACGTCTCTGCATCTGCCCTTGCCTTGTTGTGATTTCTCTTAATAAAAAGCTGCAAATGGATCCCCACACTGTTGACCCTTCATTACACAGTGATTAAATTTAAGAAAGAATTTAAGGCTATAAAAGAAAATGAAATGGCTTCCTTCAGATTATATAAGTGTAAAATGTTTCAATAATTCAACGCTTCATAAAGCATCAAACCAGGGCAGTTTACCAAATATTTTATGTACAGTTTATTTGAATATTTCATTGATTGTCACCACTGTTTAGGTTTAAATGAGTGTTCATATCTCAATGTGTAATGTTTAAAGAAAATGTACAAACGATGATGTTGCGTCTTTGAAAGAGAAGCTGTTGTCACCTGGTCTCATTTTTAATGCATCGCACATTTTTTATCACAACAACTGATTTTCACATTTAATAGCACTACCATTCTTCTGTTTGCTTTATAATCAAACTACAAAACAGCACATGCTAAATTCATGAATGTGATCATGTTTTGAAAGTGGAGTGATTGTTATCAGTGTTTCTTACTGAGCTGATCTGGATTCTTTAACCACCGGCAGCAGCTTCTGGAGAACTTCTTCTGCTGTATTTTGTGCTCCAATAAACTGTTTTAGATCAAAAACATCCATCTTCTGCTCTGATGTCAGCAACACATAAACCAGAGCTGACCACTGTGCCGAGGAGAGTTTGGTTTCTCCTATTTCTCCAGACGTCAGATAACGCTGGATCTCCTGCATCAGTGAATCATCACCCAGTTCATTCAGACAGTAGAACAGATTGATGGATCTCTCTGGAGAATGATTCTCCCTGATCTTCTGTTTGATATACTGAATTGTTTTCTCTTTGTTGTAGGAGCAGCTTCCTGTCTGTGTCAGTAGTTCTCGTAAGAGAGTCTGATTGGACTCCAATGAGAGACCCAGAAGGAAACGCAGGAAAAGGTCCAGATGTCCATTCTTACTCTGTAAAGCCTCATCCACAGCTGTCTGATGCAGCTCAGATAGTGAAACATGTTTTGATGAATTATTTTGGCACAAGAACAAAATCTTAGACAATCGAGTTTGTTTGCTTTGATCAAACACATTTCTGTTATCGCTTGTACAGTAAATGTGTGTATATAGAGCTGCTAGATGTTCCTGAAGGCTCAGATGAACAAAGCAGAAGACTTTCCCCTGATACAAGCCTAATTCCTCTCTGAAGATCTGAGTGCACAATCCTGAATACACTGATGCTTCTGTCATATCAATGCCACACTCTCTCAGGTCTTCCTCGTAGAAGATCAGGTTTCCTTTCACAAGCTGCTGGAAAGCCAGTTTCCCCAGTTTGAGAATCATGTCTTCATCTTTCTTCTGATAGTCCTTCTCATGTTTGATGTTGGTCTGAATGATCAGGAAGTGTGTGTACATTTGAGTGAGAGTCTTGGGAATCTCTCCTCTCTCTGCTTCACTCAACATCTTCTCTAGAACAGTGGCTGAGATCCAGCAGAACACTGGGATGTGGCACATGATGTGGAGGCTCCTCGATGACTTCAGGTGTGTGATGATCCTGTTGGCCAGTCTCTTATGACTGATTCTCTTCTTGAAGTATTCCTCCTTCTTTGGCTCATTGAAGCCTCGTACCTCTGTCACTCGATGGACACACTCAGAGGGGACGAGATCAGCTGCTGCTGGTCTGGAGGTGATCCAGATGAGAGCAGAGGGAAGCAGATTCCCCACAATGAGGTTCATCAGCAGCACATCCACTGAGGCTGATTCAGATATATTACACAGTTTCACATCGCTCTTAAAGTTCAGAGACAGACGACACTCATCCAGACCATCAAAGATGAACAACACTTTATATTCATCACTGGATATTTCCATTTCTTTGGTTTCAGGGAAAAAGACATGAAGAAGACCTGAAAGACTGAGTGTTTTGTCCTTCATCAAGTTGAGCTCTCTGAAAGGAAGTGGAAATATGAGCTGGACGTCCTGATTCTCTTTCCCTTCAGCCCAGTCCAGGATGAACTTCTGCACAGAGACTGTTTTTCCAATGCCAGCGACTCCCTTTGTCAGCACAGTTCTGATGGGTTTGTCTTGTCCAGGTAAAGGTCTAAAGATGTCATTGCATTTGATTGGTGTGTCCTCTGTTGCTGCTCTCCTGGATTGTGTCTCAATCTGTCTCACCTCATGCTCATTATTGATCTCTCCACTTCCACTCTCTGTGATGTAGAGCTCAGTGTAGATCTCATTCAGGAGTGTTGTGTTTCCCTGCGCTGCTGTTCCTTCATTCAGACACTGAAACTTCCTCCTCAGGTTTGATCTAAATGTGTTGAGGCTGTAGGCTTTATGACTGTAAAATAAAAACGCCACATTATTACATGGGTTAATAAGGACAATGCCTAGTTCTGTATCTTATATTCAAATTCAAATATCTGATATAGAAATGTTTTACCTGAGATCAGGCTGTGTTTCTCCACTCTTTAAATGTATTGGCTGATCTATAGATGCATCACTCTTCATAGACTCTAGTTCTGATCTCTTCTGATGAACTGAGCTGAAACAGAGAGAGATTAATGTGAATACTTCAAATTACTGTATTCAACAACTCAATTCTTTATTTATCATTAAAGAAATAACTCTAATGTGTTTTACACTATAAAGTAAAGATAAAAATACCCACAAAGAAAGCACAAGAAGAATGTCCTATCTCTTATAGAAAATACATGATAATATAGAACGCCATACTATAATCAAGTTTTTATAGAAATGTTATACCTGAGGCCAGTCTGTGTATCTCCACTCTTAAAGTTTACTGGAAGACCCATAGATGCATCACTCTTCATAGACACACAGCTGGGCTCTGGTTCTGATCTCTTCTGAAGAACTGAGCTAAAACAGAGAGAGATTAATGTGAATACTTCAAATTAACTATAATGTGTGTTTTACATTATAAAGTAAAGATAAAAATACCCACAAAGAAAGCAGAAGAAGGGTGTCCCATCTCTTGTAGAATATACATGATAATATAGAATGCCATACTATAATCATGTTTTTATAGAAATGTTATACCTGAGGCCAGTCCGTGTATCTTCACTCTTAAAGTTTACTGGAAGACCCATAGACGCATCACTCTTCATAGACACACAGCTGGGCTCTGGTTCTGAACTCTTCTGATAAACTGAGCTGAAACAGATTCTTTATGATTACAATCATCTAAAGATCATATGCATTAAAAAAATAAAATAAAATAAAATATGAAAAGCACTCAAGGAGGCTTATAGTTCTCAATAAATGTTAAACTTTTTAAAAAACAGGGAAAAAAAAAAATTGTAGACAGTCATTTCCTCTATAACATAAAAGGATATTTGATAAGTTACTCAAAGTACCTGTGTTCTGGAAAATAATCTTCATTTCTGGATGTTTCTGTGTCGTCCATGATGATCTGAACAGTTTGATCTCCACCTCTGACTCTAGACGGAAGTGACAAACAATCACAGAAACTAAAGTAATCAAACAGCTTTTATAACTCATCTGAATGATCTTGAGCTGGAGAAATAGATCAGCATCACTCAAATACATGAAGTTAGTCACATCTTTAGTCTTTTACACAATCACAGTCAGCATTAAACACACAAGAAACATTGTTCATTTTCTTTAGGTTGAAAAATATCATACATACTGATTCACAGAAATCCTTTTCCACTGAGTATCTACACATAAATTCCTGCCTAAACCTTTATTAATGACTCAGTTTTAAAGATATTCTGTCTAGTAAATGATCGATTCTGTCTGTTTAAATTGGCGAAACATCAGCTCTGAAGATGTACTTTCACTTTCATTTATGACATGAGGTGTGTGTCATGGGTTGCCAGATCCTGTTAAAATGTCCAGCACAAAACCGACTCAAAAACCTGCCGAAAGGAATGAAGACTAGATCAGTTTCAGTGTTGAAAGTCTGTGGTTTTACCGTGGAATACTGTTAAACTGTTGCTGAGGTCTTGATATTTTTCCCCCTGAAGGTTAAAGTTCCCTCTATTTTTGGGTTATTTTTGATTAGCCATTGTGTTAGTATTGTGGCACAGACCTGCCAACTATAATTGTTGAGTTATTATAATCCAGTATAATTAAGTTAAAAAAAACAGACAGAGCCTTACATATGAAAACTTGTCTTTTAAATTATTTTTAAAGTTTTTTACCTTTATAAAGGGCATTTTTAAATCATTAATTAAATGTATGCTTCACCTTTTATTTCAAATTCTTAATTTCATCAATACATTCAATTAGAATAATAAGACACTATGGCACTATAACCAATCAAATAAAATTACACAGAAAGGTTATGATATTGTTGTAAATATTTTTTGAATATACAAATAAGAAATGTTGGGGGGGGGAATTATTTGACTTTTGAACATGAAACTATTCATGTACACTTTTCATCCATTAAGGCATAGGGATGAGCCCTTCCGAATGGAATGCAGGGACAGTGGTTTATAAATGGGCCATTGAATCTCTGACTCAACCGATTAATTTAAAACGCTGAATCATTTAGTAATGAAACAGTTGAGTGTTGCTGCAAGATGATGGTTCTGCAGTAATCTTTGTTTGGAACTAAAACAAATCAGTCAATATTGCACTCTAAAAAATGCTGAAACAACCCAAGTTGGGTTAAAAACAGACAAACATTTACATTTACATTTTACATTTATGCATTTGGCAGACGCTTTTATCCAAAGCGACTTACATTGCATTATACTATACATTTGTATCTGAGTGTGTGCAATCCCTGGGATCGAACCCATGACCTTGGCATTGCTAGTGTATGTTGTTACGGCTATGATGCAATGTACACTTTGGCTTGGCTGTGTTCCTGCTGTCCTTTTCTCTTTCAGGATTGGTCCTAGGCATAACGAGAGGCTGCTGGTGGTTGGACCGGAGCCATGGTTCATGGTGGTATAGGCCCCCCATCGTATGATATAACCAGACCACAACTAGAATTTCTGGTGGGGTCTGGATTTAATTCAAGGCAATTCATGTTCTCATTCTGTTTACGCCAAATTCTGACTCTACCATCTGAATGTCTCAACGGAAATCGAGACTCATCAGACCAGGCAACATTTTTCCAGTCTTCAACTGTCCAATTTTGGTGAGCTCGTGCAAATTGTAGCCTCTTTTTCCTATTTGTAGTGGAGATGAGTGGTACCCGGTGGGGTCTTCTGCTGTTGTAGCCCATCCGCCTCAAGGTTGTGCGTGTTGTGGCTTCACAAATGCTTTGCTGCATACCTCGGTTGTAACGAGTGGTTATTTCAGTCAAAGTTGCTCTTCTATCAGCTTGAATCAGTCGGCCCATTCTCCTCTGACCTCTAGCATCAACAAGGCATTTTCGCCCACAGGACTGCCGCATACTGGATGTTTTTCCCTTTTCACACCATTCTTTGTAAACCCTAGAAATGGTTGTGCGTGAAAATCCCAGTAACTGAGCAGATTGTGAAATACTCAGACCGGCCCGTCTGGCACCAACAACCATGCCACGCTCAAAATTGCTTAAATCACCTTTCTTTCCCATTCTGACATTCAGTTTGGAGTTCAGGAGATTGTCTTGACCAGGACCACACCCCTAAATGCATTGAAGCAACTGCCATGTGATTGGTTGATTAGATAATTGCATTAATGAGAAATTGAACAGGTGTTCCTAATAATCCTTTAGGTGAATGTAGATGGTTATCACAAACTCATAAGGTAATGATTCATTTTCTTTACATCTGCAGAAGTCACACTAAAAGTAATTACATTTATTTATATAAATCATATTTATATATGTGTACAGTTGTTTAGACTGGTAATTGTTGTAATTGTGTTGAAGCCATACATCCTTAATGTTGACAAATATTAGACAATTTTTGTAATCCATATTATATAGACTCATAGTAAGATTTTGTGTCAAAGTATTGCATTGTATAGCCATTGTAAAGTTACAAAATCCAGAAGGCTTGATGAATTTATCAGCTATGTAATCTTCCTTCATATTCATATTATACTAGAGGAAGAGCTGCATGATAATTAAAAAATATTTTGCTTTCAAAGGTGTCGGATTATGATTCATGGATCAATTGATGGCTACAGTCCGCTTGTGTTTTCCTTGTTGCATCCAACAACAATCGCAGCAGTACAGTCCTGCAACATTTCAACACAACCGTCACCCAGTATGGTGTGCCATCACTAGTGTGTTGTGCTTACGGCGGAGAGAACACTGATGTGTGTCTCTTCATGAATGTCTCCTGTGGAATGAGCACCAGGAGTGATCTCAGAGGTCAGAGTACACACAATCAACGGATAGAGAGGTTTTGAGGTGATCTTTGGTCCGGCATGATCAATGTGTACCATGGCCTCTTTACATTCCTGGAGTCGGAGGGGATCATTGATCCTGACAATGAACTGGACATGTGGGCTTTGCAGCATGTGTATATCCCGAGACTAAACAGGGATCTCAGAGTTTTCCGCCGTCGCTGGAATAATCATGGCCTGCACACTGAGGGATTTAGCACTGCAATACAGCTGTTAGTCCGAGCATGTCACGGTTGCAGAACAGGCCCTTGAGAGTCATTCAGGGTGTATTTGAAGGGCCTGTCAATGCTTCAGAACTTCAGGGTGTTCGACCACAGGGTTTAGATCCAGCAATGGCACAAGAAAGGGATCCACCTGAGAACCATAATGCTGATCCTCTATGGAGAGAGGACATTCATGTCCCTGAAAGTCTGCTCACTCTAACTGAAGGTGATGTTCATCAACTCCAACTCTTGGTGGATCCTCTGGAAGTCTCCAGGGATCACATGAGTGTTGACTTTCTTCAGATGACAATTATGTTCCTGCAGTCTGTGGTTCATCCATAAATTGTGGTAATATTGAAGTTTTGTGACATAATTTATAACAGTAGTTGTAAGTTCTGTGTTTTGGTATAAGCCATTGTAAGCTAGTTGGTCTTTTTTGTCAATCATGTATATTTAGCTTGTGTTTGTGTGATGTTGACTGCATTGCACATTGCACATATCTGTAAATATGTCCCTGGATGTGGTATAAAGTTCCTTATTCAAAAGGGTAATTGGGGTTTTTTATCACAGATGAAATCTCTTTGTTATTCTGCTCTCTGGCATATTAATTATCAGTAAATTATTCATAAAATATATATATATATATATATATATATATAATGCCATGTTGGACAATTTAAAATTAATTTATTAATATGCATTTATACACTTGTAGATGTCCATCATATAACATATGGTTAGTAATACATTCATTTATAAAGATTTAATTATTTAAAAATACTTAATACATTTCTAGACGTTTGGTTTCATGCGTTATATGATGTACATAGTTAATTATATAGTTAAAGTCTTGAATATGATGTTTTACAATAGGTACATAATAAAAAACATAATTACATGCAAAATATTTTATGTGACTCTTGGAAACCCCGCCACAAACAAACAAACAGGCTGATGGGAAAACGTGGTCTGCATAGAGCGCATAGCTACAGTCATCATGGAGAAAGATCAGCGCTCATCCTGTTAGATCATGTCAGATCAGAGGTACAGATCACGTCTCATAAGTTTAAGATCACAGATGAATGCTAACTTTGATAGATTGATAGGACAAGCAACTCTGGAAAATGAGCACATAAGACAGTCTCACTGAAAGGTAATCTGGCGTTACTGGAAAATAATGTATAGTCATAAAGATAAATTGATACTTTATTTATTTCATGTATAACCCAGCCATAAATTATGTTAATTGTGATTGAACATGAACATGCTGTGCACAGTGTTGCAAATTGTTTTCAGCTGAAAGTAGCTAAAACTGGTCACTAAATAATTAATAGCAAGTCCACAGATCTAAATTAATTAAATAAAGATCAGTGGGCGAGTCACGGAGTCTAGATAATGTTTGTCCAAGAAGTTGCTAGATTTGTCGCTAGACTTTTGAAAAAAGTCTCAAAAGGGGTGGGGAAGTCAGGAAGAACTGCTAAATTGGCAGCACTCGACAGACGATCACTTTTATGGCAAGACAGCTGTGCTAAAAGAAATGTTGAATCATGTGAGTGAAACTGAAGGGTTCCTGCTTTAACATTAGTGATATTCTAAAACAAAATATCCAATTTGGTGTAACTTTTGTACTTGTAGGGCACAAGAGTTCAGAAATGAGACGAATCCAAGGCCGCCAAGGAGAAGGAGGAGGGTAACCAATCCCCCGTGTACGTTAAGGGTACGCTTGGGATTTATAAATGAGGGAACCAGTCGACCGTGAGCATTGCATTGATGGGAAGTAGTCAGTTTTCAACAGATGAAGGTCAAAACATTTATGATACATGTACAAATATGCATTTCAAATATAAAATAGGATTGTGTCATTTGTATTTGATAGAGTTGATGAAAAAAGCTACATATTTTGTATTGAAATACTTTAG
Organism: Anabarilius grahami; assembly: GCA_003731715.1. Taxonomy (NCBI): domain Eukaryota; kingdom Metazoa; phylum Chordata; class Actinopteri; order Cypriniformes; family Xenocyprididae; genus Anabarilius; species Anabarilius grahami. The sequence goes on from RJVU01071064.1 coordinate 344,869, forward strand.
TGTTTTGTATTTTTGTAGTTTTAAAATAGTGTAAAATACTTTTTAAGAAGTCTACATGATGACATCATAGACATGCATCCTCTGATTGGAGCCTGACAGACTGTGTTCCCCTGCAGATTCTTAAAGGGATACTCCACCGTTTTTTCATATTAAACTATGTTATTCCCTTAACTAAGACGAGTTGATACATACCTCTCTCGTCTGAGTGCGTGCACTAAATCGCTCTGTCTTGCGGCGAAACTTTGTTAGCACTTAGCTTAGCCCAGTTCATTCAATAGGGGCCAAGCAGAGAAGCTACCAAACACCTCCACGTTTTCCCTATTTAAATACAGTTACTCAAGTAGTGTAACTCGACCTAGGACGGTGACACAAAACAAAACGTTGCGCTTTTCTAAGCGTGTAAAATGGATAACTATATTGTATGGCGGAATACCATAGCAATTGCTCGGGAGCACTTTGACTTGGCGCAGTAGTATCTTCACTCGTGAAAAGTCCTCTCACCGGCCCCCGCTCCCTCTCCTCCTCCCTCTCATTTCCGTCTCTACACAATTTACACACAATTCAGAGCAACAAACAGAGCAGGTGAGGGACACAACACTCTTCTTCTTCTTGCTTTACGGCGGATCGCAGACATTTAAGTGCATTACCGCCACCTATCACACAAAAGGACCATTGACACTCTCCCAATGATTTCATACTCAAATTACCAATACAATCACTCTTTATTCCTATACCCACAGAGATGCTTCATAGAGTTTCATCCGGCGCTGCGTGTTCAGCTCCTCCGTCCTCACTCAGCCTCATGGCGGGAAAAAATAAATAAATAAATAAAAACTACTTATATACGCTTGTGTAAACCAGTACTTCCCAAAAATTTTAACATTATTGACATTATATCTATACCTGGATTAATTTATTATCAAACTCCACACTCTTATTCATTAGTTAATTCTTTAATTCATTCCTTTCAACAATATATCTCCTACAATGCATTATTACATGTTCAACTGTTTCATTAACATTCCTCACATAGACCTGTTGGATATTTGCACAATACTGTTCAATCTTAATCTAGTAATTATGGTCTCTTCAGATCTACTCCTACCGGACACTCTTCCTTTACCCACTGTTGGCTGAATTTGAAACTAAATATCTACCTTTTATATCTGAATCCCATTGATGTTGCCATATATTCAGAATATTATTTTTGATTATTGATTTAATCTCTGACCTACTAAAAGGAGTCTGTATATCAACCACTTCTCATTCTATGGCTTTTTTAGCTAAACATCTGCTTTTCATTTCCTCTGAAGCCAACATGAGCCAGAACCCACAAAAACTCTACTTCTATATTATTTTGCTTAAGTGAATATAATTCTTGAATAATCTCTATTACCAAGTCTTGTCTAGTTTCTGACTTCTGCTCATTCAGACTTATTAGAGCGGAGCTAGTATCTGAACATTCAATTGGACACAACACTCTGGAAGACAGGCTTCAGTGTGAACGACTCTGGGAGCTTCTTTTGAGCGTGCGTCCACAACGAGCATCAGGTGTGAGCAATCATCTCTCTCTCTCCAGCACCTGGTAGAGCAGCAGAGAGACACACAGAGAAAAGGAAAAAAAAAAACAGTACACAGAACAAAATACACACTACCATATGACACAATCATGCAGCGTAACATGTGTTGATGTGATCCTTATGTTATGAAGAGAAGAGATTTTTCCACTGAATTGTAAGACTTGATTGCCATCGAGGTGGTAGATATAGAGGATGTGAAGCTGCCGTCAGGCCGCGTTCAGTTCTAGTCTGGTTTGTTTATATCGCGCTGCCTTTCTGCTAGTGAAGTTAGGGCAGTATTTTGATTTTCTGTTGTGATTGTGAAAAATGTCGCCATTGCAGGTCATTCATGCTGAATCGAGAATTGCAACAGGAGCTCACATCATCGTTCAGGGAAAAACTGGACGGTGTAATACAGTTTTTGCCTTTTCTACGTGTAAAAACACACTAAAGCAGGCTGAGGAGGTGACGGGGAGACGCTGTATAGTTAATCTAATAATGTCAATGATTGAACCCACTGCCTATCACTCAATGAAATAATCACAGCTGAGTGTTTTTGAAAGTGTTGTATTTTGTTTTGGTGTAATAATTAAATTACATTTGCGAGTATGACTCTCATTCGGCTAACCTGCACAGAGCCACTTCAGACCTGTTCACGAGCTTCTGGGTTTGATTTTGGTTGTCATTCGTTGAAATAAATACAAAAAACATCCAGTGTGTCGGTGTCTGTCCTGAATGTCCCTCTGATTCTCCTCCGTGGTCATATGGGAAAGTGAATATTTACAAAGAAAACATTAAAACTACAGTTACATTTAACGTTACACCCTTCCAACAAAGAAATGGATTGACTTCAGTCAGCTTGTTGAACACATTTTTTTTTATTTTTCTACCACATGATGGCTGAAGCAGGAGCATGTGACACTGTTTTCATGGTAACCAGATCAACATCGTGAACAGATTTCTACAAAACTGAAGTGAAATCACCAAATGATCATGATAAAATAGCTTCTCTTCCCTGCAAACGATACCATGAAGAATCTGGATATTTAACCAAGTCAGAAACAAAAATGAGGTAAGCAGGTATCCATATTCATTTCAGTATCAGCAGACGCAAAACGCTATAAAAGGTGCCAACTTTAAAGTTAAAAAATGATATAACTTACATAAATGATAAAAGATCCTTGTGGTTTCTCGGTTTGATGGATTTGAGCAACCATAAACGACGCAAAACATAGGAATTTTGAGTTTGTGATTGTATTCCTATACAGAATAATCACTCCTTGCCCTTCAGCCACATTTCATATCCATACATTTACATACAATATAGATTCTTAATATTGCGTGTGGTTATCTGGATGATCTATGCCTTTTTATGTTTTTTGGGTCTCTTGTTTGTCCTGAGCAGTTAAACTGAGCTCTGTTCTTCAGAAAAATCCTCCAGATTCTTCAGTTTTCCAGCATCTTCTGCATATTTGAACCCTTTCCAGTAGTGATTGTATGATATTGAGATTCATCTTTTCACACTGAGGACAACTGAGGGACTCAAACACAACTATTAAAAAAGGTTCAAACATTCACTGATGCTCCAGAAGGAAACACTATGCATTAAGAGTCGGGGGGTGAAAACTTTTGAATTTGAAGATCAAGATAAATTTTACTTAATTTGTCTTCCAGGAAACACGCAAGTATCTTCTGTTGCTTCTGAAGGGCAGTACTAAATGACAATTTTTTTTTATTTTAAACAAAGTAAAAATTTCCACACATCTTCATCCTGTTCAAAAGGTTTTTACTTCATCTACAACATTCAATAAACACTCATATTCATTCTAACCTTGTTGTGAGTCTGTGTTCCTGTAACAATTATACAGCTTGGATGCGTCAGGATATTTATTAACAAATCTCCAACAGTGTTGATCAAAATGAAGAAAGTCATGCACCCAGGATGATGAAAATCTACTTGTAAACTCAGATTCTGGGTCCGAACATTGCGACACCCAAAGTGAATCGTGCGTGTGATTGGACAGAAAGTGAGGCTTTGTTTGTCATTGGTCACGTGATTTCTACATTAACAACACAAGCATTGACTCCAGGAACGCCTATTTATGCTCAACACGAGCTCTGAAGCCTGGGTTCAAATGTCACATCACTACTTGACCCTCTTTCTGGTGTGGACCTTGGATTAATCTCAGGGCCGCATTAAGACTATTAAGGCAGGAACACACCAAGCCTAAGTTTTCTCATTGTGTTCCACACCGTCGGCTGAAGTTGGTCGTCGGAGCTCGTCGGTCCGTTGGGCCATCTGATCATTCTGATTGGCTGTTCAGATACTGCCACCTGCTGGTTCAGAAAGGCATTTCATCTTACGCAGGCGCAGAACGGACGTGCTACTTGGCCGTCGGCTGTCTAGCGTTGGTTTGGTGTGTCAGGCCAACTTTGGACACAGATGCTGCCGACGTGAGCCAACCCCGCAGTCTACTTTCATCGCCACTAGTTCGTCGGCGTTGGCTTGGTGTGTTCCGGCCTTTAGGGCCCTCTCGAGGGGCCCTTCATCCACCAGAACTATAACCTGCATTCACTCAATCTTCTTAATCACACAGTGCAAGTTATCAGACTTTTATTTTGCATGAATAAAGGCCATTACCAACACATCCAAACCTGTAGGTCTGTGATAAAATAAAAATATCACTGCATGAACCACATATTCATTTCGTTAATGAAAACTATGATGAAAAATGTTCGTTCTTTTTTTGCATGACTAAGACTAGACAATGAGAGACGACACCAATGTCAATGAACGAAACACAAGCAATATTGTTGACGAAAAAAGACGAGAATGAAAGGTGACTAAAAGACTAAAAACCAAAATCACTCTTTTCAAATCACTTTTTGTGTTTGTCGAATAAAGGGGGCAAAACATTACAGGCTGTTTTTACGGGCGTTTAAACCTCCAATCAGAGCTTTTCTGTTAAAAGAACATGTTTTACTTACTGTTTGCTATCTGGACACCACAGATACACACCCTCTCTAGTCTACACTGAGGAGGAAGCGCAAAAACACAGACAAGTAAGCTGGAGTTCAGCGATCTTCATTTGAGATTTTCTACTCTAATTAAAGTGCAATTCAGTCGGTCTATATTGCGCTGCTCGTTTACTGACTAAATCTGCGACCGAAGTGTAGGCTGATATCCAGCAGTGGCTCTCAAACTGACGTATGAACAAAACGATGAGTTTTGCCGTTCGTTTTATTCTACTCCACCTTAAAATAACATTAAAACTGAATGTATTTTTAGCAGGTAAAATGCCGTAAACACACGACATTCAGTCAAAATACCTCATCTTTCGCGGTCAATACTGACTGTATCCACACAAGCCAGCATCGCGCTACATTAGTGCTTTGTAAAAGTGTGGATTCAGCACTTACTAGCATGAAGAGCAAAGAGACACAGACTGCATAGAGATTTCTCTTCGACACAAAAACACCCTTCTGTGAGTTACTGTTTTTAATGTTGATCATATTATACCAGCAAGAATGCATTGTTTCCCTAATATCCACACAATTTCAAATGTGACATTGATTTTACAACAGTTCAACAAACAAACTTACATTTTAAACAGTATTGTCAGTATTGCTATGTGTAGATATTTAAAGAAGGTTTTTAAGCATGACTGTTAGGATTTATATGAGATGGTAACACTTTACAATAAAAGTCCATTTGTAACATTAAGGTTAATAAAAGTATTGTTTATTGATAATTTCAGAATTTAGTAATGCATTTTTACATTTACAGTCATATATTTTAACAATAATTATACCTTGATCATTCATGTTAGTTCAGAGTGCATTAACTATGTTCATAACTCACTAACTAATATATTAATATATTTGAAGTACAATACCTCATTGAACGTTTTTAGAAACTGTAATACTTGTCATTGAACTGCGTTTGGATTCTCACTCCTTCTGCTGTATTCCACTAATGCCAAATCATTACATGCAGCCTCATTTTAAGCAATGCATGCGGATATCTAAATAATTACTTTAAATTATAATTAAGGCATTTAACTGAAGCACTTGATTATCTTTGGAGTTAAAGCATCCTGATATGTTTTCATGATTGTGCGAGTGGCAGCGGGACTTCAGTCGGAGGGTTTGGATCACTAGTAATCTTTAAATCCCGACAGAACAACACCGGTTCTTCGCCAAGACCCATTCTGTACTGCCACAGATATACAGATTCATTTGGCTTCAGCACAAATGAGAGTTGTTCTTCCTCTTCATTCATTTCATTCCAGCTTTCATTTTCAGTGCGGACATGTGAACCTCCATATTCTCCAGAAATGGAGAACTGTAAATTTGTAATTAACTTTGCAAGGGCTCCAGTTTCAATTGAGCCTGACGCGGCTATGTCCCAGTTGTGTGTGATCTGGGTCATCTTCTCCTTATTCCATCCCACCTTTTTAGTGATTTTCTTTTGCCATGTCACTGGTGTATTGCTGTCATTAGATATAGTTTTAATATTCTCCCAAATGCCAAAGGCTGGACCTTTAGTTACTGACAGACCACCAGGGAGGAAGTTCAGAACATCGGGATGAACAGAATAGACTTTAGGGCGTTCATTATCGCTGAGGTCAGTAATGCTGCAGAACTGAACTCCCCACTCTGAGGCTGGCTTGAGGAAGTAAATTCTGTTCATTCTTCCAAAGCGTTTTAGCTCTTTTGCTGCTATCATGCCATAAAATATCAATGAATCGATGAATCCCATGCCCCAGTAATAGAGCCCGTTTCTGCAGTCGGGATGCAGGTCGTGTTCTTCAGCATCCGAGTCTGTATTCATGTCTGATGTTATTCGATAAATGCCCTTTTCTTGGAAGATAATGTAAAACTTGTCATAGGCTGAGAAGTAGTGGTCTCCACCCTGGCAGTTGGGATGAAGGCTGTAAACTTCAGCTTCACTGTCTGTCGTCAGGTACCTGCAGAATCTACAGTAATTATTTCCCTTGATGATGTAAAAGCAGCCATCCCAACCTCCAAGGTAATGGTCTCCATCTTGGCAGGCAGGGTGCAGACTGAAAATAGAGATGTCTGAATCTGAATTTAAATCACTTGTCCGCATATAGCAGCTGAGATCAGAGCGAAATATATAAAAGTATTTGCCCTGTCCACAGATGTCAGTGCCTTTTGTTTTGCTCTTGGGAATAATGCCGCTCATCGTGTCTGAACCTGCAACACAGAATAAACCAAACACTCAATCTCCACAACAAATGAATGCTGTTATTTTACTCCTTCTATAGATTGAGTTCATTGATTACTAAAACAGCTTTATATGTGAGATAGGAAAATGAAAGATAACTGATGATTTTTATTTCAGTGCATTTAATCATCTTGCAGAAGAAACACTTATGTCAAAATGCCAAAAATGCACCTTTTGAATGAGTATTTTAAAATAAGTAAATTTTTGCCAAACCTGGTGTTTCTATGACTTACTGATTTGGTATTTAAAGCAGAAAATGAAATAACCAAATGACAACCATACACTAACATTAGGAAAACATTCTGTGTTTGCTGAGTCTGTCAGATTCACATGACATTTTGCACATATCAGCCTATATACTGGACATCCTCATTCAACTAAATAATACAAATTCTCCTCAGCAGAGGTGGGCAACGAAGTACATTTACTGGAGTATTTTTGGACAATGTGTCCTTTTAAGAGTAGATTTAAATGTGGGTACTTTTACTTTAAATTGGGTGGCATTCCTCGCATTACTTTATTTTCATTAAATACTGTACATGTTAAGAAGTTATAGTTATATAGTTTATTCCAAGCGTGTCGTTTTGTCCTTTTTTTGAGTCGACTGTGTTCAAAGTCTTGATCAAACAAGTTAGCTAAACTGTCTAAATTGGTTTGAGAATGATTTGTTCAGTTCCTGCCCGCACTGAATCGTCTGAAGCGTTTCTCAAGGCTGATTTATACTTCTGCGTCGGAGCCTCTGCGCCGTAGGCTATGCATCTGTTTTATAAAGTAAGTAGTGTTCATGTTATATGAATCAAAATACGAAGCAGTCACTTGTCTGCTGCCTGCCCTGACCCTTTGCCTGTTCCCGTTTACGATTCATCTCTGCCTTGGACATTGTTATTGCTGGTGTTTGACCCCTGCCTGTACGACTACGATCGTTTATAATAAAGCTGCATATGGATCCCATCGAGTCTGCCGCCTTGTCATAATTTTATTCATTCAACTCCTACTCAGACTTCAAGCAGCAAATCTCGCCAATCGGTAAGTTCGTTTGATTCAAAGAAACATTATAGAAACTTTCTGACATGTTTTACAAACATACAAACAAGGTTATCATCCAATATTTTAACAGCAATAAGTATGGTTACCATCTCCTTACCCCTGTATATTATATTCAATCTCTTATTGCTGCAGAAAACAGAAAAAGAGAGAGCAACAACAAAAGCACATGTAGCTGGAGAGCGTAACGCGGCGCTGAGCGTCTATTTCACACTGAAGCTCTCAGGGCTCTGTGTTATTCACCGAGAGTTGAAGAATGTTCATCTTTGGGTAAAACGCTGCGCTTTTAAGCCGTGGTCACACTAGACTTTGAGCATGAAACATTTCTTCAGACACTGCAATGGTCGTGATATGACATTACGCTCTTTATGAACAAATTCAACATATAACAAAATAGAAATACACTCAAAAAGTAAAAAATATAATTTGCTTAAAGGGATACTCCACCGTTTTTTCATATTAAACTATGTTATTCCCTTAACTAAGACGAGTTGATACATACNCTTTTTTCAGTCAACTTCTACTCTTTATTCAATTCATAATAATCTGTATTCGTCTAAAACACCTAACGCGCTTGATCATTCAAGCAATCATGGATTTAAGAAAATGGTTTACCACCACCTCGACGACAACAGTGAAAACTGTCATGCCTAGCACTAGCACCAGCACCACTAGTGATGTCGACAGGCCAGTGACAGAGGCCCATCCGAGCGACGGTAGGCGAGCTAGCGTGACTGCTGCCAGTCATGATGATGATTCTTGCCCAGATGATTTGGGAAAAGATGAGCCTTTGCAAATAACACTAAAATCGTATCCCACACGCTTATTTGGCACCAGAAACAGATCATTTTCACACGCGTGGTTTCAGAAAAGAGATTGGCTCGAGTATTCGGTTAAAGCAGATGCGGCCTTCTGCTACCCTTGCAGAAAATTTAGCGCTAGAAGTGCTACGCAGATCAAGATCGGGCAGCCGCAGAGCGGGACTAGGCTTGACCCAGCTTTTACAACCAAAGGCTTCCATGACTGGAAACACGCTGTGGAAACAAATAAAGGATTCAGCAGACATGAAATGTCCAAAGAACATTTGACTTGTCATAGTATGTGGAAAGAAAAAGTAAGCCGAATTGATAAAGGTAAAGAAATCTCGACGCTACTCTATGCAGAACAAATACAGAGAAATCGATACTACATGTCGTCTCTTATTGATGTTGTGGAGTTTCTGGTGTCCAACCAATTACCCTTGAGGGGTAAAATTGAGGCCTTTGATCATATGGATGAAGGTGGGAGTGGACTGTTCATGTCATTACTGGAATTCAGCATCAGGAAGGACCCCCAGTTGGCTGAAATTGTGAAAACAATTCCAAAAAATGCCACTTACACAAGCCACGAAATTCAAAATGAACTCGTTGCTGTAATGAGCATCATTGTGACCGACGCAATAGTGAAAGAAATCGGCGATTCGTGGTTTACTGTGAAAGTAGACGGAACCAGGGACCCTACTGGAATGGAAAACATTTCTATTGTAATTCGCTACTTCAATGAAAAAACACTGGAAATTACAGAACGATTGCTTGTGATGACCATCGCAAATTCGGGTGATGCACAAACCATCACAAACATGATACTTTCAGAGCTGTCCAAGGCAGGCTTGAATGCGTCTAAGATTCTGAGTCAAGTGTACGATGGAGCCGCGGTGATGTCGGGGAAATATGGTGGAGTGCAGCGACTTCTGCAGGAAAAAGTTGGCCGGGAGATACCGTACGTACACTGTCTAAATCACCAGCTGCACTTAGTTGTTGTGCATGCGTTATCTGCTGAGAAAGCCATTCAAGATTTTTTCAGCATATGCAACGCGCTTTATAACTTTTGCCGTAAACCCACGGTTGCTCTACAATATAGATGTGACAGACTCAAACGTTTACTTGACCAGAGGTGGACAGGCCATCTGGCTACTGTTGCCGTCATCGTCAGTTCATTCGAGGACATTACATCAGTTCTTGAGCATGTCAGCTCTGCAAGGACTTATGGAGCTGAAGTTCGCATGGAGGCGGTTGGACTGTTAAGGGAAGTGTCAGATGAAAGCTTCATTTTCATCTGCCATTTCATTCACAAGGTAGGCCTAAGACATTTAGGCTATTTTAATTTTGTGTGTGTGTGTGTAAATATTATTTTATTTTATTAAATAACAAAATTCAACAAGTCAAGTCAAAGTTTTCTTTAAAAAATGTAAAATAAAATTTGCATATAGGCTATTTTAATTTCAATCATTTAAAATTGATAAATCAATTCTCATTTCAATTCGATAGAATTTTATGAATTTTAAATGCACGAATGGACTAAATACTTTTTTAGTTTTTAAAAGCCTTTTTCAAGATTTATGCGCTTCAATTAATAGGACAATTCCATCAAAATTAATTGAATAATGCTTACATATGAATCAAGAATTTTAAATGAGAAGCACACTAGAGCTTAATAAAATATTTTGTATAATCTTAAATTATAGCCTACATTTAAACTTTTTATTTTATTTATTTTAAAACTATTTTAATTTATGAATACGACTCCCATAAACTAAATGGTCCATTCCCTTTTTGCTTAATCTAAAAATGCTTTATAATGCTCAAGTTTTTACTAATTATTTCATAATATGAATAATGTGTAAGGAGTATTCAATTCAATTTGATGACATTTTACTATAGCCATAATCGACATCTTTAAACTTGAAAAGGGATTTTTTCAGTTAAAACAGTTCGACTAAAGATAGTCGTAATATGGGTTTAAATAGCCTGATTTTATTTAGGCCTATTTTTATTTTTTTTAAATGTCAAAAAAAAAAAAAAAAAAAACAGCATTAATTTTGAGATATCCTTCAATGTTCAATTTCAGTTAATACAACCTTTAATTCAATCGTTGCCACCCTAGGTTCTTTTGTTGCTCAATCCTGCCAATGTCATTCTGCAAGGAGAGGATACAGACCTTTTAACTGGGATGAAACTTGTATCTTCAGCTGCCGAATGTGTGCGCAATCTCCGCAGCGAAGATGAATTCTGCATTCTCTGTGACACAGTTACAGCGAGCACAAAAGATGCACCTGTCTCAGCAAAACGGAGGCGACAGGTAAACAAGAACCTAACTGAATATGTAGTTGAAGAAACAACTGGAGCCAACATCATTGATAAAGTGGAGCTACGCAGGCTGTACTTCAGTGCTTTGGATCATATTCTTGGTGAAATTGAGGTGCGTTTCAGTGAACGTAATTCAAAGTTTGCCGCAGCACTTGCCGCTCTTGACCCAGAAAATGAGACCTTTTTGGATGTAAAGTCCATAAAGCCTTCATGGATTTAACTAATTGTACCATTGTGGAAACGGAGTGCATTGTTGCAAAGCAATACATCTCCAGAATCAAAGAGGAGGAAAGCCAGCAGATGATGACTACTAGAAGACTTCTCTCTGAACATCACAAAGTTCTCGAAGCAATGCCTAGTGTTTTGTCCGCACTTAAACTCGCTGTCACATTCGGGGCCTCTACCGCTATGTGTGAGAACTCATTTTCTGTGCTCAAGAACGTTTTCACGGACAACAGACGAGCAATGAACCACACACGTAAGTCTCAGCTCGTGCAACTTGCGTTTGAGCGGGACCTTACAAAGAAAATGCGCAACGAATGGAAAGACCTCGTTCTGAGAAAGTTTAACTCCTCCACTCGTCGACTGCAGCTTTTCTAAAGGTAAGATGTGTTTTTTGCTTTTTTGTCTGATATTGATTATAGCCAGTGCTGGTCCGTTTATTATTTATGAGAATGCTGTAGGCAGCGTTCGTGCTCTGTATCGTTGCGTCTGGTAGCCTAAATGGTGACTTGATGGTTGTTGTTGTTTCAATTAAAAGTGGGTGTATTGTGGAGGTATGCCCCCCCAGTGACACAACGAGGCCCCCTCGTTCGGTATGTCCTGGCGCCGACCCTGTGTATGCGGGAATACCATAGCAATTGCTCGGGAGCACTTTGACTTGGCGCAGTAATATCTTCACTCGTGAAAAGTCCTCTCACCGGCCCCCGCTCCCTCTCCTCCTCCCTCTCATTTCCGTCACGAGCCGTTCGAATGACAGTGGAAACAGAGGTGTAGAATAAAGGTAAAATATATGAAAAATACAGCGTTTTCAAAAAAACCAAGCATTAAGACATGTTAAACTGTGCCCCAAAAACACAATCAAGCCTAGAAAAAAACACTGAACCACCCCTTTAACGTCTGGAGCTGCACAGCCGAATCAACAGACGTTATGCAGGTATTGTAAAGCAAGCAAGGACAATAGCGAAAATGGCAGATGGAGCAATAATAACTGACCTGATCCATGATATTTTTAGTGATATTTGTAAATTGTCTTTCTAAATGTTTCGTTAACATGTTGCTAATGTACTGTTAAACGTGGTTAAAGTTACCATTGTTTCTTACTGTATTCATGAGACCAGAGCTACAGATACTCCTATTTGTAAATGTGGAGGTGATTTGGACAGATGATAGCATGAAACCAGCCCAAAACACACGGCTTAGTAGCCGTAATTTTACTTAAATGGCTTGATGCTGCTGCATAAACTTAATGTAGCACTACTGTTAAATGCTTGAATCTACGCTAAACTGTAAACACCCTTCTAAAACAAACAAGGCTTTGTTTGATGATTCGTAGATTAAAAGAAAAGGTTTAGACGTGAATGTCAAGCCCCGTTCTGGAATCCAGAGTTCTCCCAAATTTAGTGAGGGTGCTCTAATGCAGACACTATTGAGCAAGCATCAGCTTCTGAAACTAATATTCTATTATAGGCCTACTATTAGTCCGAGTTAACATTTAATGCATTACTACTTGGCATATCTCTGTCCCTTGCAATGTTATGTCAATGCATTGATAGTGAATCTCACGTTTTTCTGGTTTAAGAAAGCATCTTAATAAGTGCCATGGAAGCAGTTTAGTTGATTCTGTAGGATATGATCTTGGTAACTTTTCAAGAACATTTCTATGCATATGAGATGATCAGAGCAAAGAGTTTTTTTTTTCATATCGACAACCTGCATTACCCTAGGCCTTTTGACATACAAATTTCATATGGAGGGAATGACACAACTCTCCTTGTCGTGCCATATTGCTTTCTCTGGTAAACATTTTTATGATGTTATACATGTTTCGGTCAGAGACAAGGCAATGGGTTTGCAATGTAAATTCAATGACATTGAAATGCTTTATTTTTTACAATAAATTGTGAGTTCTGTGATAGTGTTATTGTGCTTTTTTTTATTTGGATAGTAGTTGATAGTTCTATAATTCAGTAACACTGCATCTTATGATTTATATATTTTTAAAACACTGTAGAGATATGAAAAGTAAATATTACACTTAAAGTGTCATTTTTTTAAAAGTAAAATTGCATTAAAGATACAATGCTTTGAAAACTGCGTCAGAGCTTCGGAGTCCCGGTATAACCATCACTACATCCATATGCAATGAATCTCCTATTTCTGTTTTAGAGCAAAATGTTTGAGTAATTTTGACTGATATAGTGAACACCTGATGACCGCTAATGAAACACCCTCCAGAGCCAAAGAACCAGTAAAAAAACGTTTGCCAAAATGATATGATTACAGCTTCATCTGTGTGCTCTTGCTTCGTTGAGAATACCTGGAACTGCCTCGGCACACACGGTAAGTTGACATAATTTTAACGCGACAGCGCACGCGATTTGGCAAAGGCTGCGATTATTTAAAGGTGCCCTAGAACTTCTTTTTAAAAGATGTAATATAAGTCTAAGGTGTCCCCTGAATGTGTCTGTGAAGTTTCAGCTCAAAATACCACATAGATTTTTTTTAATTAATTTTTTTAACTGCCCATTTTGGGGCATCATTAAATATGAGCCGATTTACACTGCGGCCCCTTTAAATCTCGTGCTCTCCGCCCCGGAGCTCGCGCTTGCCTTGAACAGCATAAACACAGTTCACACAGCTAATATAACCCTCAAAATGGATCTTTACAAAGTGTTCGTCATGCAGCATATCAGATCAAGTATAGTATTTATTTGGATGTTTACATTTGATTCTGAATGAGTTTGATGCTGCATGGCTAAAGCTAACATTACACACTGTTGGAGAGATTTATAAAGAATGAAGTTGTGTTTATGAATTATACAGACTGCAAGTGTTTAAAAATGAAAATAGCGACGGCTCTTGTCTCCGTGAATACAGTAATAAAGGATGGTAACTTTAACCACATTTAACAGTACATTAGCAACATGCTAACGAAACATTTAGAAAGACAATTTACAAATATCACTAAAAATATCATGTTATCATGGATCATGTCAGATATTATTGCTCCATCTGCCATTTTTCGCTGTTATTGATTGCTTACCTAGTCTGATGATTCAGCTGTGCACAGATCCAGAAGTTAATACTGGCTTGTCTAATGCCTTGAACATGGGCTGGCATATGCAAATATTGGGGGCGTACATATTAATAATGTATTAGTTAGGCTGGTAGTTTCTGCTGTGGTATCAAAGTAGTTAAAGTGGGCTAAGTAATAAATGCAAAGTTACACCCCAATTTTATTTTTGTGTTGATCCGAAAAATGATCCGATCCGTGACTTAATAACCGTGATATGATCCGCACCATGAGTTTTGTGATCCGTTGAACCACAAGGAACTAATGGTCACTCTTTGATTTGTTAAACAATCCAGAATGCACTAAACACACTACTTCATTATAGAGAAAAACAACAAATGAATAAAAATATAATTATAAACTGACCAATAAATAAATAAATAAACTAGGTGACTATATAATTCAGCAGCAAAAAGTATGCTAGCATAATTCTTGAAAAAAAAAACTGCACAGTAATTTCATAAATTCTAAATTTAATAAATTGTTAATAAAAAGTTTAAAATTTCTGTTTGTATTCTTATGAAATGAAAAAAACTATTTACATTTGATTTATATTCACAAAGACTTGTATGTATTTATAATCTAAGATTAAAAGACTTTTATTTTAAATGTATTGTGCAGCTTTTTAATGGGGCAACAAGATATAATAGATACGACAGAACAAATTAGGCTATTAATAATCTTTCAGTGTGTAAAAGCATAATATTAAACGCTTCAAAAGCAGCACAAACTGTGCAGAATGATGCTCTTAAAGCAATACGAGTCACAGTTGCCCTGCGCATTGAAAAGATCACGGCACAAACTGCATCTAACAGTTTATTGATCATATCATATGTTTCTTCACACTTTTAAATTCCAGTTGTTGTGCGTTTGACACCATTTCATAGTCCTTGTGTTGTGCGATCTAACAGACACACTGTAGATGATGACATCGTTCAGAAACAGCAATAAACTCCAGCAAGATAAAGTCATTTTATGCAGATCCACAGCCCTTTATCTACATATCAAGAATAATATGGGAATACTGTAGAGTTTTACCTTGCTGACTGTCATTACCGATGCGTGTTTGAGTGCTGAACAGAGAATGATTGACAGCTGCAGCTGAGGGAAGACGAGTTTCCTTCTAAATTTAACGCTGTAGGCTATTCTTGTCCCTCACATGGAATATGGGTACACGAAAACTAAACTGGTGCTAGTCTATTCTTTCTTCTGTAACTGACTTACACATTAAAGTCCTCCCCGGCGAACAAAGTAATACACCGTCATATATAGTGTATAACAACAATTCGATCATCAATGAAAATAAAAACGTACTGCTGGCTTTCTTACCCGCTCCAGCAAATCAACAGTGCCACCTAACAACCCGACACTACAAACTATCCCTCTCCAGCACATGTCCTACAATAATCTCCAGCACACGTCCCTGTTCCAGTTTCCTCTAGTTTATGCAGAGTTCCTACTACAGATGTTAAGAGTGAAATGCAAACACTTTTTCAGCACTTTCAAGCAGTGACCAATGTCACATTATGTCTTAATGTCATATTTCTACAGCTTCAGTAACTACATGCTAATTTTCATATAGCTGGCACTGTGTGTGAATTTAAAAGCTTGTGTAGTCTTTACCTCCAGTTCAGGCAATGTCTTTTTAATTTCACGTTGTAAGCTTTTGTTATCCATATCTGTAGTGATTGAGAAGAAGCATATTTCATGATGCAGAGAGACAACATTCAGTCCTGAAGCTTGATAGACTGGAAGAGGACAGTAATCACACAAACTGTCCAACACGGGAATCTTTCTTCTGAATTTCCCAGGCAATGAAGTCCAAG
Source organism: Anabarilius grahami (assembly GCA_003731715.1). Lineage (NCBI taxonomy): Eukaryota > Metazoa > Chordata > Actinopteri > Cypriniformes > Xenocyprididae > Anabarilius > Anabarilius grahami. The sequence goes on from RJVU01071064.1 coordinate 360,969, forward strand.
AGCAATCAAATGCAGTTGTTTAAGACTGAGAAAAATCACTGGTATTTTTCCAGAAATGAAGTCCTTACAGCCTCTTGAACACGAGCACAATAAAGCTGCTCATGTTCACTGAACTGTAGGGGAAACACCGAGGCGCTGCACAGAAACTCATGCCACGGTTTTACACAAATTGTGGAGTTTCCTTAAAATATGAATGTATTCTCTCAAATCTGAGGGTCCACAAACAAATAAGAGGGCCAAAGTGCAGAATGAGGTCAGTGTAGTGAAGTGAATAGTGATGTTTTGGCATATCAAATGAGTTCGAACATCTCCTTGAGTTGAAGACAGCTGCCAGACTTGACTCTTGATCCTGCTACCAGCTGATAATGGCACCAGATCTGTGCAGCAGAGCCACACAGCCTTATGCCATCAACCTCATGAGGTTCATTGAGTCCATCACTTCCTAAGTATTTCAATTGTGTGATGGATCTGTTTATTTGAGCATATGTGAACTGTTTCTGGTTTCAGTGATCAATGCCAAGTCATAGGAAATTACTCTTCAAATAGATCATGGCCCAAACATGGAGGTAGGCCAGTGCAAACATGAAAATGTTTCAGTGAATTAAAATTTGAGTCAAAATTGCTCCACTAAATAACAGCGCTTAATATGTGGGGATTTAGCGACAGGCCCACCGGGAAAAGTTCAGGTGCTCCCGATGACCAGTTGATCTCCACAGCCAATCCTGTTGTTAATGCGTCCTCGACTTCACATCGTGTCTAACAAAACCCTTCAGCCGTGACATTCACAATACAGCACAGCCTCTCGTACCTTATTGCTTTCATAAATCAGTCATTTATTTCATATTCTCTCATGTGTTCACTTTGCTCCACTGGTAAACTAAAACAAATCTGAAATAAATGAACTTCACATTAATTATATTTATTAAGAATTTATATGATGCAAGTAATATTGCATTTCAGTAGCAGAATATTTGAATATAAAGATTACACAAAGTTGTGTAATAGATTAACAATATTTATAATCTTTGATATTATGTCTGGTGAAATCAGTGTAAAAAATACATATACGCACCCAGCGCATCTTTTTTTTACCCTGAAATTGAAAGCAAATCAGATTCAATTTTATTTTTTACATTCATATTATATAGTTACTTATTTTTTTTAGATCCAAAAGCTGATCCTTCACAGAAACTCAAATGCAAGAAAGATAAAAATAAACTCAATGTCAAGCAAAAACAATGCATGTCTCCTCAAAATTTCATGCTGGTTGAAATTTTGAGCAGGAAATTACCTTTAATCTTGTAGTGAAGTTTGTTTGATTTAAGGACAGGCAGACAGATATAGTTGGTAGTGTGGGTCACAGTACAGTGTTAACTTTATCAGTGTTAACCTTAGTTCTCAAGAGATAATGTTGGCACTTTTACAAGTCATCAGCATCAAATTCATCTATTCAAGAAGTTTACAGCATTAACTGGATCACAAAACACTCAAACATCACTAGTCAAACGTGTGTGCGATCTTAATGAATGTGCTTATTCATCTAGATTAAGAATTGCGCTAAATCAAGAGTTCATTTCACTTGGAATATCCTGTAGGAAATCCTTTGTAGGTGGAGCAATGACCTTAAAGTTTGGAAAAGGGATGTGTCTGTGGGACAGGTGTGATGGATCTTTGGAGGACTCCCTTAACTCCAGTTTCTTCTGGGCCAGAATATTTCACTATAAAACTGTAATAAAACGATCAGGCGGGAGCTGTCAGATCAGGTCACGTCAGTTAACGCTTCACTCCGCAGCTGACTGTGACCACGAACACGTCTGCTGCTTCTGCTCAAAACAAACAAACAAACAAGACTGGATGATTGTTCACATGTAACAAATTCAGGTGCTTATCCTGAACAGCCAGCAATTTAATTTGCCCAATTTGAACATAATTTGTCTTTATACGTTTGCTTTCAGTGACGATAAAACTTTGAGCTGAAATCAGAAGTTTATATACGCTTGTGTTGAATTCATCATGTTGTTCAGGACATCTACTCTGTGCTTGTCATGAGTCATTTCTTCTTACAGCATTGTTTACAGAAATATTGCTTCAGTTTTAGTTCATTATGGCCCAGTTTCACAGACAGGGTTTAGATTAAGCCAGGATTAGATCTTAGTTCAGTTAGGATATTTAAGTAATTTTTATAAACATACCCTAGAAAACACATTACTGGTGTGAATCTTAAGACTAAACAATGTTTATTATTTTCATGCTCAATAAAATTGTAAATTATTTGCTGTTTTTTTTTTTACATGTAGGTGTTTTTGACAGTAAGATTATTGTAAAAATGTGATTACTGTAAATACTGTTATTAAAGCATAAATTGGTTTAAAATAACTGTATATACCCTTCACATATTTATGTATTTTTAAATTAATTTAATTTTTGCAACCAGATATCACTTATTAAACTCAATAATACACCCCAGGTCTGCTTGCACGAGTAAAATAAACTCATTTAATGTTTAATGCTGGTAACCTGTCGCTCTTTAAATTCTTTGTGCAAATCGGGATGTTTGTCGGCAAGATGCTTTTGCCTCCCTTCGCTTGCGTTATTTTGTAACATCTTTTGCAGACGGGCTTTGTGGTGTCCGTGGGCTTGTCAGCAATGTAAGCAAAATAATGCCGTATTTCGCTTCGTGCATCTGCTTTCTCAACAATTTGTGGACGGTCTGCAAGAACACCTGTATATGCAGCCATACCTCTCGTTTCGTCACATTAAAAGCCATTGTGCAGTTGACAGGAATAAAGACGCACTCAGTATGCCGCGCTGCACACACACTGCCCCCTACTGTCGCACTTTAGGAAATACAGCTGGCACTCAAAGTACCGGTACTAATAAAATGAAGAACCGGACCGTTTTTAAAAGCAGGGTATCGCGATACCTTTCTAGTACCGGTATATCGTGCAACACTAACACACACACGTTTGTTTTTGTGAATTGTGGGGTCATTCCATAGGCGTAATGGTTTTTATACTGTACAAACTGTATTTTCTCTCCCCCTACACTACCCCTACCCCTAAACCTAACCATCACAGGAAACTGTGCACACTTTTACTTTCTCACAAAAACTCATTCTGTATGATTTATAAGCCTTTTGAAAAGTGGGGACATGGGTAATGTCCTCATAAGTCACCCTTTCCTTGTAATACCTATGTCATACCCATGTCATTATACACATTTGTGTCCTGATATGTCACAAAAACGCGCAACAATAGTGTGAAAAAGTGTATTTATTCTTACTCTGAAGTTCCTTTTGAAGCAACTCTAGTGGAACCTTTTTCTTCATTAGCGCTTGACGTTCTATTTGTCCCCTCAATTTTTGTTTTTTTAGCTCGTAGTATTCAATCTTATGTTGTAGGCTTCTTTTATAGTGGGAACGGATGTATGTCACCCTGTGCCATTTGCACAGAAGACATAGAACTGTCAATACATGCCTCATACAACAAAAATAAAGAGGAAAATACAATACTGTCCACCTCTGTATCCCACCTCTCTACAGGTGTGGATTCCTGCAACTCATACTGCAATTCAGAATAGAAAGAACTGGAATAGATATAAATATTATATTATATTATAATATGAAGAAGCAATAAGTCCACCTACTGCACATGCTTCAGCCCCCACTTGCATGGGAACAGGTAAAAGTGTTGGTGTATTGTGTGAAACTGAAGAATAGGGCAAAAACAATGTCATTATAATGAAGTACACAGTAAAAAACCCCAAACCAAAACAAAAAAAACAAGGCAATACTTCCACCTGAAATAGGTTTAGCAGTTAATTTGATATTAATGCAATTCATCACTACTCAACATTTAACGTAGTTGACACAGACCGCCACCGTTTTTTTTGTGTTTTTTTTCTGCCTTTTTCTTGGTGGCTGTTATAACCAGACAACACATTATTTCAATAGTCTCTTTTTGAAAGAGACCAAGAACAGTAGTAAAGTAGTAAAGATTACCATTTTGTAGAATGTTTTTGTATTTTACTTTTACTTGTTCCCATGTTCTAGTGGGTCCTGTGGTGGCTGTAATATCAGAGATGATAAAGTAGTTATACAATTTTTAAAATGTAATAAACTTTAATAAGTGATAAAAACATGTAATATGGTCAGTACTTACACATTTAGTCAGAAGCCAATAGCAGCGTTCCTGATCGGTTACTCTACTATCAATACATAGCCCCGTTTAAACCAACCCATGAACGCACAATTATCTCAGATAACTCAATCCATCTCCATAGAGAGAAGAGCAGCACCATCCCGAGAGGGATGAATACCATCTCTTTTCAACAGGTCAGGTCTGCCCCAAAAACTTTTCCAATTGTCTATGAAACCTATATTATTCTGCGGACACCACTTAGACAGCCAGCCATTGAGTGATGATAACCTGCTAACTATCTCATCACTCCTACGAACAGGAAGAGGGCCAGAACAAATTACTTCTCCTGACATTGTACTTGCGAGTTCACACACCTCTTTAATGTTAATTTTAGTGATCTCCGACTGGCGAAGTCGAATATCATTTGTGCCGACGTGAATAATAATCTTTTACGATAATTTACGATTAGCATTAGCCAGCACTTTTAAATGTGCTTTGATGTCAGGTGCTCTGGCTCCCGGCAAACATGTGACTATGGTGGCTGGTGTCTCTATTTTCACGTTCCGTGTAATAGAATCGCCAATAACTAGGGCACTTTCAACAGGATTCTCAGTGGGTCACTGAGTGGGGAGAACCTGTTTGATGTTCTAATCCAAACGGAAGAGTGGTGTTTAGTACCTGGATTTGAGACCTCCTGGGAAAACTAGGTTGCTGTTGGAAGAGGTGTTAGTGAGGCCAGCAGTAGTGATGTTACGGTCTGTGCCGAGGCTTCGGAGCGTGTGTCGCGAAATCCCAGAAGCTATCAGTGAAGCGCGTATCGAGGCTTGTATCGCTTTAGATCAATGATGTCATTGATGACGTTCGAAGCCTCGCTTCTGCCTGACTGTGCGACATGTTGACAGATATATAAACCCATGGGATCCCCTCAGAATGTGTGGTTTTAGAATAATAATATCACCCCTCATGCCTGTTATGACCAAAGAATTTATTTACACACATTTAATAGCACCATTCATTTGAAGCCAATACGTTTATTACACAGTTATGTTATACAATCATTACAATCAGAAAATACACATTACATTCAAATAAATATATTAGTCTATATTAGTCACTGTTATTTCTAATCCTTAACTGCCGCAAAATACAGTGTATCACGTGAGGTCATCTGTAATGTATCTGCTTGTTTTACACTCTTTGACCACCAGGTGGAATTGTGAGCAAATGAAGCCTCGAGAAATGAACCCTTTTGTGAACCACTTGGCTGAAAAGCTTCAATGCTTCATGAGGCTTCATCTCGCCATCACTAGCCAGCAGGGGGCGCTCACCCTGTGGTCTGTGTGGGTCCTAACGCCCCAGTATAGTGACGGGGACACTGTACTGTAACAAGCACCATCCTTTGGATGAGACGTTAAAACGAGGTCCTGACTCTCTGTGGTCATTAAAAATCCCATGGCACTTCACGCAAAGAGTAGGGGTGTAACCCCGGTGTCCTGGCCAAATTCCCTCTATTGGCCCTTACCAATCACGGCCTCCTAATAATCCCTATCCATTGAATTGGCTCTATCTCTCTCTCCTCTCCACCTACAGCTGGTGTGTGGTGAGCGCACTGGCCCTGTTGTACTGGCTGCCGTCGCATCATCCGAGTGGATGCTGCACACTGTTGGTGGATGAGGAGAGACCCCTGATATGAGTGTAAAGCACTTTGGGTGTACAGTAGTACATATGAAACCGTTATATAAATGCCTCATTCATTCATTGTTTTGTGTTGTTGACATGCCCTATATAAAGAGACAAGATTTTGAAGAAATGAAGAATCAGTTTTCTTTGAATCACATTTATTTCTTGAATCAGCTTCCAGCAAACTAGCACACTGTACATATATATATCACATAAAACAACCTTCAATAAGGATATCTCGAGTAAATCAGATGAGCTATTGCACAAACTCTCCATCTGTTTCTGAAGTATTTACTCTTCTTAATGGTGACGACAAAGGTTTAACTTGGGGAAGAAGTGAGAGAAGCAAGCATTTCAGTGCCAACTAAATCTGATTAAACCTTCATCACAATACAGTTTCTGCGGCTTCAGGCATTCATTGTCTTGCTAAATGTACGAGTGAATCAGTCTAAACACATCCTGAAAGAGACTTATAAGAAAAGTGTAAGGAATGGAATCACGCATTCATCTGACAGATAAACCTTACGAGATCCTGCAGGGAAACATCACACAGATACAGGCCACAGACGCTCTTCATTCTGTCATCCTGATTGGCTGGTCAGGATTTTGCGAGAGAAATCAGAGTGATTGGTCAGAATATCTGGCAGAATAACTGACGCATATGGAGGGTTTCAGAACTGCAGCATCTGTAAATCTCTACGATATGTTCCCTAGACATACAGCAATTTTCATCCCAATCATATCAAATACAATGCAAATCAAATATTACTGAAAAGGTTTTGTTTTTTTCCCACAATTGGAGGTAGTCAGTACTTGAATATAATATTATCAAAATCTACACGATGAAACACACACACACTGTTATAGTTGAATCTTCACAATATTGAACCATCTGTCTTTAAGGCTCAGCAAGACTAAAGGGAAATATTTCTAGTTCTCTCCTGTATTATAATGCAAGCAATACAGATGTGTGTATTCAAATATCTACTGTGTGTGAGGGTTCATTTACAACCTATGAGCTGTTACTAAACAGACAAACATGCAACAGTGAGATACGTGAGACAGGATACATGATGTGACTCTGCATGAACGATAGGGATATTCCATACAATATAAGACAGTGCAGAGCCAAGAAGTCTAGGAATTAAAGTTCTGGAGGAGATGGCGAAGGCTGAACGGCTGCATGCAGACAACTGGAATATCTGGAGAAAGTGGGACAAAAGGAGATTTTGCAGAATACACTGATGGAATCATTCGTTTCTAAGCTATTTATGTGTGTGTTTGTGTTTGCTTACATTAAATGATTAACTGGCGGCAGTCTCCTGTTGCATGATGTAGATTCGTGAAGCATCGTCTACCATGCTGCCACAGTGAACATCATTCCTGAAACACAGAAGCAGTCCGTGTAAAGCTCAAAAATTTCAACATAACATAAACAAGCTAATTGGAACTAATCCCATCACTTACCTGTTATCATTAATGTCTGTGCTATTTCCTGAAAAGCATGAAGGAACAGAATAAAAGGTTACAACTGTTATTAGCAAAAACATACAGTGTCTATGAAAAGCTGCTTCTGGCCTTTTAAACCTGCTAGTCTGTAACGTCAGAAGCCTGAGGTGAAGATTTTACAAGAACAGGATCTCTGGGTAAACTGACACAGAACAAATCTACACTCTACAGTTACACTTTATTTCAATGGTCCACTTTAGACATTCTACTAACTGTAAGTAACTACATGTCAACTAGCAGTCGATTGTCTGCTTCATATCTGTGTAGCAAGGTTTGTTGATACGAGAAGGAGGAGGCAGGAACCGGCAAATGTTAAACATAACTTTAATAATAAAATAAACAGAACAAAACAAAAGTAAAGCGGCAGCCCCTCATGGACGACTGCCACATAAACTAAAACAAAACCACAACATAAAGTCCCAGGCCTGGTTCTCTCTCGTCCTTCACTGTCGTCACTCCTCCTGTTATCCTTCCAGAGCTCTTCCGTGGGGCTTGAGGCCGGTGTGGCGCAGGAGACGCTCATTAATCTTCGCTACACTGGCCTCGCTCCGCTCCCACAGCTCTCGGCCCCGCCCTGCTTGCCTGCTTTTGATGCTCCCCAACAGACATTCTACTGACTCTAAGTAACTTTGCAACTACATGTTAACTTATTCTACTAACCTGAACTCCAACAGTCTACTAATACTCTAATGATTGCTAGTTGATGTAGTTGCAAAGTTACTTATAGTCAGAAGAATGTCAAAAGTGGACTATCAAAATAAAGTGTAACCCACTCTTAAAAATAAAGGTTCTTTATTGGCATCGATGGTTCCATGAAGAACTATTTTCGGGGGACATATCTGACAACAAAAAGTGATGTCTGGCGCTCATTGAAGTATAAGCGCGAGACATCACTGCCGCTGTCAGAGCGCGATCAGACCTCACTAACCGAGTGCGGAACGCAGTTGGACATAGTGGTGTATTAGAGGTAAAAAATGATATAAATACTGTTCGGTTTCTCGCACAAACCGATCGTTTCGTGTCTTAGGACATCAATGTGTCGTCACGAGCTGCAGGGTTTAATTTGGATTTGTCTGTGCATGTTTTTTTGACTCTTATAGATGGAGTTCCCATTCATAAGCTTTATACAGCTGACAGACAGCAACAGTTGGAGTTAAAAATCATCATTTGTGTTCTACTGAAGAAACAAAGTCAACTCTTGGATGCCCTGGGGGTGAGCAGATAAACATCAAATTTTAATTTTTGGGTGAACTATCCCTTTAATCTGCACATTTTAACCCACTGCGCGGCCATTTTGTTTTTGCAAACGATAACAGTGTACCAGTTCTAACGCCATGGCAAAAGTTGGAGCAAAGCATGCTAACTGTTCTGTCGTTGGCTGCACAGAATTTAGAGTCTCATTAGAGCCTGCAAGTTGACCCTGGCAAGCTCGATTGCTAAAAAAGGAGAGTTTCAGTATGAGCGATATAAAAAAAAAGAAAAAAAAAAAGAGACCTTTTACAGCATTTGATAGCAATCATAAACGTTAGCCTGGTGTGTATGGCTCTGTTTGCCAAACAGGTACGCTGTGTGTAGTGGGCGTCCGTACTGGTTTTGCACAAAAGATTTGAATCAGCTCCACAGCATCTGCATAAATGTATCCACTAACCATTCAGAAACATCCAGTTTCATTCTAAAAGTTGTAACTTCTTCCTGAGTCTCTCCATCAGTGTCAACTCCGGTTTGAACAATGTAAGGCTGAACATCGTTACTGACAATCCTCATTTTGGCTGCGTGAGATTCTCCAGCTATGTTGTTGTTGAGCAACCGAAGCGTGAGCTGTTAAAGCTCCACCCTCTTCTGGAAAGGGGGCGGGGAGCAACAGCTCATTTGCATTTAAAGGGACACACACAAAAACTGCATGTTTTTGCTCACACCCAAATAGGGGCAAATTTGACAAGCTATAATAAATGATCTGTGGGGGATTTTGAGCTGAAACTTCACAGACACATTCTGGAGACACCAGAGACTTATATTACATCTGGTAAAAGGGGCATAATTTCCATTGCATGAAAGATTCTTTATAGTGGAAAAAAGTTCTTTAGACTATGTATATGTTCTTCACACTAAGGAAAGAATGGTTATTTTAGGAACTGTTCACTGAAAGATTCTTAAACCAGTTCTTCTATGGCAGGAAACCACCTTAAGGAACCTTTATTTTCAAGAGTATAGATCTCTCCCATGATATGGGAACTATGGCACTGTCACATGAGAAATAGAGAAAGAGAGATGGACGTATTTTATTTCAATCAGGGTTCCTCGTTCCTGGAGAGCCGCTTTCCTGCAGAATTCAGCTCCAGTCGTTCTCCAAGAGAAAAGAAGCTATTGCTATCAATGTTGGAGATTTTCAACTGCCGCAAATTAAAAATGGCACTTCATGACAAAAGGTTGCCGATCCCTGGTCTACACCTACACACGCATTTAGATGACAGACACCTGTTCCATCTGTAACTTTATTTTCCCAGTTCATCTAGAATAAAATAAGTTTATTTCCAAATATCAAATTGATACTTGTGAATTACAAGTACGAGCACCAACAACATTTCCAGTGGAAAACTGTTGTTTTCAGTGCCGTCAAAGCACTCACACTTACCGTTCTCCACGTCGAGCGGACAGGAGCTCGGTATGTCTGTGGATCTCACAGTGCTGTATCCAACACTGAAATGAACAAAGGGCAGATGAGAGGAGGAGAAGACGAGAGACAGACAGGACCAGGACAGCGAGGACTGACACTCACGTGTTGGTTTTCTGAAGCGCAGTTTTCTCCTCCTGCAGGAAGAGGGCATTGCTGTAGGATGTGGCAGGTTTGCTGGCGCGTGTGGAGAAGCTGGTGGGGGACGTGGCTGCAACATGGTGTCCAGGTCTCACTGGCTTAGCTGTCAGAGGTTAAAACAAACACATCATGAACTAAAACATGAGAAGCACGTTTTTATTTTTTTTTTACAGGTAAATGCACTGTGCACATCATATTGAGACGCAGCAGTACCGATCTGAGCAGCGTTGGGACGCCGCAGAGGATAGCGCAGGCGCATGGCGTCACGGATGCGCTCCACCTCCTGCTGGTAGCGCCGGCGGTCGTTCATGGCGCCCTGCTTAGCGTCCTTCAGTGCTGTCTCCAGCGCCCGAACCCGCTCAGCCGTAGAACGAAGACGCTTCTCCAGCTTCGGAAGCTCACACCGCAGATCTGCATTATCACGTACCAGCTGCACAAACATTTTCATCAGTAATTAGTATCATAAAATATAAATAAAGGGACACAACGTTATGAAATGCAGGAGCTTGTACTCTGTGTATGTCTCTGTTGTGAACAATCATTTCTCTTCAGAAGACTTCGATTAAACCGATCAATTCATATGGATTACTTTTACAACCTCTTTAGGAGCTTTTTGAAACTTGGAACATATTTTTGACGCACTCAAAATATTACAATAATCTTCATTTGTGTTCTGAATATGAATTTGGAATTCTTAACTGAGTAACCGATGACAGGATTTTAAATTTTCGGATGAACTAACCCTTTTAATTTCATGGTTTGTTGGGTATGCACTACTTGTACACATTATTTGTTATATTTAGAGTAACAAATATATATATATATCTTTTTATTTTAGAATTTAAGCCTGGAAATATCAAACAATACATGAATCACATCTGGAAAGGTGTAGCTGTTAATGTTTTAATACTGTGATTCATATAAATTCAACAGTTCTCATTCATGAAACACAAGAAGAAAAAAAGGTAAATCGATTCTTATGGAAACTATCACTTTTAACTGAATGCAACAATTTATGTTAAGGCCCTGATATACTTAAAGCAAAAATCGTTTAAATAAACATGACGTGATTGGAGAGCTGAATTGACCCTTCACAGAGAGTTTGATTGACAAGCGATCTAACCAATCATAACGCCAAATCCGCCATTTTGTCCGACAAAGCAGTCAGGAGTTAGAAGATTAACCTCGGTTAACTTAAACTTGAAAAATGGTGTGTACTGACGTCTTTCCGCATTTGAAACAACATTCCTTTTAGATGCTATAAATGAACTAGTAGGAAGAGATGATCGGTTCACAAGCCGCTTGATCTGAGACGCTACAGCAATCTGTCACGACACATTAAAGAGCCACAAAACGTTTTTTATTGTTCGAATTTCTTAAAAAATTCCACAGTTTGTAATCTGGAACTTTGTTTAATATCATAAGTAACCTGCTTTGTCTTGTCTGTCGACGTGTTGTCAGTGTCCTCTTTGCTCCGTGATGTATTTTTCACTGCGTGTGGAGTGACAGCGCCACGGCTTGTCGGACAAAGCAACAGTAACTAAGGGGGGGCGGATCTTTGCGAAGGGTCAATTGCAGAGCTGGTGCAAACATCCACATCACTATGATCAGATGCTTTCTGAACTGCTGTATTCTACACAACAGATGGATTTACATATTCATCTAAATGTGGGTGGTGTTGAGGTGTTTGCTAACAGTATAATCGTGCAGCGGTATTTCAAACTTCTTTTTACCCCTAAGTGAATAACAAAAAAGAATTTGCCGGGAGAATATCGGGGCCTTAAGAATTAATTTACAGAAATATATTCTAAAAGTGCATCCTGACCTGTTTATGAACCTTTGTAAGCTGATCCAGGTTGTTTTCAAGAAAGGAAATCTTCTGTTTCTGAGTGTTAGACCCCCCACTATCATCAGGTCCAATTTCTGTACTCTGTGCAAGGAAAACATGTCAGAAAGACACAACAGTGGAACATTTGTGAAGCTAAATATCCATGTTCACATGCAGAACTGACTTTTTTAACCCGAGACGTGAGGTCTTGAACGAACAGCTTGCGCAGGTTGTGGAGGGTCTGGAGTTCCCGAGCCTGAGACAGAGAGAGAAGCAGCTACGTGAGACCACAAACCACTAGATGAAAGTGAAATATCTGTTTTGGTTATTAACACTTTCGTTTTTAGGACACGGCCCTAAAGATGATTGACTTCTAAAGAAGATGAGGTGATTTCTGAGTATCGCCACTCATGTAAACATGCCTAAAGTTAGGCTTAGGTCATATTACACTGTCAATAGTTGTTATTCATCATTATTTTAAATAAAACGAGGACATGTACTTATTCAGTCGCATCTGCTTATGTGTATTTGTGATCACAGGTCTGCACTAAACAAATCCATTAGGGCTCTCAGTCCAAAAGTGTGCACATTTAGAAAAATATTGATGCATTCTCATATGTTTGTCACGTTTCTTAAGAAAAAATTATTATTTCTATTAATTTTTCACTAAATTATGTGATCTGAGGAGGTGTGAGCGTCTCACTGTACTGTTATCCTTTCAGCCAGAGCAGCAGAGGGAGCTCATGGACAGAAAACCACAGTTATGATGTAATTTATGACATATGTGGATGTAGTGCCAAATATGGAAGTCTGGTCTCAACAGGAACACAGTGAAGAGACAGACGTATTGACAGATGAAATATGAAACTATACAATAAGTGATTTGGCTGTTCTCCAAGCTCTGTTATTTTAGTCATGTGTATTTATGGTTCCAATGGTTAGCATGTGTAGCCTCACGTATAAATCTATAAATAATATATTTCTGCCTGTGATACTGTGATCAGCTTTCAGCAAACACTCTAAACATCATCATGGTGCACAAATTCAGACGAGAATGATGTACAACAAAAAAGGAGTTTGTATGAGAAACGTACAACAGTCTCCTCAAGGCCCTTGAGATCCTGTTTGGACTGCTCGTGTCTCTCCTGCTGAAACCTGATGAGAAAACTCAAACTTTAACACGCATTAAGCATTCATTGCACACTGTAGCATCCCTTAAAGAGGACATATTATGCCGTTTTAGAGTCTTGATGTTGTTTTTGTGCTCTACTAGAACTGGTTTTCCTGCATGAACGTTCACTGTTTTCCTCATATTGTCCAATGTTGCAGCTCCTCTCTTCCCAGTCTGTCAGTATCGCTCTGTTTAGTTCCTGTCTCTATAAAGCCCCTCCTTCTGAAATCACAATGTGCTCTGATTGGTCGGCTGGAGCAGTGTGTTGTGATTGGTGTTTGGGAAATGTCCCACCCCTTACCATAACCGCCAGTTTCACCAGTTTCAACACACTACTAACTAACTCAACCAGGGCCCCGCCCCTTTATTCTGCGTATTAAATATTTAAATGCGGAACATTGTGAAGAAAACTCAAGACTACAATGGAGGCGTTTCAGGGAGTTCAGAAACACTGACACTGATATAAAGAAGAACTCCTGCTGGAGGGACTTTAAAACTTTACACAATAGGTCCTCTTTAACACTCACAACATGATCAAACAAACAGTTGCTTTACAATCTCTGTGTATTTGTGCAATAGCAGAAAAACATACGACAGCTGCTCCAGACAGGCGCTCTTGGTGTCGTCCTGCATTTTCAGGTTACTGAAACTGGACCGCACATGAGCCAGCTCCAGCTCTAGAGCCTGATTCTTACTGTAAGACACGTTGTGACCATCAGCACCTCATTTACAACATTCAGTGATTATAATACAGTGCGTAATGCTATCAGAAGGCACTCATGCTCATCTATACAGGAATAGTGTTATAGAACTGAGACTGACTCGGTAAGGTCGTCAATGAGTCGCTGTTTCTCATTAATCTCATCCCGCAGATGGCTGAGCTGCTTCTGACGAGACTCTGCATGGAGAACTGGACGACCAGCGGACTTCTACACAAACAAACACAACTCATGTGACAACAGTCCAATAATATTTCACATAAACTTCCTAGTGTTCATGTGTTTGAATGCTGTTAGTGAATTATTTTGAATAAAACCCACATCATGTACATCTCTCTTATCATAACATGTATGTGTTCCTTACACTAGTCACAGGAGATCATGCATTAAATACTAGACCCATGTATGTCCGACTTACTTTCCCATCAGCCTCTCTGTCAGCCTTCTCTCCTCCATCCAGATCTGCCACATGACTCTCTGATATAAACACATATATAGAACCATTAATGTCGCAGTACAGTGCATCTGAAACTAATCCTTTTGGGCATGATTTAAATTCTCGGGTCATTTGAATGTTCCATCAGTGACAGTCTATCAGATTTTTAGCAACTTCGAAGTTCCGATAGAGGAAACCCGTAAGAACAATCATTTAGAAAAGATATAGCATGCTAAGTCAGCACAGATCATCAGACAGTTGTGAATTTGGTGGATGTAGATTAAAGTGGAATTAGCTGAAGGCTTAAAAGACGAATAAAAGAGGTTTGTCAAGAGCCCCTTTCACACAGTGCGTTGATCCCATAAAATACCCATAAAATTGCCAGAGTGCCTTCTGTGTGAACGCAAACGGAATCAATCCCGGGATGGGGACCTAGTAATGTTGCCAGGATCAGTCCTGGAAGCATCCTGTGTGAACAAAAGCCAGGACAAATCCTGGGACGCATTATCCCTGTATTTTCTCCATGTGAAAGCAGTCTGATAATTTTAAAACTTGAATTTTTTTTACCACTTTCACAGTCCGCCAGAAAAATTGACAGAACGACCATAAGACCAAACATCCTTGTTTCCTGTGAAAAGTCTCCTTTTTTGGTGGCCCGTCCCTGGCTGGAGTTCCTGTTTTTTACAGCAAAGTGAAATAACACCTAATGTGGGAAATTAAAACGAGCACCAATCGTGTACTTTTTGTTTTGACCAACAGATGGCGCTGGTCCCTACAGCAGCGTTAAGGTGTGTTATCATTTATCATCTACTAATTACTTGTTTGCACTTGTTTTTCTTTGAAAACAAGTTCGGTTCCCTAATCATTTCCTTGCAGGTGGTAAGCCCAAAAGGCCCCACATTATTCTTTCAGATTGGCCCGACTGGGCACCACGGACCATATCCTGGTCACCACGTTTGTCTGAGAGCTCCTCTCCCAGGCCTGGATCCAGGAGAGGGCCCCTGGTTTCCCTCTTCCAGGCAGGATAGGGGATGTATTGGGTCACCATTGTCTCATCTGGGACCAATTTGCCTAGGAAAAACTTACCAGAAGTTAAAGGTCTAGCAAATCCTCTCCTAGGGTCACTGAGACACTCAAATCCCTCCAGCATGTTAAGGTGATTCAGGTAGGGAGTAATTGGCTGCCCCATATGGAGGAGTTCAAATATCTTGTGTTTGTTCACGTGTGGGTGCCGGTCGGATCATGAGATTGACAGGTTGATCGTGAGCTGAAGGCAGCGATGCAGTCGTTGTACTGGACTGTTGTGGTGAAGCAGGAGCAGTGCCCGCAGGTGAAGCTCTCGATTTACCAGTTGATCTATGTTCTGACCTTCGCCTACTGTATGGTCAGCTATGGACTGAAATTATTTTCTCTTCGGGTTGTGTGGGCTGATCCTGAGAGACAGCTCTGATATCCGGGAGAGACCTGGATTAGAGACGCTGTTCCTCTTTATCAAATGGTGGCAGTTGAGGTGGTTCGCGCTGCCGGTGGAGGTGTTCCGGACATTTCAATCCGAGATCCCGGGGTAATAATAATAATGCATTATATTTATATAGCGCTTTTCTTAGCACTTAAAGCGCTTTACATATAAAAGGATGATGCGACGGCTGCCATATTGCAACAAAACACTCAACACACACCAGCTTATTGGTGGAGACAGATGAAGCCAATCTATATATTGGGATGATTAGGAGGCCATGATGGACAGAGGCCAATGGGCAAATTTGGCCAAGATCCCGGGGTTACACCCCTACTCTTTTCGAAGGACATCCTGGGATTTTTAATGATCACAGATAGTCAGGACCTCAAGTTTATGTCCCATCCAGAGGACGGAGCTTTTTTGACAGTATAGTGTCCCCATCACTATACTGGGGTGTTAGGACCCACACGGACCACAGGGTGAGCACCCCCTGCTGGCCTCACTAACACCTCTTCCAGCAGCTACCTAGTTTTCCCAGGAGGTCTCCCATCCAGGTACTGACTAGTCTCAGCCCTGCTTAGCTTCAGTGGGCAACCAGTCTTGGGCAACAGGGTGATAGCTGCCGGCAGCTAGACCAAGGATGCGTATGCCTTGGGATCCCCCCGGAGGAGCTGCGGTAAGTTGCAGATGAAAAGTACGTATGGGCGGCCCTACTTAGCCTGCTGCCACCAGGACATGGTCCCAGACAAGCACCAGGATAATGGATGGATAAAAGATTTATGGAACACTAATGAATACAGAACTTTTGATTTATTAGCAACGACAAGTGTCCTTTGTGCATTATATTGCATTGAGCCCCCCTCGGGTGAAATCAAAATGTCATTTAGAGTAGTATGACTTACTAAGCTACTGGATTATATATTAGCTGTTTGGCTCCAGCATTCCTGCGACCCTACAGAGGACATGTGGTTTGGAGAATGAATGGATGGATGGATATTGGCCACTGGACTACAAAAGACTCCTTGTGTAGTCTTGTCAGCCCTGGTGTTGTCATTCTAAGCATTGCCACTGGTTTGTCTTCTTGTGTCTGGACCTTTTGCCTTCCTATTTGGATTCTCTATTAGCCTGTAGTTGGGTTGTTTATTGCTTCTCTGATTCTCCGTGAACCACTCCTGAATATCTTCTGGACTTCTTCTAGCTTTACATTTAATAAAGAGATCTGCACACGGATCCTGAATCCGTCTCACACTACACAGGGCGATGTATCTTGACAACTCTTGGAGTTCTTACAGTCAGATGTTTTGAAGTTGGGAAATCTATGAAAATATTGGCCGATTTGGAAATCCGTCATAGAGTCTGAAGGTCTGTGCAGAGTTTGGAGCTTAGGAAGAGTTAGAGTTGAAAAACGCCTCTCGTAATAATAATTTTACAGTGTTACAATTGGGGTTTATATCACTTCTGTATAAAATGTCTATGAGATGTCCCTCTAATATAAGATGTGTAATTGTGTGTTTGTGTCTTACCTGAGTTCTGCAGCATGTACAGTTCTTCACTGAGAGCATCATAGTTGTCCTCCAGCTGTCTCTTCTTTTGCTCCACGTTCTGCATGTACTCTGTGAGAGAGCGAATCTTGGCCTCATGCTGCTCACACACATGCACAAAGACACAAAGTTACTGACACGCACCACACGTCATCTACTAGCATCAGAAAGACTCATGTCATATATTGGTGTGCAAATTGCTGGCCTGATGAAAATGAAGCCACACCTGTGAGATGAGCAGCTGGCAGGAGGACAGCTCTCGGCTGGTTTCCTCCATCTTGCGATGGCACTCCAGCTGCATGTTCTCCAGCTGCCTGCAGCGCTTCACCATCGACTTCACCTCAGACTTGATCTTACTGATGTACAGCCGCGCCACTGTGAACTCCTCCTCGATCGCACCGCTGATCTCCACCGGCTACACACAGACACAGAGATTACAGAGACACACAACTGCAACTAAAGGAAAGTGAATTACCATAATGCAGTGGTTCCCAAACTTTTTCTGCCGGGCCATCTAATGACTCATCTTGAGGTAATAAAATATCAAATTAATATTTTGTTTACTCATGTGGCAAGTAGCCGCATTATAAGTGGGATAATTATGCAGTGGGGTCTTGAATAACCCTGAAGAGGTTTCTTTTGAAAAATGAAAAGGGAAAACACAGAATTTGGGAAAAATAAAACGGATTTCATAAGGCTCTAAAACCTTTGATAAATGATTGTTACATTTCATGATTTTAATTAATTAAGCATGCTTTTTGATTACTAAAATGTTATTTAACCATTAAAACGGAATTCAGAAACATTTTAACTAAAAGGAATTTTGGAAAATGACCTCGTGAGTAATCTGAGAGGACTTACAAGCTTGATTTCTCCATTGCCGACGATGCTGCTGAACTCGCTGAGGTCCTTCATCAGCCCGTTCAACACGTCAGCGATGCGCTTCCTCTGCTGCGAGCTCACTTCCTGCATTTGAGCAAGCTCCGCCTCCAGCTCCATCAGGTTGGCCTAGAAAGCAAAGTAACCAGTGAACACGCTTCATTCATTCACTGCCTCTATGTCAGAATAAGGCAGCGGGCGTCACCATCTTGTGGCTGAGCTGCTCGGCCAGCTGTTTGTTGTGGAGGCTCTTCTCCTCCACCTCCTGACTCTTCTGGTCGTAGTTGACCGCCAGCTCCTCCAGCGCCTGCAGCACCTCCCGCACCTCAGCTTTGGCGCTCTCGCTCTCCGTCTGCAGACGGCCCAGCTCCGTCTGCACCTTATCACTGTCGCCACGCGTGGACGCCAGCAACTGCAACCCGCACAATAACAGCCATTAATATGAGCTAGAAAAAGTGCAAATATCCCTCACAAATTCCTCATATCCCAGACTAAAACCGGATTGGGCAACAAACCATGTTTTGGGTCTTTATAAAATAGCAAATCTGCCATCATGCCACATGATGCTCAATCGTGGTAAAATCAATGTATTTTGTGGCTCATTATAGCTTTTAACTACTAAGTGTTTGTGAATTCAGTAAAATGTTTGCTTATTTGCAAATGAAAACCCTAACTTTTCAAATTTGCTGAATTCAAGATACCTGAATGCAAAAACTGTGCATTCAAATTTAAGACGAGCAGCATGCCAATTAGCACCAATTTGAATGAAAACACACTTTTGAAAAAATGACAAGCAATATATTAAAATGAACAAACAATGTTTTTTTTAAAGAAGAAAAGTCTGGAAAGAACAGATCCAGATCAAATAATCATGTCTAGTGTCTGGGATTGACCCTCGTGAGCAGACGCTGAACAGTAGTTATTTTTTTCTTAATGTAACGGAGGGCTATTCAATTGTCAAGCATGTACACTAAATGGATTTTAATAACATTAACGTACTTGAAATGTGCACCTCGCTCTAGGAAAATACAAGTTATGGATCGAGCATCATTAGATCCTCAATTTTAAATGATTAGGGGACCAAAACATCCAGTGCTGTTTGGTTTGGGCTTATTCATCACACCCTCTTTTTGATTGCTGCTAAAAATCTGGTGTTCACTAGTATTTTTCCCAAAATGATATTTGAATATAATTAGAATTTTGAAAATATTTAAATTAAAATTTCTAGTTTAGATTTTCAGCCCTGCTGACAGCCCGAATTTATAGCTTATGCAAATTTAATGTGTGCATCTACTAATCTTTCGTTTTATCGTTCTGGTGAAATGTCACATGGTTCTGTTTTTGGCGAGATCACTAAATTATTTGGGAGCGTTACATCAGTGTGCTGACTTATCTTATATGTTTTCTATATGTTTTTGTTTGTTTAGCACCTGTATTTAAACTCTTTTTGGGATGTGCATGCCTTTCACTATTTTTGAGTAATTCATATATTATCACTTATAAGCGTATCAGTTGAACTGGACAGCCACTACACCACGGTCCAAATGTGACCTCTGACCTCATCCTGATCCAGAATCTGCTCCTTCAGCTTCTCCACCAGCTGACACTGGAGATTGATCTCATCATCCTAGAAAACACACACACAGTGAAGGATGTGAGGGCAAATGAAACACTGACAGCGATACAATCCTGTTTGTCTAGTTTTGCACATATATTCTGTAATCTGATAGATGATATAGTGCAGTGAGTCTTTATTTGCTGTCAGTGATAATGTGATGAGTGATGTTCACCTTATCGTCCAGCTGTCGGTACAGTTTGCGGATCTCTTCCTCGTATTTCTGCCGCTCTTCCTCCGAAATCCGCACCACAATAGAGGAGGAGTCAGAGTCTCTCTCCCTCTCCCGCTGGCGCTCCGATGATTTCTCATTATCCAGAGACACCTCATCACTGACGTCAAGCTTCACCACGTCAGCATCTGCCTGCTCCGTCTCAGGAACCTTCTCTCCTGTGGAAAAAAACACATCAGGTGTTTTAGGTTTGTTTTTTTAGCAGGGACTTTCAATTGATATTTGAGCAAGGAGAGCAGGAAGTCAAATATATAAATCAAATATATATAAAAGCATCACCTCAGAACTTACGTAACACCTTACAGACAGTGTACTGAAGAATTCAGGAAAGCCCCTGTCCCAAGTGGCACACTTGATGTGGACTTGTGAAACTGTTTGGTGTCCCATTTGTCATTTTATCATTGGGATATGTCCCAAAAACTTTTAAGTTAGCAGTTAATTTAGCAAGTTATCTTTTAAAGGGTTAATTCACCCAAAAATGAAAATAATGTCATTAATTACTCATCCTCATGTCATTCCAAACCCATAAGACCTTCGTTCATCTTCAGAACACAAATTAAGATATTGTTGATGAAATCCGCAAAATGAGAGCAAAGCCACTGAAACTCTCAAGGTCCATAAAGGTACTAAAAACATATTTAAATCAGTTCGTCTGAGTACAGTGGTTCAATATTAATATTATAAAGCGACAAGGATACTGTTTGTGTGCCAAAAAAAAACAAAATAAAGACTTTCCAACAATATCTATATGGGTGATTTCAAAATACTGCTTCATGAAGCTTCTGAGCTTTATGAATCTTTTGTTTTGAATCAGTGATTCGGATCTCCTATCAAACGGCTAAACTGCTGAAATCATGTGACTTTGGCGCTCCGATTCACTGATTCGATTCGTAAAGCTCCGAAGCAGTTTTGAAATCAGCTCATAGATATTGTTGAAAAGTCGTTATTTAGTTTTTTTGGCGCACCAAAAATATTCTTGTCACTTTATAATATTAATATTGAACCACTGTACTCACATGAACTGATTTAAATTTGTTTTTAGTACATTAATGGATCTTGATAGTTTCAGTGGCTTTGCTGTCCATAGAGGCCTCATTGAGCCATCGGATTTCAACAAAAATATCTTATTTTGTGTTCTGAAGATGAACGAAGGTCTTACGGCTGTGGAACGACATGAGGGAGAGTAATAAATGACATTATTCTCATTTTTGGGTGAACTAACCCTTTAAGTAGGCCTGAGAGAATTTGTCAGAATTTGTCTTTTATATCAAAAATAGTTCTATGCTCACTTCTGCAGAGAAATGAAATGCTATCAGAGAAAACTTTCAGGCACAATTTAGAGCATATCACTGCACTGAAACTGCACTCATCAGAGTTACAAATGACTTGATCCTATCGTCCAATTGTGGCTCTGTTATTGGCCTTTAGTGCTGCTTTTCACACTACTGACTATGATTTTCTTGCATAGGCATGAAATTATACTGCATCAGTGATCTAGCATTAGCGTGGCTTAAATCTTTATCTATATTGATTGTTATCACTGTTTTGGAAAATGAGGTAATGCCCTATCAATCAGAAGTTAGGTTTGGAGTGCCACAAGGCTCAGTTCTAGGTCCTTTGCTTTTCACCTTGTATATGCTTCCCATATGCATCCCTAGCTTTCATTGTTACGCCACTTTTTTCACAGATACTCAGATTTATATGCAGGCTTCATAAACAATCCAGCTAGAGTTCTTACTAGAACTAGGAAGTATGATCATATTAGCCCAGTTCTGTCATCACTGCATTGGCTTCCTGTTAAACATCGTATAGATTTTAAAATCTAAAAGCACTAAATGGTTTAGCTCCCCAGTACCTAAGCGAGCTCTTAAAGCATTATAATCCTTCATGTCTATTGCGATCTCTGAATTCAGGCCAGCTGATAATACCTAGAATATCAAAATCAACCGCAGGCGGTCGATCGATTTCATATTTAGCTCTTAAACTTTGGAACCTATCACTGTTCAGGAGGCAGACACACCATCTTACTGTAAATCCCTTTTCAATCCTGGTTCTAGGAACCAACATTTTGTATATCTCTCTTATCTGACGCACTCAGTTCTCATTCTCTGCTCTAATGAGCTGATCTGAATCAGGTGTGTTCATTAAGGTGTATCCCCAGGGCCAGGACTGAAAACCACTGCCTTAGCATATTGTTATGCTGTATTAGTTATGTTCACCAGAACCGAAAACACATCACAAAACGATAGAGAATGGTGTTTTCACTGTCTCATCCCCAGGATCATCCCAATGTTAGCAGGGTCAGTCTGATCCGGTCTGTATCCAGCTCTGACCACGACACAAAGACTATAGCACAGACCCCGGTCAAACTCACCATCAATTTCTGTACATTGACTTGCAGTGAAATTTGGAATCAACTAATACACACATAGTTCACACATTGTAAGATTAGTTTAAAGAGCTGTATAAATCAAACTGACTTGACTCATGCGAGCAGTTCAAAGGCTCACCGCTGCGCCAGCGCCGCAGCTCCAGCTCCAGCCTCTGGATGGTGTCCCTCATGCTCTTGCTCTTCTCCTTCTCTTTCTCGTACTTCCTCTTCCACTGCTCAGCTGTCAGCTCCAGGTTAATGGAGGCCGTGTTCTTGATGGTCTTAGCACTACAACACACACACACACACACACACACCGGTCTCAGTCTCATAAATCAGCACTGCATTACAACTCCTTTTCTTCTCTGCCACAATTTTCCACAATTAATTCAACTTAAAATCTGCCATTGATTTACAGAATGTTCAACACTCAAAATGTAATCAAAAACAATAAACGCTTTTACACAGCAGTTCTGGGGTCAGTGGATATTAGTGGCTTTAGTTTAGAGTGGGTAATTGGCCTTATTATTTAAAATAATGAATTAAAGGGTTAGTTCACCCAAAAATTGAATTTCTGCCATTAATTACTCCCCCTTATGTTGTCCCAAACCCGTAAGACCTTCGTTTGTCCTCAGGACACAAATTAAGATATTTTTGATGAAATCCGAGGGTATCTGATCCACACATAAGCAGCAATGACACTGCATCTTTTGATGTCCAGACATTGATAAAACGGTCAACGTGACTACAGTGGTTCAATCTTAATGTTATGAAGCAACGAGAATACTTTTTGTGCATAAAAGCAAAACAAAATACTGACTTTTTCAACAATGTCTAGTGACAGGAGATTTCAAAACACTGCTTCATGAAGCTTCAAAGCTTTATTAATTCAAAGCTTTTGTTTCGGAGCGTGTATCAAACTGCCAAAGTCACGTGAACCACTAAAATTTCAAAAGACTTGTTTACTGAAATCACGTGACTTTGGTGCTCCGATCCACTGAAACAAAAGATTTGTAAAGCTTCGAAGCTTCATGAAGCAGTGTTTTGAAATCACACATCACTAGATATTGTTGAAAAAGTCTGTATTTTGTTTTGCTTTTATGCACAAAAAGTATTCTCGTTGCTTCATAACATTAAGATTGAACCACTGTAGTCACGTTGACTGTTTTATCAATGTCTGGACATCAAAAGATGCAGTGTCATTGCTGCTTATGTGTGGATCAGATACCCTCGGATTTCATCAAAAATATCTTAATTTGTGTTCTGAAGATGAACGAAGGTCTTACATGTGTGGAACGACATGAGGGAGAGTAATTAATGACAGAAATTTCATTTTTGGGTGAACTAACCCTTTAATTAAAGGATTTAAAGTGATTTAAGGCATTAAAGAAAAAGAAAGGTCTTTGTAGTAAACAATTTAAACTATTTGCAAATAATATTTAAAATATGCACACATTCAAAAATGCAAAACGTTTCTTGTCTCATCACATTCAGTTATGAATTACATGAATCATGTAAATAATAGCATTTTTTCAATTCAATATGGTGAAATTTGATAAACAGAATGAGTATTTTGCATCACTGGATATCACTGTCGGTCTGTGAACATTTCTACTGTGAAACAGCTGTCAAATAATAAATGTTTAGCTTCTTCTTACCATGTACTTTTTCACCATTAAAACTAAAGTGTTACATTGGAAATAATGCTTTAATATGTACTTATTTCACGTTAGGAAAGCGCAGCAACTGTAATTGTATGCACAATTATTTTTCTGATTGATTGTTCACCTCCATGAGAAAGACGAGGGAACAGATTATTTTGGGGCTTCAGTCCCGTTAGCCCACCCCTGGATACGACTGAAATAATTTGAGGTCACTATGTGTTTTTCCCGCATGTCATGTGTATATGTGTATCTGTGCTGGACGTACCGCTGTCCAAACATCAGCGTGGATTTGGTCTCGGCGTCGTTGTAGCTGGAGGGAGAGCAGCAGATGAACATGGTGGTCCGGCAGTTTCCTCCCAGAGAATCCTGCAGGATCCTGGTCATCTTACTGTCGCGGTACGGCACGTGAGACTTCTGCTCACACACAGGAGGGGCGTCCGTGTAACCAAACACAAATATATGTGTGTGTGTGTGTGTGTGTGTGCATGAGTGCACTTACAGTTCCTTCAGCGAGAGCAGAGATGACGTTTCCGAGAGAAGACAGAGACTTATTGATGTTTTTAGCTTCATCCAGAACGGCTCCAGCCGCACCCGTCTTGCTGACCTGCATGTGAAGATACGCCACAAACAATCTTAACCTGTCTGCTTGATTCTTCCTCATTTCTGACTGATCTTTCCAAGCATCTATCTTTTCATTATGCATATAAATTTAAAAAAAAAGTGTTTTGAAAGAGTCATGATTGCCACAACATGGCATGATATCATGCATCAGCGAAGGGTGAATTTAACTTTCTGTGACAACTGTTGAGGTCAACACTGGTTTTGAACACACACTGTATACTCCTCAGCAGCTAGATAAGGCTTTATTCCTGTTTGTTTGCCTGTATCCACCTTCATTTTGAAATGCGAGCAGGCGCAGGCATTTGTAGCTTGAATGTGCGAGGCTTCTGGTGTCATTCGCTTCCAGTTATTTTACCTGTTCAAAACCAGTCTGTTATACTGCCTTATATTGCAAACTGGTATTTGTTATATTACTTTATACAACAGTTATTTCTGGTTCTCAAATCTGATTGGCTGAGAGCCATGCGTCCGCTTGCAGCGACTGTCAGGGCGGCCGAGGAAATCCATTTTTACAAATTCTACTGTTGTTGTGTCACTGAATGTAGTTTTAAGAGTTTTTTAGATGAGAATGTAGTTATTTAGACCTAAAATATGTCACCCATATATAAACATAGAGCGTATTTGTGGCGAGGGGGGCGTGGTTTAGCGGAGCCTGCAGCGGGGGAGAGCGTCAGGAGACGCGTGGTGAGTGAGCGGGTTGAATGCAGATCACGAACACCTGTTTCTCGTTCCAGTGATTGGCGTGGAGACAGGTTAAAACGCCCGGAGAAGCAGGAGCGGGGAGAGAGAGAGTGACTGCTGCTTTGAGCTGGCTGGGACACGACAGCTATTGGAGTGAAGCCCTTGTGGATTGTATGCTGTATCTGGAGTGAAGCCCTTGTGGATTGTGTATGCCGTGTCTGGAGTGAAGCCCTTGTGGAGTATTTTGTTTTGTTGTTGTGCGTTGCACAGCCTTTCTGTTCCAGTGGCGGGGGTTGGCTGCATGGCAGCGGCTTCCGTCTTCCTTCCCGGGTTTCGGCACCAGTGTAACGAGGTTCAATATTGTTTAGGAAGGAAGAGGACAGGGGTCGACTTTGACTGCTGTTTGAGCTTTTANAAAGACTTGTTTACTGAAATCACGTGACTTTGGTGCTCCGATCCACTGAAACAAAAGATTCGTAAAGCTTCAAAGCTTCATGAAGCAGTGTTTTGAAATCACACATCACTAAATATTGTTGAAAAAGTCGGTATTTTGTTTTGCTTTTGCGCACAAAAAGTATTCTTGTTTCTTCATAACATTAAGATTGAACCACTGTAGTCACGTTGACTGTTTTATCAATGTCTTTAATACCCGTCTGGACCTCAAAAGATGCAGTGTCATTGCTGCTTATGTGTGGATCAGATACCCTCGGATTTCATCAAAAATATCTTAATTTGTGTTCTGAGGACAAACGAAGGTCTTACGGGTTTGGGACAACATAAGGGAGAGTAATTAATGACAGAAATTTCATTTTTGCGTGAACTAACCCTTTAATTAAAGGATTTACAGTGATTTAAGGCATTAAAGAAAAAGAAAGGTCTTTGTAGTTGTAAAGGAAACAATTTAAACTATTTGAAAATAATATTTAAAATATGCACACATTCAAAAATGCAAAACGTTTCTTGTCTCATCTCATTCAGTTATGAATTACATGAATCATGTAAATAATAGCATTTTTTCAATTCAAAATGGTGAAATTTGATAGAGTAAAAGTTTAGTATTTTGCATCACTGGATATCACTGTCGGTCTGTGAACATTTCTACTGTGAAACAGCTGTCAAATAATAAATGTTTAGCTTCTTCTTACCATGTACTTTTTCACCATTAAAACTAAAGTGTTCCATTGGAAATAATGCTTTAATATGTACTTATTTCACGTTAGGAAAGCGCAGCAACTGTAATTGTATGCACAATTATTTTTCTGATTGATTGTTCCCCTCCATGAGAAAGACGAGGGAACAGATTATTTTGGGGCTTCAGTCCCGTTAGCCCACCCCTGGATACGACTGAAATAATTTGAGGTCACTATATGTTTTTCCCGCATGTCATGTGTATATGTGTATCTGTGCTGGACGTACCGCTGTCCAAACATCAGCGTGGATTTGGTCTCGGCGTCGTTGTAGCTGGAGGGAGAGCAGCAGATGAACATGGTGGTCCGGCAGTTTCCTCCCAGAGAATCCTGCAGGATCCTGGTCATCTTACTGTCGCGGTACGGCACGTGAGACTTCTGCTCACACACAGGAGGGGCGTCCGTGTAACCAAACACAAATGTAT